>OZ038502.1:30189964-30199964 GCA_964036315.1 Acanthosepion esculentum | reverse complement strand
AGACTTGTTGATATGGGCCTCAAATGATATCGGTGTGTTTAGCAACCTAAACAGGACGTGAACCCAGCTGAATTTACGATATACCCACACAAAGCAACTGGATGAAAGAATGTTATATAAATACCCCATCAACAAGGGAGAAGGCAGAGTCCTTAACATATACGTTTTGGAGTAGACATCATGATTTTTTTAAATGAAATTAATGCCAACTAGTGATCAAGAAGAAGAAAATCAAGTGGACATAATATATTGTCGTGCCGCTGGCTTTCTAATCTTGTTCCTTTTTGGTATTGCGCGGTCATTGTTTGTCTTGTAGTCACTGAATATGTGTCTATAATAACCAACGTGGGGATTGAATCTTACCGTGTAGTCTAAATATTGGGTTGGTGCAGAATTATCAGGCGTTTTTTAAACAATATTTTTTTGTGAAAAAGAAACATAACAATTCAACAATAACATTTTCAAATGATTATTCCGGAGCGTATGATTATCGACACCTGAAAATAGAATAATATTTTTATTAAAAGAAGTAAGTAAAACAGCAATCTTTATTAATAAAATAACTCGCCTAGAAAAACGCCTGATAATTATGCACCAACCTAATACAATCTCAGTTCGACATTCCCTGAAGTTAACCAGAGTCAAAGGCACCAGAAGAAGGTTAGAAAGTAAATCGTTAAGATAACAACAACAAAGATGAAGAAATTAACAACACTGAGGAACAAATTTCTATTTTTTGTCTGTTGGATTAGATTTGACTGTTGGTTCTATATAATATGAGTGCGCTGAGCGCGAATTTTTCATGTGTTTTGCTCTATAACGTCCTGATTTTGCTCAACACCTCTCCTCTTTTGTCGTATATATATAAATATTAGGTTGGTGCAAAAATAATGTCGTTTTTTGACGTTCAAGATCATGTCAAAAAACGACATTATTTTTGCACCAACCTAATACATTTTTCCCAGTACTCGCTAATTTTTTTTGCAATTACACATTGTGCAACTAATTTTTTTATCTAGATACATTTAACTATATGGTATTGTTGTATTAATTATACCTTTATATGTAACACCCTAATAAATCAGGCGGGAATTTTCGGCGGTCTACAAATAAAAACATTAATTAAAGACAGCAATCTTTCCTAATGTCATGAATGAATGTGAAAAAAATGCTTCATTCTAATTCATGGACTTTATAAAAAAACGTTTTAGGCAATACAATAAGTAGAAGGGGAGGCAAGGTGAAGTAATGGATAATGGAGGTACGGTGAAATAATGGATAGCGGCTCGAACTTAGGAATCGAAGAGCCGAGTTCGAATTCCAGTCGGATCCATTACATTCACTTACGTGCTAATACTCTTGGGAAAGGTATGATCCTCTTCTTCCCACAGATAGGGGTAAATAGCAGGTGAGAGCGGCTTCTATGGCCTTGGGTGGCAACTGGTCTACCGCAGAAAGTAATGGCAACTTACTGCGGGAAAAAATCTGCCTCGTCAGTTATGTATCGAAAGATACATGATCGCCTAAACGTGTATCACGCATGGCACATAACTGACTGAGTGCTAATAGCCTTGGGAAAAGGTATGAATCCTCTTCTTCTTCCCCCGGCTATGGGTAAATGGAAGACAGAACGGGGTCTATAGCCTTTGAGGGCAACTGGTATACCGCAGAAAGAAATGGCAACCTACCGCGGGAAAAAATCTGCTTCATCAGTCATGTATCGAAAGATACATGATCGCCTAAGTGTGTATCACGCATGTCACATAAGTGAATAACTAGAAAGAAATCTTTAAAATATTGTAAGGGACTACAAAGAGTTAAGTTGCAATATGTAGGTAAAAATGCATTTTTAGAATCGCCATCTTGATGAGTTTCCAAGAAATTTAGCTGATGTACATAAAGAGATTCCCCCAAGATATCACCATTATGGAGAGACGGTACTAAGGAAGATGGCATTCCCATGTGATGGCTAATTACTGCCGGTTCTTGAAAAGAGACCTGCCATCAAATTGCAAACACGCAATACGCTATGCAGTAACCATGACACATGGCCCAGTGCATAAAAGCGTTGGTTGGATCCAGTGACTTGACCCAAAGGGCTGTGAGTTCAATACCCGGCTACTGCGGTTCTGAACAAAATCTTGAAGAGTTGACTTAAAAGGAGATAACTGAGTCATCCGGAAGACGCATGGCACGTGCAACTAGAGCAATATACCCGGATGGACGAAATAAAGGCTTCAGTTCGAAATTCCAATCACCTGAAGAAGGCCGGGGCGTTCAACGGCCGAAACGTCGTGAATATGTCAATAAAGATGAGGACAACAGTCCGAACAATGTAAATAATATAAATAATACTATATGTCACTTTAGTTTTCCTTAATCAAAATTTTCTTGACGGGGGGTAGACAGATAAGGCAATATCAGTTTGCCATGTTGGTAGCACCCCAATTAGCCATTGCCGTGGGTTCAGGCACACAGATAATATGTTTGCACTCGTCTGTGTCAGGCGATAATCATCTTGAATAATCTCACTATTTATATAGCTGATTACTCGTTGGCACGTGATGTTGGCAATGCGTTGTAATGACGGCAACAATTCTACATAGATTCTCGGTCTGGACATTTCCATTCTGCTTTTAAACGGCACCAATTTTATAATTGGCAATACAGTAACATGCGAATTACAAATTGGCGACAGCAAAATCGAGTCAAACTATTTAAATATCTGGGAAAATGACGGGAAAGCGTGACAACAAAATACGCATTGTGATAGCGATAGAGTCTTTTAAAAGCTAAGCAAAGTATTAAGAAAAGGGAAAATTTCGTTAGAAATAAACAAAGGTTTACTTAACTGTTAAGTGATATCGGTCTTCCTATACGGTAGGGAAAAATGGACAATTTCATCACAGATGAAGAGGAGACGTGAAGCAATAGAAACAAAGCAAAGAGTGCTGAACTGCTAAGTAATATCAAATCTTCTTTATGGAAGTGAATGCTGGATAATTTCATCACATATGAAGAGGAGATTTGAGTTAATAGAAACAAAGAAGTGATTATTGAACTGCTATGTAATATCAGTCTTCTTATATGACAGTGAATGCTGGACATTTTCCTCAGAGATGAGACTTGAGGCAACAGAAACAAAAGAAAAGAGTGCTGAACTGCTATGCAATATCAATCTTCTTATATGGTAGTGAATGCTAGACAATTTCCTCAGAGATGAAGATGAGACTTGCGGCAACATAAATAAAGAAAGAGTGCTGAACTGCTATTTGAGGCAAGATAAATGTGTTTCTACAGTAGAATTCTAAGAATACCATGGGCTGGACACGTGATCAACGAGGATCATTTGAAGAAAATTGAAACAAAAATGACGGTGATATTTAGAATAAGGAAACAGTTGAAATTTTTAAGGCATATAATGAGGGAAGAGGGTTTGGAAAATTTAACACTCGTGTGATGTATTGAAGACAAGACAGGCAGAAAAACAGCGAATGGCCTCCCTACTAAGTTTGTGTAAATGAAGGGCAGAATAGAGTTTAGGAGAGATGGCAAATAGACAAATTTTACTAAGAGTTAAAATGACCATGAAATTGTGGATAGCCATGACCGCCAACGCCCTGAAAGGACACGGCACACAGAGGGGGATAGAAAAATAAGCATGTGAAATCATTTTCTATAGGAACAGCGGTAAATTAGCGAGGTGGTTGTGAAGTTGCCTCTGTGGGGAAAGCGTTTTCATTGGCTGAATATAATTTTATATATCGTATCCGTTCAGCAGGTGCACGATTATGACTTTTCTTTATTACCTGGGAGTTGATTTGACTTCTTGGTAATGGCAGTGGAGTTGTTTCCCCTTAACTTCTCTACGAACTTGTATTCAAAGTAGTCATTCTACTTGGCTGCAATTAATTCTTTTTCTTCTGATATCAATGTATTGCCATGACTTGCTTTAGAAATATATTAGTGTGGTCGCCTCTTCTCTACAATTTTGAATTCATCGCAGTCCTTTCCCTAGACAGACTGTTTTCCATGGCTTCTTAGCGTTGGCAACCATTTCTAAGTTCAGTTGAATGTTTTAATATGAATGTATTGTCATGACTTAATTTAGAAATATATTGAACTGGCCAACTCTTCCCTATAATTTTAAATTCCTTGTAATCTTTTCACTAGACCGACAGCTTTCCATGTCTTGTTAGCCTTAGCAACCATTTCTAAGTCCAGCTCAAACTTTTAATATCGATGTATTAGCATGACTTGCTTTAGAAAGACATTGGAATGGCCTCCACTTCCCTACGATTTTGAGTTCATTGTAGTCCTTTTACGAAACTGACTACTTTCCATGGCTTGATAACGTTAGCAACCATTTTTATGTCCAACTGAAAGTTCTGTTTTTAAAGCTTAACAGAGCTTCAGGCAAGTCCGAAAGAGATGTACAGAAAGAGATTCATATTAGTACTGGTATTATGATATTTTAGTTGGAAACTTGCTGATTTGGTCCCCTATATATAAGCCAAAAAGATGGCTTCCTCGTCTGGAAGTGAATCATCAAAGTATATGTAAAGGCGGCCTTTGCAAAGAAAGAGAGGGTAAGTAGCCTGCAGACATCCACGTGGTCCCTCCTGTAAGTAATCATTATGCGCTGAAACTCACGACAGTAAGCAGAACGCCAACAAAAATAGTTTTCGTACAGTTTGCTTGGGAAACACAGGAAATCCTATGTTCTTGCAGGTTAAAAATATGGTTCTTACAAAAACAAATCTGCTGTTTGGCTGTTCTAATAATTAGTGCCGAACACGTTTGCTATAGTAACAATAATCAAAATTTTAATCAGCAAATTCCTAAGCATTTAAAACAGAAGTACAGTCTATAGTACTTTGATTTGCTCACTCGTAAGGATTGCTAGTGTGTTCGTGCAGCGTTAGAATTTTCCTACGCTTCCTTGGAGTAACGTCCATCGTAAAACAACTAATCGACAGTCGAGATAACAGTCTCTGGGTGTAACGAAAATCTGATGCAATCGCAGATGATGCAACATTTTTCCACGCTAAACAAACTTCATCATACACTCCGAAAATTGGTGTTATTGAATATGTATATTATAGCCATGACACGTGTATTATATAACTGTACCCTGGGGTAGGGTGAAGTTCAAGGGTGTCTCCCCAGGTATTAACAACGATTCATTAATAGGCGTGTTCCTTAGACCCATTAGCGATAGATTCGAACGCTTATAAAAAGGTCTTAATTGTCAAACTACGACAGAATTGTTTTTACACATTCTTTACGAAAACAGCTATGAAATATCAACGCTGAGTTCTTATTGCCTCTTTAAGCTACACTCTTGTGAAAATTGAAACAACATGAATAATTCTATTATTATTTACTTTTTTTATTTTCCAATAAAACATCACCCAGTTCACATGTTAGTAC
Organism: Acanthosepion esculentum; assembly: GCA_964036315.1. Classification (NCBI taxonomy): domain Eukaryota; kingdom Metazoa; phylum Mollusca; class Cephalopoda; order Sepiida; family Sepiidae; genus Acanthosepion; species Acanthosepion esculentum. The sequence continues at coordinate 30,194,531 of OZ038502.1, read as the reverse complement.
TTCGCACGTCCATTCCACGAAGTCTTTCCTTGCAGAGTGACCACAGATTCTCTATTGGATTTAAATCGGGAGAGTTTTCCGAATCAGTGTATAGTACTTTGATTTTCTCACTCGTAAAGCTTGCCAGTGTGTTTGTGCAGCGTTACAAATTTCCGTACGCTTCCTTGGATTAACGTCCATCGCAGATAATGACCGTAGGACAACTAATCGACATTCGAGACAATAGTGTCAGGGTGTGACGAAAATCTGATGCAATTACGGATGATGCAATAATTTTCAAGGCCAAACAAATTTCATCATACACTCTGAAGACAGAATCATATTACTGTACGTCACTGCAAATGAAATAATCTGAGGAAAAAAATAGAAATCGATTACACCCTTTCTCTTCAGTGTGTCTAAATCTGGCCGTATGGTGAAAGAAAGGAAACTAAAGCGGTTGTTTCAATTAATTTGCACAAGGGTGTAAGTGTACCAGAGATATAAAATCATTACTGTCATATCTTGATTACTAGTGGTCATCAGTAATCTCATATTTTTAATATTTATAAATAGATATTTCTTTTATATTCGAAGGACAGGATTTGGTATTAAAACTTTTAGATTGGTCTTCAGTTGAGAATGATTTAAGAGATGACCCTTCTATTTTTTGCATGTAAATATACTGTGGCTTAGATCAAGCACCTATTTGCCCCCTTACGAGGATTACGGTTATATATATATATATATATATATATATATATATATATATATATATATATATATATATATATTTTACGCGAATCATTCATACGAAAAGCAGATAATCATTATCTTCTTTTCGTATGAATGATTCGCGTAATATAAATTGAACCCGCACCACATAATTGATATATATATATATATATATATATATATATATATATATATATATATAAACATCTAGTTTTGCTGTAATACTTCGATCTATCGCGTGGGATGACGTCATAGAACCGGATCTTGAACTTAAGATCTGCGTCTGCTATTCCGGGACCGTTATCATCGCGCAGCAATTTTCTATTTCAAAATAACAAAATATCAGCTTTGACGGCGGATATCTTTGTTTCATGTCTGTATAACCACTCCTAGGATGGCTCATGTGAGCCGAAAACTTAGGACTAAATTAATAAAAAATAACCGAATAACCTAAATTAATTCAAACATTCCAACGGCTAAGGATCTGAAATAATAGACATTCATTGTCTGTTATATTTAATAATGTATGTTGAAATATAATAGGAAGTGGATTAAATCTGACATATTGTTACTTTTATTTTTAATTTATTTTGTTTAAACATTATTTTTGAGGGATTCTCATATTCGATTAGAATCTCTGTTTTTTAATTAAACCGTATTTTTTAATTAAACTGTTTTTTAATCAGACTACCTATACCGGCCTGAATATTCGAGAAATCTTGTCAGAAACATATGCGTCCATCCTTCAAATATTGAGGCGGGATGATGTAGTTGTAGAGAAAATGCAGTTTAATTAAAAAATGCTTTTTAATTAAAAAATAGTTTAATTAAAAAACGGAGCTTCTACTTGAATTTGAGTATTCATAAAAATAACGTTTGAACAATATATATATATATATATATATATAATGTTTTATTTTTATACCTATACTAATACCCTGGTAGTTTAAAAATCCTAGATGTTACAATTTGTAAAAAAAAAATTTACGCAATTGTGAAGAAATTCATTTAAAAAAAAGAAAAGACTAAAAACATCCGTACTGCTTGAAAATAATCAATCAGCACCGCAATGTCTAGCCAAAAGAAAAACAAAACACCGACAGAGTTACTCAAGGTGATATGCAAAAATGCTCAATACACTAAGTAGAGTAAAATTAGAATAACAAAAGAGCCAGAAACTTTCTACCTAGGTTTCACCTACCGGATCATCAGGATAATTCTGTCTGATATGGCTTCCAAAAAGGAATAAACAAAATGGCATAATAATCAACTCTATTAGCCATGTATTCAGTTTTTTATGTCTACAACGATTAAGTATTGCAGATCAGATTGAGTAATTCAATAGGGTTACTGTAAGAAATTATAACTAATTTTCCCTCAACTGCCTTATATTTACGGTATTTTTACCATCTCACATTTATATATAGGATAGATAATCTCCTTTGTTTGTAAATTTCGTGTGCGAAACTACTATGGTTGTAATATCATTTTTTAAAAGCTCCTTAGGTAGAACCCATGTATACTTTTTCACGATTACTTCTATTATTATTACTGCTATTATGAGGTTTGTTGCTATACACCTCAGGCCGGTAGGTGAAACCTAGATAGATAGGTTCTGGCTCTTTAGGAATTATACATATACATGTGTGTGCGAGTTGCTGGTGTTGAATTATCGGTCATTCTTTATATTTTTTGAACAGAAGTAGAGGTTTATCTCTTGTTTTCTGTTTAGGAAGCGATTTTTGCTTCCTTCTAAAATCTTTTCTTTCGCATCAGGTGGAACGCTGATTGGGATGGTTCCACTTACTTTGTCAACCTCTACACTGAATGACACTTGGGCTTGTACATAGTGATTATCATTGAAGTACATATATATATATATACATATATATATATATATATATATATATATATATATATATATATATATATATACTCAGTTGTATGGATATGAGTTGTTACATGGGTTTTACGCGTTGACGATCATCAGATAAACTGGTTTATTTTTTTAAATTGGACTGTGCTTGGTTGGGGGAGGGGGAATTTTCTTCTATGTTTGTTTGGGATGTCAATCTCACACACATAGGCACACATACAGGTGTACTCATTTTTGTTCAGGCAAACGTATAAACAATCCGAGGTTAGGCGTAGATACACATCCATGCGTTCAGGCATACATACATACATACATACATACGCAGTTGTAATATATATATATATATATATATATATATATATATATATATATATATAACATACATACATACATATATATATATATATATATATATATATATGTATATATATACATACATGTATATATATACAAACATATATATGCATATATACATACATACACACACACATATATATATTATACTAATAATTATACTCGGTTGGTAAAAAAAACTCGGTTAGCACAATTCGCAAGTATATCAAAACAAATTGGTATACGAGGAAAAATATTGGAAAGAAAAAGAAAGAACTATTAACATCCAAACAGGGCGTAAAAAAAATCGCCCAGTTCCTTAAATTTTCAGTCCAAAGAAAAAAAACAGGAACAAGCGAGTAACTAACTGCTTAATACGCTAAGTAGAGCAAAGGAATATATATATATATATATATATATATATATATATATATATATATATATATATATATATATATATATATATATATGAAGAGTAAGTAAAAAAATGCTAAGTTTTGGCATCGGGGGCTTGTAGCAACCCCATGTCGTTAATATTACGGACTCATAAATGACTATTTTCCTCCATTTATGGATGGCAAATCACTTTTCTCTGACTCCTGACGTAGTGGGTAAAAGTCCATTAAATTAGTCTCTTTCGTTTCATTATACTAATTCTGTCCCATAAGGGTTGTTACATTTAATGTAGGAATCGTGTTCGCAAACGTTACAACTGTAATGGGACAGATGTAGTAATAAAAATCCTGTTTTTGTGATAGCCATTAAATAATTTCTCTTAATATTCTCTTTGTTAATTTATGGAGTTACCAAGCACGACAACTTTGAATCTCCAATCACTTTTTAAAAAATCTTCTTTTTCATCTACTCTCTTTCTTTACTTTTGCAGTTAAAGTGAATCCGTTGCCAAGGAAACCATCTCTGCTGCTTGAAAATAAATGTCTTCTACTCGCCAAGGATAATCGTTATTATTTTTTATTATTATTAATATTAGCTTGTCTTGAGTCGCCTCGTTTGTTTTACGAGCTGCCTCCGATTTTCAACCTGAAACCTCAAGGGAGGGCAAGTCAGCGGATCATAATTATTGGTACTGTTGGTCGGATATGTAGCTAGCATTCTTAGCACTCATTATCATAATTGTATGATGTCGTATGATTATGTACATTAGTTTAAACTTTCATTAAAATGGGTGTGTGATATTTCCCTGATATGACGTCACGCAACAAACGAGTGGATAACAGTAGCTAGAAAACTTATGCTCAACTGAATTAAAGCTGCTTTTTCATCTTAATCTGTCCACATAACTACTTGAATGGATTAAGCATCTAGTGTTGTTAAGATACATTCTGTCATTGAATATAATAATAATAATAATAATAATAATAATAATAATAATAATAATAATAATAATAATAATAATAATAAAGAAACACAAAAAATTGTTCTCAAGAAATACAAAAAATGTTCTCCCGAGTAAAGCCTACACCTTACGAAGGACTTTATCTATGTAAAATATGTGCGTTTTTTTTTTAATTGCTCAGTGGAAAAAATGCCATTTCTGACCTTAGGTCTCTGGGCGGGACCCGGAAAGCAATGGATACACACCAAAAATCAAAGGAAATAAAACAATAATAATAATAATAAATT
>OZ038502.1:30177464-30184964 GCA_964036315.1 Acanthosepion esculentum | reverse complement strand
TAAACCTTCGTCTGTAAAGTTGAAGTATCCCTACTAATTCCCAAGCATCCGCCGAGTCAAACGCACCCATAACAATGCAAAAATCTGGGTTGTTTCTTTTAGTCCACAAGCAGCCATCATCGAATAGAATGGGGTTTTATGCCTGTTTTATGATATTAACGCCCTAGTCACTTATGGGGCACTAATTGTTAGATTTTTATCAGCCACGATAGCTACCTGTGGAATAATCAGTAGCAGGGTGTGTATGAAGGAGAAGGAGGAGGTGAATTTTTCCCAAGTGTATTTGCGCGAAAATGACTGGAATTAACTCGGCTGGAGTTTGAACTCGGCTCTCCGATTTCTCGTTTCTAACCCTTGCACTGCATGCTCATGCATAGCCTACATCCCCCAAACTTACATTAAAATCATATTATCTTCTTAATATGCTCTTCTTGATCACCTTGTGGTTAAAGTTTAAAAAATATGTCCTAGCCATTGGTATTATCAATCCTTTTGAAGGGGCCGATGAAAGATATCTAACAGGGGAAGTCCCAGAGATGCTTCAAGATATTTTGTTATCAGTAGCCCATGTACACGTCGGGTCTAATTCCACTTCCTATACTCGACTTTGTGTCACGAAAACAAATTCCTTTAACGCAAACAACAACCACATCACAACTCTAAAGACTAAGCAACTATCAATTTCTTTTAGGTTCCGTGTTCTTTCAGGGAGTAGGCGATCATGGTTTCCCACAACTTCCCGTCTTTTATAGTACTAAACAATATTCGTACCCTCCCCTTGCTATCTCCCCAATGCCTGTTCTGACTCAGACGTGTGAGGTAGGTTATTCAATGTTTCCATCTGCCCTACCAAATTCTTTTCAATGCAGACAGGGGTGAAAAGGATATTCTCCGGTCAAAGGAGCTTCCGAATCGCTTACTACGTTTTGTCAATTTGGCAAAGACCGACTTTGCAATTTTAAGCATAGAACTTGGCAGTTCTTCAAAAGCACAATTCTGATCAAATCCAAAATTGGTGTTCTAAACTGGGTTTATAAACTATTAAATAATGAAATAATATCTAAATAGGATCATTGCTAACCAGAAAAGCATGGAATTTGAATAATATGGCTTAATCTATTTTTTGCATGGTAGTACATATATATATATATATATATATATATATATATATATATATATATATATATATATATATATATATATATATATATTATAAAGAGATAATCATACATTGAATCAGTTAGCAATATTAATGCAATTAATGGCGAAATCTCTTCGCTAATAGACATAATATAAGCATTAAACTACTAACAATTCACTTGAAATATTTTAACTTTAGAGTTGCAACTTGCACGTCCCAATATTATATAACCGTTAATAAATAACTGATTAAAAAAAAAACTTTTTTTCGGTCTACAACACATTTATTTCGTCTTCGAGTTTTGATTTTAAAGGAAAAAATTACAGCCTGATGATGAGGACATGAAGACTTTGAAAGTACTTGGTGGTTTAAAAACTACACCAGATCCATCTGACAACAATTTTATACTAAGGATCGCATCATTCAGTGGATCGTTAGTAGTTTAATGCTTATATTATGTCTATTAGCGAAGAGATTTCGCCATTAATTGCGTCAATATTGCTAATTGATTCAATGTATGAATATCTCTTTATAATATAAAATATATGCTGCTTAATATAATACGTATATGTATATATATATATATATATATATATATATATATGCGTATGTGTGTGTATTATTTTAGAACAATTAAAACAAAAACATGTTAAAAATCGCTACAAAATTACGATCATCTTTCAACGCATATAAATGCGTGTCCTCAGGCGATTGTAAATTACTGGCGAGTGAACGATGAATTTGATTTCACAGACAAAAATACATCCTCTTTTTTTCGAGAAAAAATAGGCTGAGGGCTTTACTGCGATCAACCAGTCGAATATGACCTACTTTAAATTCAAACTCAACTAAAAAATTAGAAATAGGTCATGATAGAAAGTTGTCTGCAAACAGATCCCAATCATTAGATTAAAGACTGATGCAGATGGTTACGTTATTTCGTAAAGTGTATGCTAGTCAGACCATAAACTTTTCAAAGAAATAAAAGCGGAGGGAGTAGGGATAGACAGAGGACATAATTGAAAAATACGAAAACTAAGGAATCAGCACATATGCTAGGCCACAAAAATCTCCTGAGCCGGCCTAGCATAGAAATGAATACAATATGGGAACTTAAGGAGTGCTAGAGAAAAGCAATGAATAACAACAAAAAATTGCAATATAAGCTCTGGTAAAAATGATTGTTGCGACATTAGGTTTATAAGGTTATTTACCTCACCACCCCGCGAGGCAGGATGCGGCACAAGGGTTTTTTTAAAGGCGGGGTAAAACCGAGCCCGTAGGATCGGGCAAAAATTTCCCTTAGATCCAGTAAAAAACGGAATCGGTTAGCTGTCTACCAGCCCAGACGAGACTCTGCCCTTCGGCATAGCCTCGTCTGGGTTCCTCTCCGTCCGAAGGCAGAGAGTTCGACTATCTTAGCTGGAGACGAATCTCCAACTAATTGCCGACATTAGGTTTATAAGTCCCAGAAATTCATACACGGATGTCCTCGTGGATAAAGGGGTTGGTTAGATCCAGTGACTAGACCCAAAGAGTTTTGAGTTCAATACCAGGTTACAACAGTGGTGAACCAAAACTTGTTGAGTTAAAAAGAAATAAAGGAGATATCCGGACAGGGTACGTGGAACTAGAACAATCTACACCGATGGACGAAATAAAGAGTTCGGTTCGAAATTCCTATCACCTGTAGAAAGACCTAGCGCAAAACAGCCGAAACCCTGTAAATATGGCAATGAAAATGAGGATAACAGTCCGAATAATGTAAATCTCATCTCACAGATACAGACAGATTACAGATTCTTCTTTGAAATTTTTTCAAGAATTTCGAGATAACTAGTAAGAACACTAGAAATGGCAGCAATATTCCATGCAAGGATGAATTGAAAATTTATAAATGTGCCTTATCTGGTACGACAATGCGAACCAATATTCCTTACAGCAGACCCCAAGAATTGATTCATTGTAATTACTCCAGATCTTCTCTGTGAAAAGCAAAAGCAGGTAATAATAGTAACAATAACAAGAATAGTAATAGCTAGACATACTCGGGAAAACCACGGAATAGTCCATTATTTATGAGGTATCGACAGGAGACGTTAAACACTTCCTTCCTTCTTTCTTTATTTTTTCTTTCTTTCTTTTTTCCTTCCTTCTTTCCTTCCTACCTTCCTTCCTTCGTTTGTTTGTTTGTTTATTTGTTTGTTTGTTTGTTTCTTTCTTTCTTTCTTTGTTTCTTTCTTTTGTTTTCTATCTTTTCTTTATTCTTTTCTTTTCTTATCTTTTCTTTTCTCACTGAGATGAAGTAGCGTCCCCGAAATGTCTTTTCCGTGTTTTCCCGCGCGATCGACACGTAATAGTCCCTTCTTCATGAGTTACTGGCAGGACGTTATGGTCGTGCGAACTAATTAAAAGAAGCAGAATTATTATATGAGAAGAAGAAGAAGAACAAGAAGAAGAACAAGAAGAAGAAGAATGATAATAAAATTATGCTGGTTGTAAAACCTTTTATGTTCTAGTTATAGGGATGAGTTCCTTGCCAACAGATCAGCTTTAAGAGCAAAATAAATAAAAATATAAAAAATAAATATAACGAGAACATAATGAACAGAGAAGAAAAGGGAAAATTGTTTCCAAGAGAGGCAAAATTTACTTGCTTGGTTACTCCATAGATTGAGAAAAATAATATTAGGGCCAAATTATTTGATGGTTATCACCCCCCACCCCCGAAAAAAAAAACAGGAATTTTATTTCAACGTCTGTCCCTTAACAGCGGATACTTTCGCGCACACTATTCCTACATTAAATGCAACAACCCTTATGGGACAGAATTAGTAAAATGAAACCAAAGGGACTAATTTAATGGACCTTTAGCCAGTACGTCTGGAGTCAGGAGAAATATGATTTGCCATCCATAAATGAAGGACAATAGTCATTTATGAGTACGAGAAATAGATTACATATACATTAATGATATGGGGTTGCTACACGCCCCTCCTGTCAAAACATAGCAGTGTTTCATAAAGTAGTTTTTATCACTTTAAATATTATTTTTCGAGGATACATGTATTTGAGTAGACGGTTCGTTTATTTATTAAATTGTATATTTATTTATTTTCTTCTACCGTTCTTGATGCTCGAGAAATCTTATTAAAGAACAAATTTGCCAGATTAATAAAACAAAATTTCTAAATTTCTCTTTGTTTAAATTTGGATACGATATATTGTGCCGATATGAAAAAAATCGACAGATCCATATACGAGACAAATTTCGTTTGAAGGCACAAAATTACCTGAACGATTGTTTTTCGTGGCCAAGTTGGTTAGAGTGTGCCGGGCTTAATTGGAGGTACGGATCTGCCGGATAGCGCAAGTTCTTTCTATAATAAGATTTCACAAACATCCAGGCCGGTGGATAAAAATAAATAAATTTACTTTGCCTACCCAATACGAGTATCCACTAAAAATAACGTGTAAAATAGAAAAAACCTGTCGGGTTAATAAAAAAAATTCTAAATTTATACGAAAGTAGATGTAAATTCTTCATTGATGTTACTGTTATGAGTTATTAATGTTAAATTTTTTCGAGTTCCTTTCTTTTCTTGCTTCCACCAGTAATAAGAGAGTAAATAAAATCCATGCTATTATCAAGAGTAAATCTAATCCGTTCATGCAATCTGTTCATAATTGGGGCAAGGAATGGCTTGTTAACTTTAAAGCTTCTAAAAATATTTTGCTATACGTGTTTCCGGTTTCGCGACCTTCATCAGGAAAAGAGTGATTATTTCCACATATTTTTATACGGAATTAATTTTCCTTATGTTTTCTGATGTTTAACCAATATCTTTTATGTGTAGTAGTAACCCACATTTTTCTTGGGTTACTCTCTCTTTGAAACAACTATAACCTTTCCCTTACACACACACACACACACACACACACACACACACACACACACACACACACACACACACATATATATATATATATATATATATATATATATATATATATATATATAATAAAATCGGCAATCTTTTGAGATAGTAATACGAGAGGAATACGTTTTTGAGAGTGACGCATGCATCACTAAGAGTCAGTGTGATGAAAGAGTCTAACACAAGGAAGTGTCATGCTCCGGAGAGACATGGTTATCCCTGTCATCGGATTAGTGTCGTATAAGTAAAATCGAATTATGGGAATTCGTGAAGCTGGATGCTGCGCATGTTGGATATGTCTCATTCGATGAAGCTTCGATATTCGGCAACGGTCATAATATAAAATTCTTACAAAGTAGACAAAGGGTTCTGGATTGGCTATGCTGTACAATCTCTCAACACAAGAAAGCCTATTGTTCTTAGCGAACGTGCACGAAGACCTTCTCGATGTCATCAGTTCCTAATTAGTTATTTATACTGATGGCATTACTATTTACGGAGAGAAAGGTGAAATGTTATGGAAACGTCATAGGAGCCCAAAATCCTCCCACTGCCATCCTCACATATTAAGTCTATAGTATTTTCAGCATCGTTCTGTGGAACCATATTTGCTTTAAGTCACTTCATCCGAGGAGATCGTTCGCTGCTATATAGAAGAACCGATATTACATAACAGTTCTGTACTATTTTCCTTGTTTCTAACGAACATTTCTTGTTTCTTCTTATCTTTTGGAAGGCATCTTTCGTTATCTAATGCGCATTCAGGTTGCGATATAACACTTTCCATACACTGTTAAAAAGCTTTCTAGATTCTTAACTGTTTATACTTGCTTGATTTTGGTATCTCCAATTTGTTAATTACCTGTTCAGCTGTTCCTTTTGTTGACAACTATACATTCTATTAAGTTGGTGCAAAAATAATGTTTTCTCACATGAAGTTGAACGTCATAAAAACGACATTATTTTTGCACCAACCTAATAACTTTTTACGACTACAAATATCCGAAAGTCCCAACGCAACAAGGCCTATTGCTCTTAGAGAACGTGCACCAAGTGGAAGCCCTATTCCATTTAAAGCCGTCAGCTTAATAAAAACTTGGTATCCGTTCCGCTTTTTATTCTTGGACCTACGTTGTTTTTTTATTTTCATCAACGACTTTCCCGATGTCATCAGTTATCAACCAGGTATTTATTCTGACGGCACAACTATATACTCCTGTCTTAATGGTAGGACAGATAGGTCCGACAAAGTAAAACCTACAATCAGTTGTTTACTGGGGCAAGAAGTTGCTTACAAATCTGAACACCTCCAAAACGAAACATCATAGAGAAATATGGTCGATGCTAACCTCCAAGAAAGCAATTCATTGCGCCTTCTTGCTTTCACGTTTACCACTGACATGAAGGGGCGTGATTATTTTGAATCGGTTTCTTGGCCTGCTGTGATAAAATTAGTTCACTCTGTCCAGTCAGACGATTTTTTCTCGCACATTTATAAATCTACCGTTCTTTGAATATTGCTACCATATTAGTCTGGTGATTATTCTATATATCTAGACATTCTTGACAAAATATAAAGAAGTGTATGCAATTTCATCAGTCCTGACCTGGCATCTCGCCCTCAGTCAATCCCCCCCCCCCCGTCGTGACGGGGCTATACTCTGTCTTTTCTATAAATACGTTCAGGGTAATTGTTCTAATGAGCTCCCCTTCTTTTTACCCCAGCTGCATAAATTTAAACGTACTACTAGATTGGCAATTAGGTCCCATCGTTTTATTATTGAAATTTCTAGATGTAACCGTAAGTTGCATTTTAATAGTTTCTTCTCTTGCACTTCTTGCCTGTGCAACTCTTCTACGACTTCTTGCTTCACTGGCAGTTTTTCAAAAAATTCTCTTCACTGAAATCTTCTTCCCTTTAACCCTTAATAAACCCTGGCGTCTTAGTGGAATTAGCGTTTCGCTTTGGTGAAATTCTTTTAAAAAATGCTTGATAGATAAAGAAAAGTTCAAAAGACTTATCCTCCGATTTGAAGTTCCGCAGATACACCGCTCGTCTTGATTAAGCATCTCCCCCTGTTAACCACAACAGAGATGACGCTGTGTGTGACGCCATTAAACAAGCCCATGGGAATGGTTCATAACCAGTGTCACGAAGAGAAAACTGAAATTGTATGGCCACGAGATTAGAGCCAAAAAACTTCTCACAACCTACAACACCTTAAGCAAAAAAAGAAGAGCTGAGTGAAAAAAATGGGCTGGCAACGTGGCTGAGTGGACTGGAAGATTATTCACAGAGACTAAGACATTGGCATGCAACCGAGACGTATGGAGGGAGCTGGTCCGGTGCTCAGCTGCGCTGCGACCCTAAGACCACACCCGGTCATCATGATGATGATGGTTAAGATGATGATAATGGTG
>OZ038502.1:30154964-30174964 GCA_964036315.1 Acanthosepion esculentum | reverse complement strand
TTTCTGAAGAAGAATTAATTGAGAAAGAAAAGAAATAAAAAAATGTAAAACGTGCTGGATAGTAATTTTCTCTTTTTTTTAAATTGAAAATGTCAATCATTTTTCTTTTCTCGTTTGTTCTCTTTTCAGTTCTTAAAGAATAAAATCGAACCTCAAAAAAATTTAGAACCACAAAGACACGAATGAATGAAACGGGATAAAATTATAGAGAAATGCTGTTTTAAAAGACAGATGAGAAATTTATCGATTTTCTTGAATGTCTAATAATAAAAATCTGATCATTATAAGCCCAAAATGTCTTATTTTTTTTCATTTGAAAGCTAAATCTAAATTTCACAAGATAAGATATATAATAGATTTCTATTGTCAGTCGTATAGCCGTCAATAAGTCGAAAATGACGTAACTTATCCTCTGAAAACAAAATTTGCGTTTTATTCAATAAGACATATAGTAGCACTCTCTTTTCAATAGTTTGGTTTGGTTTAATTTGCTTTACGGCTTATCAACCTCAATGGGTTATTTAATGCCGACCAAAATTTTTTATTGCTGGTAATATTTTGTTTTGTCAAAAATCTGTTTCTGGTAATATTTTCCTTCAAAATTATATTGCTGGTAATAGCTTTTTTTCAAAAAAGTATTGCTGGTAATAGTTAACTATTTTCCCATAGCTGAAACCCTAACAGGTGCTACCACCCCGGGTCAGGGTGGAGCTGGGAACGCCAGAAATTAAGAGGTGGTTCCACGCTTCTCAAAACCTTCTGAACAGAGGCCTTGCTGATGGACATAGTTTATCGTCTTACCCAGGACGTGGATGTAGTTTAACGTCTTATCCAGGACAGCTCTTTTCATTAGTATAATATTCATCCTAATTTCAGTGCATTTGTAAGATAAAACATTTCCAATAGATTTCTGTAGTAAATCATTAGCAATGCTTTTGTAATGCACGTTTTTAGGATAGACCTTGTAAATCAAAGATACAATAATAGTAACGCCTTCCAAAAAATACATTATTGATTTGTGATAGAAAATGTGGCACAAGGCCAAAAAGAGGAATGGGGAAAATGACGTTATTCTTCTGTCTTTACGTTAAACTTAGATAGCCACAAACACTGACCCAAACATACAACAATATTCCTTTCATCAAAACAACGTATTCTTATTTACAATTCTTACTTCATCCACGATAATGTCTCAGAATCTCCAAGATGTCCTAACTAGTCCCCATATATACAATTCATTGTCTGTGGGAGGAGGGGAATAAAACAACAATTTAAAAAACTAGCCCCACGTCTACTACAGCGAAAAGCGATATTTATTTCCGCTTAAACACAGAAAATGTGGCACAAGGCCAAAAATGGGGAATGGGGGGAAAAGACGGTCTTTTGTCTTTACTTTAAACTTACTTAGCCACAAACACTGACCCAAACATAGAACACTATTCCTAAAACCAAAACAACACATTCTTGCTTATCTTTCTTACTACATCCACCATAATACCTCATGGTCTCTATGAAAATAGTAACTAGTCCCCATATGCAAAATGCACAATTCATTTTCTATGGGGCAGGGGAATAAAGCAACGATTTAAAAAACTAGCCCCACAGCTACTACAGCGAAAAGCGATATTTATTTCCGCTTTAATACAGAAAATGTGGCACAAGGCCAAAAATGGGGAATGGGGGGAAAAGACGGTCTTCTGTCTTTACTTTAAACTTACTTAGTCACAAACACTGACCCAAACAAGCAACAATATTGCTAGCATCAAATAACACTTTCTTACCTTTCTTAATGCATTCACCATAATACCGCTGAGTCTCTATGAAAATCCTAACTAGTTCCCATATGTACAATTCATTGACTCGGGCGGGGGGGATAAAAACAATAAATTTAAAAATCAACCCCAACGTATATTTACAAAAATGTACAAAACTATTTACAAAGAACGAATCAAAATAATGTAAAAAAAAAATAAAAACAAATAACAATAGTTGATCAGACGCCGCTAATTCCCATATATATATTTTCCCTTTACCCGACACGTGATCTAATTATTTCAAGATAAGGTCGACTGTGCTTTCTCTCTGGCGATCCATGTTCAAACCCAAATGTCGGCAACGACACTTTATTCCTATACGACAAAGGCATTTATATTATACCTGTAATTGTCCTATTTTTTCATCAACATTTACAGACATTACTGACCATGGACAATCCCTTTCTTCCTGATTTTCAATAGATTTTGATTTCGTTTATTTATTTAACAGCATATCAGCTTCTTATATGTCATTTAATGCCAAAGTTCAATTTTCGTTGGGATCTTTGAAGTAATAAAAACATGATACATGTTTTCTGCTTTCACAACTGAATACATGGTAGATGATAGTCAGTTTTTGTCTGTCCTGGGCAAGACGATAAACTACATCCAGCAGCAAGGCTTCTGATCATGAGGTTTTGCGGAGCGTGGATCCACTTCTTAATTGCTGGTGTATGGCAGATATTTCCACCCCCAAAATTGAGGTCAAAGCACTATGTTATTCTAAAATAGGTTTTAATACTAGTAGTAAATTTTTGCAAAAAAATATTAACAGCAGTGAATTTTTAGAAGAAAAGAATTATTAGCAGTAATACGTTTTAAAAAAAAAATATAACCAGCAACACATTTTTGAAAAAAAAATATTACCAGCAATACATTCTAGAAAATATTACCAGAAATACATTTTTGAAGAAAATAAATATTTCCAGCAATACATATTTTGAAAAAAATATTACCAGAATTACATTTTTGAAAATAAATATTACTGGTAATAAATTTTTGGAAAAAAAATATTAGCAGCAATACATTTTTTGGAAAAATATTACCAGCAATAAAAATCTTGTCGTCATTAAATAACCCATTGAGGTTGATATGCCGTAAACCAAATCAAACCAGCAATAAAAATCTTGTCGGCATTAAATAACTCATTGAGGTTGATATGCCGTAAACCAAATCAAACCAGCAATAAAAATCTTGTCGGCATTAAATAACTCATTGAGGTTGATATGCCGTAAACCAAATCAAACCAGCAATAAAAATCTTGTCGTCATTAAATAACCCATTGAGGTTGATATGCCGTAAACAAAATCAAACCAGCAATAAAAATCTTGTCGGCATTAAATAACTCATTGAGGTTGATATGCCGTAAACAAAATCAAACCAGCAATAAAAATCTTGTCGGCATTAAATAACTCATTGAGGTTGATATGCCGTAAACAAAATCAAACCAGCAATAAAAATCTTGTCGGCATTAAATAACCCATTGAGGTTGATATGCCGTAAACAAAAACCAAAACAAACAGCCTTTGTGCATATACATCTTTCTGTGGACATTACCAGAGGTAGTAATATATTTTGGAATACAGTTTGATTCCAGAAATCGTAGGATTAATGTTGTGGGGTTCTCCCCTTTTACACAAGATAGACTCGTCCAAAGTATACTTATAATGACAGAATTGGAGACAGGGAGGAGATACGGAGAGAGAGAGAGAGAGAGAGAGAGAGAGAGAGAGAGAGAGAGAGAGAGAGAGAGAGAGAGAGAGAGAGAGAGAGAGAGAGAGAGAGAGAGAGAGAGAGAGAGAGAGAGAGAGAGAGAGAATTACGGCTTCACTTACAGAGACTTGTATATATACTTTCTACTAACCCGCACTCCTGCATTTCAAGTTTGTATTCTTACGTTCAATACACTTACTTTCCTATTTCAATTACTGGCGTTTGTTTATTTATTTGTGCAGAATTCCATCTCCGGAATCCACAACAATTAATATCATGAATGTTATTTTATCCTGATTGATATATTATTGGTAGTTTTGTATAAATATATATAATTATCTATATAAAATTATATTACTGCCATTTTTACTATAAACTGTCCTTTTATATTTTCATTTCGTTTGGGGCTTCACTGTGTGCCCATAGCTGGGATCTTAACAGGTGTTATCACATGGTAAGATCCGAGGGGACGACAGTAATTAATAGATGGTTCCACATTCCCCAAAAGCTCCAATCTCTCAATCAGAGGCCTTGCTGCCGGATGTATTTTATCGTCATACCCAGGACTAATTTTTAATATAACTTTATGGCAATACATTTAAATAATCAATATAATATTCCTATTTTATAAATTGTGCTTACATATATTCCTGGCCATTCACAACCGTTTTCCTTCTCTTTTGCAATGCATTTCTACGTTGTCAATACATTTACTTGATATATTTCATAACACTATTCTATCAGTAACAATTCCATTAATGTCACTTTCCTTATTCAATTCACAAAGTAGAAAAATCCCAAGGAGTGAACTACTAACTTCAGATACCGAAATCATTGAAGTACAAATAATTAAATATCTGAGAAACGTTTTACAGAAACGACAGAAAATATAGCGCTTTAATTAACCGCTTCCCCGGCCTAGACGTGTATATACGATGTTACCGAAAATGTTTTTTCAGAGACGGACGAATAAACACGTTCAAAACATACTATTCAAAAAACACCTACAGACGGTTTTATATACGATCATTTACCCTCTTCTGTGCTTGAAACGAGTTCAACTCATACGTCCGGTAGCGGTGTTAGCCACCGCTCGGGTACTTCATGGTATTGATTTTCCAAGCGTAGCTCAGATGTGGCACAAGGCCGAAAGTATGGGGTACCCAGTGAGGATCGAACTCACTACTCAGTCGTAATAGTTCTAGCAAGACAAGCTTGCTAACCATTACACCACCTTGAAGTGCACGCTGGGGTACTTCATGGTGCCTCAGTTTCTTAGTTACTATGTTAAAAACAAATTAAAAACGTTTTTTCCGTCTTGTAAAAAATTATGCTTAGACGAGAGAGTCCATCATATATCATACATGTATCCCACCTTAAACACAACTGTATCCTATCATGTACGGAGTGGGTGTACAGTGAAATACAACTATGGAGAATAATTAACTGGTAACTGAGGTGTCCCTGAAAGGGAAAGCGTCAAGGGGTCTGGTCTACTGGTCAGTGTTCCATTTACGGGGCACATTACCAGATGGCAGCACGATAGTTCAAGATGGATGGGAAAGGCAGAGAAATTAAAATTCTGCAAAAGAAAATACAACAGAGGGTAGAAAGGTAGATGGTTGCCGGATTTTTCGGAGATGTTTTGTCTGTGTTGCAAAAGACAGTCAGCTTTTACTAGAATAGCCATAATTAACCCTTTCCGTCCAAAACATAACGTACCAAAAACAGCTACAGACGTGTTTATACGTCAATCTTGATTCTTTTTATGCCCTTCTGAACTGAAAACGAGTCCAATTGTCAACTCATACGTCTGGTAGAGGTGTTAGCCACCGCCCGGGTGCCACAGATTTTAGTTACTACAGGGTGATTGAAAGTCAATTCCCTATTGTTGTAAAAATTATAGTTAGACGGTAGAGTCCATCATAAATAAAATAGGGAGTTACTTTTAAACTTGATCACAAGAGATGCAACGAGGTGCAGTTTCTGCTTTGAGTAAGTATTTGTGCATAAGATGCGTATGTCCAATTCGGACTCTGCTTAGAACTATGTCCTGTTTTCGATCAGGTAATGGTCGTCTATTTTCCAGCGTGACCGTCGACTGATTTTCGTACAGTTTATTGCTTGAAAACGAATCTCAAATTGATTCTTTTTATGCCCTTCAAAGCTTGAAACAAGTCCCTTTGTCAACTCATACGTCTGGTAGAGTTGTTAGCCATCGCTCGGGTGATTCAATGTGCCCAGTTTCTTAGTTAATAATTAGAGACAAATGAAAGAAAGGTTTTGCCCAAAATAATTGGTTGGCAACGGATTAATGTCCGTTAAATGACAATCACGTTGCAACGATTTTCACTTTTACAGGTTTTAAAACATTCTAATTTCAGTGTTTAACCAAGAAAATCTTCCCTAATCCAGAAAAAAATTAATTCCTTGTAATATAGTAATGGCCGTCTCAAAATAAGAAAAAAATTAATTTACCGAACAGCCAGTGCATTTTTCGGCCGAACTTTATAAAATATTTTAAAAACTTTTTTCAGGGGAATAGGTTTCTCAAGGCTACTGTTATATCTTTACAGTATTTATGAGTGCTTTAATCATAGCCTTTCGCTTTCGTTTTGTAGCAAGTTGTGGTATTGGGCGAAACTACCCCTATTGCAGCCTCTTCTATATTCCGTGGTCTTCTACAAAATTTGCTATAACTGATTCGAATTTAATTTTACTGATAATGATTAAAAGTCTAATTGACCGCTATTTCTAGTTTATACTCTATTACTATTCGGATTGCCATTTCTGCTGTATCCTCTTTTACTATACGGACCGCTATTCTCTCCATTCACCATACTATTTCTCTATTCATATCACTATACGGATTACTATTCGAGCGAGTATTATCGAGCAAGTACTATTAGCGCGAGTGACATTCGAAGGTATCTGACACCAGTATTGTTCAACGGCGTTACTACAGTTGTATCTGCGATTATAAAGTCTCTACTACAACGAGCATTACGAAAGTTACGAGTGTTCGCTGACATCACAAAACGTACTAAGAAAGAGAGAGGTGAAACGTCGAAAACAAATAATGAAGAAAGGGTATCTGGAGTATTTGAGGTTCCCAGAACGTATTGAAGGCGAGAGGGACAAAGAAAGCAGTAGGCCTTATGAGCTGGTGTGAACGGATGACATAACAGGGACTGAGAGAGATCGCAAAAAGACAAACTATACTAAGTGCTACAAAGTCTAAGCCGTTGTGGGAAGCCATGATCGCCTCCGGCGGGAAGGACGACGGGCCATAGAAAAGCAGAAGATAATTAAATTCGCTCCTCATAACTCTTCATACAAAGGTGAAACGAATCAAAAATATAATTAAGGAAAGACTATCTTATATCTTTTTCTCGTCAATAAAAAGTTCGTGTCATTATCTCCACGCGTCATGGTCCATTTTTTGTGAGCAGAAAAGACAATTCTTTATCGGTGGATGTAGGCGCGAGGTGGGGTGGGGGGTTTCGGTGAGATGATGTTTTTGTTTGTAGTAATTGCCTAAAGTATATACAGCGATGATTAGTCTAAATGAGAAAAACAAAGTGAATTCAATTTGTTTCTGGTAAATTAAAAACATTTAAAATCACTTTGAAAATTAGAAAACACATTTTTTCAAAGTGTAGGAATATTTTTATTGTCCAGAGATTAGGATAATAATAATAATAATAATAATAATAATAATAATAATAATAAAAGTAATAATATTAATAATAATAATATTAATAATAATAATATTATAAAGTCCCTGCAGACTGCAATGTATCTTTGAAGATATTCAAAAAGCTGTCAAAATACAAGGACCTTGAAATCGAAATCTCAAAAATGTGGCACATGGGAACATCAACAATCCCTGTTGCAGTTGGAGACCTAGGATTGGTTGGAAAAGATTCCAGTAGACTAATTGAAGGGATTCCTGGAAGCCCATGCTTCAAAGAAATACAAAAAATTGTTCTCACAAGTACAGCCCACAGTTTACGAATCGCTTTATCTATGTAAAATATGTTTTTTGGGGTGTTTTTTTTTTGTCAGTTGAAAGTGCCATGATGCCATTTCTAACCGTAGGTCTCTGGGCGGGACCCGGAAAGAAATGTGTACACGCCGGAAATCAAAGGAAATAAAAACAATGTTAATAATAATAACATTAATAATAATAATAATAATAATAATAATAATAATAATAATAATAATAATACACATTGACGGGAATCCTGGTAGCCGATGCCTTAAAGAAATAGAAACAATTGGACTCGCAAGTACAGCTCATACATTACGTAGGGATTTATCTATGTAATTTGTGTGTGATATTTGTTAGACTGCCTGTGGACTAATAGAAACAAAACAGATTTTTGCATTGCTAGGGGTGCATTTGATTCGTCGGAGGCTAGTGAATTAAAAGGGATTCTATTACTTTGGAGACTAAGGTACATTTTCAATATATAAAAAAATGCACCGGGCTCTATATAGACGAAGATATAATCCACCTGCGTAAAGCAGGTGCACAAAAAAACAGACCGTCTAAGAAAAAGCCTGATTAAATTCATTAAAGAGCATGGTCTAAGTATTACGACCACCACCAACGCTAAAGTGATAAATTCCCTGGATTTAACCTTAGACCTGTCTAATGGACTTTATAAACCATATACAATAGACCTAAACAACCATAAGTATGTCAGTAAACAATCCAAGCAACACCCATGCCTTAAAAAAATACAAAAAATCGTACTCACGCGTACAGCTCACGCATTATAAGGGTTTTATCTATGTAAAATATATGTGATCTTAGGTTGTGTTTTTAACAAACATGATCAGTGGAAAATATCATGAAGCCATTTCTGTCATTAGGTCACTGGTTGGGACCCGGAAGGAACTCAACGAAAAAAATAACCATTATAATGCTAATAATAATAATTTGGGTTTGATTGATTGATCTTCTGTTTATAAACCCATTGTAGGTTATTTAACGCCAGAAAATATTTTCAGATTGTAAGAATTTTTTTTTTTGTTGAGATAATAACGATTTAGTTATAGAAGGCTTACTGATTAAGCCATAGCTGGGGGAGTAATAAAGGAAATTTCAAGTGGGTGAAAAAGTGCAAGGTAACCATAATACACCTGCCGCAGCGTCAAATAACTTAAAAAGAAAGCAAAACCAAATTCCATGTACCAAAGGCAGAAACACTGGCACGATAAGCCTCTTCATGATCAATAATCTGCCTGTACCAAAGAAGCTGATGTAGACAAACTCCGTACCCATCAGCGGTTAAGTAGTTCAAGGTTAAAAGCTGAAACTCGAAATGCAGATACTGTGATAAATATCCAGAAACAACTGACCATCTTGTATTAGGTTGCATGCTGCTAATACTTACTGATTATAAAAAACTCTGCATAATAGAGTGGGTCAATGTCTGCACTGGAAAATATGCAAAAACAGAGCGTGCTGTCTTATTGACATGGACATCCCTACAGATCGTAATGTATCTTTGATGTTCTTCAAACAAAAAAGAAATACAAAATATTGTACTTACAAGTACAGCTCCCACATTACGAAGAGCTTTATCTATGCGAAATGTGTGCGATCTTAAGAGAGTTTAGTTTTTTTTTTCTTTTTTTAAATATGATCAGTGGAAAACTGACCATTTTTGTATGAGGTGGAACGGTATTAGCACTCACTGGACATAAGACTCGACATGATATAGTGGGCCAATATATGCACTGGAAAATTTGAATATTTTATGGGAAGAAAACTGCAAGGAAACTTGTACCCCGTGACAGAGACAGGACCTTTAACAATTTTATGGGAACTTACAATGCACAGTGACAGAACAATCAAAGCTAATCGCGCGGAAATTGTGATGCCTTCTTATAGACACGGCGCTTCTTGAAGATTTTTAAAAACTATCAAAGTATAATTATCATGAATGGGGCATATAAAAAATGTAGTACATGAAGACATCAATAATTCCAGTTTTGGTTTGGGCCCCGGGTTTGTTTGGAAAAGCTAATGATAGGCTCACTGGAGGGATCTCTGGTAGCCCATGCTTTAAAGAAATACAAAAAAAAATTGTACTCACAAGTACAACCCACACATTACGAAGGGCTTTATCTATGTAAAAGGATCAGTGGAACATGTCATGAAGCCATTTCTAAACTTAGGTCTCTGTCTGGGACCCGGAAGGAAATGTGTATACATCAGAAATCAAAGGAAACCCTACTACTACTACTACTGCTACTACTACTAGAAGTAGAAATTTCCAGAATGTGACATATGAGGACATCAATAATTTCAGTTTTGGTTGTGGCCATGAGTTTGATTGGAAAAGAGTCTCACATTGTTATTTCTTTTTTGACAGAAACGTTCGGTGGAAAATGGAATGATGTTATTTCTGATCTTAGGTCTCTGGTTGGCACCCGGAAGGAGATGTGTATACATCAGAAATCAAAGGATATAATACTACTACTATTACTACTACTAGAAGTAGAAATTTCCAGAATGTGACATATGAGGACATCAACAATTTCAGTTTTGGTTAGGGCCCTGAGTTTGTTTGGAAAAGCTTATGATAGACTCATGAAGGGATCTCTGGCAGCCCATGTTTTAAATAAATACAAAAAAACTGTTTCCGCAAGTAGATTTAAATCCTTATGAAGGGCGTTATCTATGTAAAATGTGTGTAATGTTACGTTATTTTATTATTATTTTTTATATTATATAATAATGTTCAGTAGCAAATGCAATGATCCCATTTCTGATCTGAGTTTGATCTCAGAAGGAAATTAATATATAACAGAAATCAAAGGAAATAATAATAATAAGGATTCCCACTAGAAAAAAACATGTTCCCCTAACTGGATTTGAACAAGTAAAGGGTGTATGACATGGAGGTGAAAATATGACCCACATTGCTAGCGCTTATGGAAGGCTTCTCTGGTGCCTATGTAGGAAGTATGAACCTGAAGTCGACGAGAAATGGTACCATTGTGATGATCATAATCACACACATACATACATACTTACACAAATTCAAATTATACAACAAGCATTCACTGGATAATAAAACAACACTACTTTGTAATGGACAATTTATAAATCGCAGCTATGCGACAATTTTATAATCGCCATATTTTCATGTAGTCTATTTTTAGCACTTTTGGGAGAATTGGATCCCAGAAGCTTTCGTGAGTCTCCCCAAAGATCGCTCGCTGATTGGTCAATCAGATTGTCTGCACGTGAAGAATGATTCTTCCCGCGCAGCGCTTCGGAGCCGATGATCACCTATATAAGCAAGACATATTCTTAGATAATCAGTGAGATGTCAGCTGCCAAACGAATCCATGACAGTTGAAAACATGCGCCAATCTCTCACTCACACCACCACTCATATGCTGAATATTCCCTACACTCACATAATCTTTTTCCTTACACAGCAAAACTGTGGGAAACATTTATTACCAGAAACTATCACAGCATTCTTTCTTTCAGTGAACTTTTCAACACAATTAATAGATAAAGAGAGACAACTCTTGTTTTATCAATGCATGCCTTTCTTTCACATCCTTGTTTGTACATCTTGTTAAATACAAATTTTATGTGTAATGATGTCTTTGGCTTATCCTTTTTTTCTTCACGTCAGTTTGGTTTCCTAATCTAAGTTAAATTAATGTGGTGAAGTCCGTCACACCATCACAAGCCAGAGAAGATTATCGAAAACGACCAAGTCAAGATAATGTGGGACTTCAACAGACCGCACTCCTCAGGCTATCATCCCCGCTGTTGACAAAAAAGTGCTTTCCTCTCAAGGTGGCTGTTACTGCCAACAAAAATATCAATGTCGAAGAAACTAAACTTAAGAAAGACAAAAACATCTGCTTTGAAGTTGGCAGAATGTGGGAAGTTCAGGCCCCTATTGTCTCAGTTATATTTAAGGCGTTGGGAGTCTATACCAACAAACTTAAAAATCTACATTAAGAAAATAGGAATAAAGCCTACTATGCCAACACTTCAGAAGTCCGCATTGCTTGACCCTGCATATTTTCTGCGAAGTGAACTTGAGTAGTAGGTTTCATTACATTCACGTGCGTACAAGTAGCTTTGGGAATACCCTTGCACGAACTCTGTCAAGGCTGGGAATTGAGCAACCCCAGCCCAGATATGGAAACAATAGTTATGACACTTTTGAAAAAGGATTTAATTGCTTTTAGGGGAGATAAAATAAATCGACGATTTTGCAACATCATAGCAATTTAGAGGGACTTGATTTGGTAATTTCAAGAGAGGAGTCAGGAATTGATCATTCTTGACTTCGAATAAACTGACCGAGTTTAATCTACAGTAGATCGTCCGATTCACACACATCTCTGGTCTTTTGAACAGGGGAAGAGGTTTATTCGTTGTTCCCTGTTTAAGATTGAGTTTCCGGTTACTTGTAAAGTCTCTTCATTCTTCTTTGACTTTCAGTAGCACGTTGCATCTTAGCAGCATTATCGCCTTGCTTAGGGTGAACTGATTATATATATATATATATATATATATATATATATATATATATATATATATATATAAATATATATATATATATATATATATATAAACTATATTACTTCATCATATTTCTACAGATCTATTATTCATGAATCTAACTTTTTCTTTCTAATACATAAAACTCGTTAAAAATATATACAAAATACGAACAAAATATGCTTTAATGTAAAATCAAACCGAAACATTTTTTCAAAACATCCTGCTGCGTCTCACTAACATTTACATATTATAATGTGCAGAATGTTTCTCACACATATTTGAATATTATCTGTTACTTCATGACACGATATTATAATTTTTCATATAAACAAAAACAATTTACTCACTACAAAGATGCAACATCGTTTCAGTACATTTAAAATAGCACTTCGACTGGTGAGAACATTCAGACTAGTAAATGTTATTAAATACTGTTTATTATAAACAGAGCATTTACTATGGCTATGAACAATTCGGTTTGTAAGCAAATAAATAATTATTGCTCTACTATCGGTATGGGACCCTCTTTTGAATTAATGCTGTGAACGTTAGAATTTATATATTATTTTCGTGCTCATTACATTCGGATATATATATATATATATATATATATATATATATATATATATATATATATATATATATATATATATATAAAAGTGAACATAGAAGTCAACACTTAGAGGCGACAGTCTGTTTCATGTTAGATGCAATCGTCAGGCCTGACGATTGCATCTAGCATGAAACAGACCGTCGCCTCTAAGTGTTGATTTCTATGTTCACTTTTATATTTACACACACTCTATCTCTGATATTGAGCACTTTATCCCATAAATATAGCACATTTTAAGACTATATATATATATATATATATATATATATATATATATATATATATATGCGTGGAAATAGAGTCACCGACTGATGGCAAATCGGTCGAGTTTGGATCGCGGCTTGAGGCAATCGGATATCTAGTCACACTGATGAGCTGTGATAGAGTGAAACAGGCTGATATAAGTAATATATATATATATATATATATATGTATATATATATATATATATATGCGTGTGTGTGTGTGTTTTTGTGCATAAATCATTTAAAATAGATAAATACGCAAATAGTACAACATTATCAAAATATATATGAAGTCAAAAAGAAAATAATATACTTACCTACGAAAATTAAATGGGAAATTATAAAAAATTACTCCCATATAATATTACAAATAGGAATTGTAGGCTGTTTATTTAAGAAAAAATATTAATATTAACTTTTATGACGAAATAAAATAAGAATGAGATAATCGGTCGATGTCGATATTTTAACAGATATTTCCAAGTATAACATAATACAACAAATACAACACAAAATATGATAATTTAATTAATAATATAACATAACGTAACAACTTCAATACATACCATAGATTTACAAAATTATAATTGAAAAAGATTCCAATTTAGAAGAAAAATTACAATTGGAAGTATAATTTGCAATTGTTAAAATTACGACACTTATGAACGAACACATAAACAAAATCAACGATTCATCAATGTGAGCGTGTATAAAACATAAAACTGATGAACGTGTGCGTGTACAAAACGAATTAAAAAAGGCGAGAAAAAATTGAAAAAAATTAAAACAACAGACCCCTTGAAGAATAGATAATTCCAAGAAAGTCGGCGAAACTACATCAAAAATTGATATTTACTCTTAAGTAATCTTTCTGCATAAAATATATATATATTGTTATATATTATGAAATGGACAAAGTCCGACAATTATTTAAAGACATTTTTATGTTTACAATTCTTTTTTGTAGATACAAGTATTTAAGTAAATGCTCTGTTTATAATAAACAGTATTAAATAACATTTACTAGTCTGAATGTTCGAGAAATATGGAACCGTCATATAGCCTGAGGTGCCTTTTTAACCGATTCGGCTACTGGAGATCGTTCGGTTGGCATGGTCGAATTTACTGCTTATAAACTTCAATCTTCCATGAATCTCTCACGTACATTCATAACTGCTCATGGCGTATCAAA
The DNA here is from genome assembly GCA_964036315.1 of Acanthosepion esculentum. Lineage (NCBI taxonomy): Eukaryota > Metazoa > Mollusca > Cephalopoda > Sepiida > Sepiidae > Acanthosepion > Acanthosepion esculentum. The sequence continues at coordinate 30,160,830 of OZ038502.1, read as the reverse complement.
TGTAAACAAATGACGTCACACATTATGAAAGAATGTTAAACATAAAAATATTGTTGATGTTATAAAGATTACCAATTTATTAGTGATAATAGTCTAGTGTTCAAGAAAGCCTCCACACAAGAGCCTGCTTCACAAAGTAGCAGTTAGTTATTTGAATGAAACTTTTCTTACATTTGGAATACGGAGGAAATGAGGATGATACAACACGGTGGAAGTGCTATGGTGAGTCCTAACCTCAAAGGTTTGGACTGATGCAAGTAAAGAATGGCGTTCATCTTGGGCATGTTTTGCAGTGTAAAATAGTGTTTACGAATCTTTTTTTTTTTAAATATTTATATTGTCGAGTTAGGTTTTCGTTTCTCCTCCTTGGTTCCAACATGTCCATAGGTGTTCTTGAAACAGGGTGCTGGCTAATGTCTGATCATTCGCCGTTCACCATTGGACCTATTTTCTTCGCGTCCATTACGAGTTCCTAGACAAAATATAATCGCTTCTTTTTACGTTTGCAGTGAAAATGAAACCCCATAGACATCCAACGTATTTTTTACAATTAGGTTCCCCTCTGTCAAGCCCAAGAGCCACACAATATAGATTGTTACAGAGTTAGAAGTTAAAGGCCCACTTTATGAAGATATGTGGGGAAGATAAAGGTTAACCCTAGCCTTGAAGGCATACAACCACATCACGTTCCCGTACGATCACCGAAGTTAAGCAACGTCGATCTTGGTCAGTACCTAGATGGGTGACCACTTGGGAATACCAAGTGATGTAAACTTGGATGTGCGGGTGGTGTAATGGAAAATGGCTCGGACTTTTTTAATTGAAGAAACGAGTTCACATTCCTATTTGGTTCGTTATATACATTTACGCACAGATAGACTTGTGAGGGGGTATGAATCAATCTCTTCCCCAAGCTATGGGTTAATTAGTAAGACTTGTATCATTAAACCATCATTTATCTCCCTACAAAAATAGTCTTAAAATCTAAAAATATTCTCTAGATATTTAGTAATCTGCAAAGGTTTGATAAACCGTAGAAAATGAATGAATCAATAAACCTAAACTTCGGTTAAGATTGTACCTATCGGGTAGGTATCCTCTTGAGAGTCAGTTCCCCGGTTCGTGGGAATTTGCTGCTCAAGTGGACCCAATGGAATACGTCTCATCAATGGAATACGAAGGGAATGAAGGTGCTTCGCTACAATTTGCGTAGCATGGCGTCTCATTGTCGAGATGGTTAGGAATAGTGGAATTAAGGACTGTAGTTCATCTGAGCGCTTTCCATAGAAATAGCGATAGAGTAGCGAGATCCTCGCGACGTCTCGTTTGTGAGAAAGGGGTCGAAAATAATTTGTCAGCCGCAAGGAGGCGGAGACGCTTTTGGACCCTATCGAGACTCGAAAAGGAACACTGGGAACCTCATACCCATATATGGCAATAGTTTTTCATTTTTGGTCTGATCTGGCTCTTGAGGTAGAGGTGTCGGAGCTAACTCCTCCTTAATTCCCTAATTGTTCACTAGGGCACGGTCTCACTACACTATAAATACTGGGCGATTTCTTGCCTCGTTCTCTTTTTACCTTGCATTTCAGTGGACACATTTAAAAATGTGATCTCTCGTAGAGTTCCGCGTTTTTGCCCACTTGTGGGTAAACGCCATGAAACACACATACACGTACGTACGAACATTCACCAAAATACAAACTCTTTACGTTTGCACACAAACACAAATGTTAGTGTCTATGTCCATTGTAATTTTGTCGTTTAATACATATATTAGTTGATATATATATATATATATATATATATATATATATATATATATATATATATAATTATTTATTTAAATATTATAACATAAATATGTTATAAAATCACTACAAAAATAGCCATTTTGTTTCAACACTTCTGGTGTCTTATCAAGTGATGATGTTGATATATATATATATATATATATATATATATATGTATCTGTCGGTTTTGTTGGTTTATGGTAGATTCAATCTCCGGGTCCGCCATGTTCTCGTAGTGGACGTTCTAGCAGGAATAAACGCACATGGTCCTAATTCAACAACACGTAAACCCCCGGTCCGCTACAGAGGATAGCAGGTGGAATCTTGTATTTGTTAAAGCGTTACGGGGAAACCGACCATTTTTCCAGAATCTTTAGCGAGATGACTTGTATGTACGAGTTCTACTTGAAGTCTGCAATAGACCAGAGATTTGAGGAAAGAGAGAAGAATGAAAGACGGATTTTTTTGCTTCTTCTTTTTTTCTTTTTTTTTTGGTTTTCGATTTAAGTTTTGGAGTAAGTGTATTATTTTTTGCTATTCTTGTCTCTTGTTTGATTTTAAAATGGTCGCTTTTATTGGAATTATTAATGCTACACTGTTCACGTGCGCTCCTCATGTTGGTCGGTCAGGAGCTCGTAAAATTTGTTTTACAGTTACCCATTGCATTGATATCCATTTGCGAGCGCACATATTCCTAGTAAGATGAATTCTCCTATATAATTGATTTGCCGTTATTCCCAAGAACAAAGGACCGTGGAATAATTTATATCTAATCAGGTTCGGCGATGGGATTCACAGAGAAAAGAAATGTTTCATATCTGTCGGCATTAACACAGAGTTTCGTATGTAATACATTATTGTGGAACGCGTATGTGCTTCTGCAAGCTGCACGCTTTGCCGTAAAGCTGTTGCATGATGGGAAGATGTTGATGGAACCGATAACCATCGGTTGCTGCACCGTCGATTGCTGAAAAGATCTGCGGCATTCATTATTTCGAACAATATTTGAAACTTTTAGTACACGTCGTGTTGGCTTTACCAAATATATGGGGTCAGCCTCGGTGATATCTGGAGGTCGAAGGCAGATAATTTTGCCTATAAATAAGGTCAACTAATACAATGTTCGAGAGCCCTTCAAAATAGACGAATGCTGTTAAAATGAATATGGTAAATTACGATTTTGACAGTAGTAAAAAAGGAGCTGTTAAGAAGTGAATAGTATGAAATTATAAAGAATAGCGGGAGTATCTGTCTATATTTCTGAGATGAGGTATTATGTACACTATTTACATTGTTCCGACTACCATCCTAATATTTGTTACCATATTTGTCACGAGGTTTCGGCCGTTGTACTCTCCGGCCTTCTTCAGGTGGTTGGAATGTCGAACTGAACATTTTATTTCCCTCGCTGGGTTAGACTGTTCTAATTCCATGTGCTATGTCCCTTCAGTATCGGTCTATATTTCTGAGATGAGGTATTATGCACACTATTTACATTGTTCCGACTATCATCCTAATATTTGTTACCATATTTGTCACGAGGTTTCGGCCGCATAAACAATTTTGAACTGGAAAGTGATGACTGATAACCACAAACATTGATATTTTAGCAAGATTTTTGTTCCAATCTGACTCTTGTCAAAGCATGACAGAAGGAGTTTGATACACGCTGGAGTGGTAGAATGAACCATATAAGATTCCAGTATCCTTAACTCATCTAGATGGCATATATAAGTTCCACTATATATATATATAGTCTTAAAGTGTGCTATATTTATGGGATAAAGTGCTCAATATCAGAGATAGAGCGTGTGTAAATATAAAAGTGAACATAGAAGTCAACACTTAGAGGCGACAGTCTGTTTCATGCTAGTGCAATCGTCAGGCAACTAGTGCTGTTATTTTTCTCGGCTATTTATATATAAGTGTCAGTGGTGCATTCTGGGTAGTCTATTTTGGCGGTTAATTTTACCGGAAGTCGCTTATTTGTTTATTTATTTATTTATGTCAAATTATTTTGCTTGTTTTTTTTAATTTAATTTAATTTTTTTTATCTTATATATTTATTTATTTATTTTTTATTTTGATCGGTGTTTTTTTATTAATGTAGTAAAAATTTGTTTATATAGCTTATTGTTGGTAGTCTATATATATATATATATATATATATATATATATATATATATATATTCAAGCATGTTTCGTTGAATAATCTGGAAATATTATGTCTATTTACTTTTAATGTGATAATACTCTAATCGAATTATTAAGGGTGATAATAAATCAATTAAGAAGGCATCGTAGATTATTCTTTTCATTTCTTTTCATTTTTATTTTCCTAAGTACTTTCAATCTCATCGGAGATGATCTTCACGGAACAATTGCTAAGACAAAAATTTAACGTAACTGATAGTTGTGATTTTTTTGTAAACACGCATGAACGCGCTCTGTTATAACTATTATAAAAATAAAAAAGTTGTAACTTTTTTAAGCTTTTAGTTTAGTTTTAATTTCAAGCTAGTAAATTAAATTTAATATTTCTAATAAGGATATAAATTACTGTGTTTCAAAACTAATTTATATTGATTGGAAGGAGTGCATTTTTCAAATCGTTAAAGACCTCTGTTTTTTTAATGCATTCTGTAAAATACTTTATTAAAATGTCTTACAAAAATAAAATATGCTTTTCTGAAGTTTTATATTGAATTTGAAACCCAGTAGACGTGCAAAGCACGGCGCGTCGCTAAGAGCGTATCCCTAAGGAGATAAAATTCGTAGTACATACTGAGGATGAAACGATATAGTAAAAAAAAAAAGAAAGACGGTGAAGGAGAAAACGTAATTTACCGACGTGTGGGTAAACACAGTCTCTTGCAACAAGACGTAAATTAATGTTTTATTTTCTAGAAATAGAATATGTGGAGCAATTACACAATTGTATTACATGCCTTTTCTCTAACCCTGAAAAGAAAAGCTAGTGGATGTTACAAAGCCTTTCATTATTCACATATTCTGCACGCCTTGTTGCAAAAGCTGTGTTCGCCCGCACGTCGTGAGAGCGTTCTGCATTCGTTCCGCATTCGCAGCATCTAACGGAAAAGAGTTCTCTCTACAGACCCAATTGACGTGAAAAGCATGGAGCCTCATTGGAAGCGTAACCAAGGTTAGTAGTGTGTATAGTAATCATAACACGATATAAAAAAAGAAGAAAGACGGTGAGGGAGAAGTCGGAATATAGTTGATTATTATTTCTTATTTTTTAGAAAGAGAACGTGTTAATCAAATATAGAATTATGTTACGTGCCTTTTCTCCGACCCTGAAAAGAAAAGCTAGTGAATGATATAAATGCCATTATTCATATATCCGGCAATCCTTGTTGCAAGAGATTGTTTTAACTCGCACGTTGGAAAAGTATCTTGTATTCACAGCATCTAACCGAAAATTATTCTCTGTAGAGAATGGGTTTCAGTAACTAGACGTTAAGTATTATATAGAGGGGGTAATATGCTGTCTAATAGTCCACCACTAGCAGTGGTTTACCTACTTCACGTCACTGGCGAGTATTGTATTTTGTTGATGTTATAAAGATTACCATTTTATTTCCGATCTCCGTTTTGGTTATTCCTTATCCAGTAACCTTTTATACTTCACAACAGAGAGAGAATTTCCGTCTGGAATGACACTCTCATACACAAATACTATACTACAAATGTACGCAGTTGTGATTTTTTTGTAAACACGCATGAGCGCGCTCTGTTATAATTATTTGAAAATTAACTGTTGAAGCTTTCTTGAAGCTTTTAGTTTAGTTTTAATTTCAAGCTAGTAAATTAAATTTAATATTTCTAATAAGAATATAAATTACTGTTTCAAAACTAATTTATATCGATTGGAAGGAGTGCATTATTTAAATCGTTAAAAATCGCTTTTTTAGATATCTGTAATATTCTTTATTAAAATGTCTTACAAAAATAAAATTGTTGAGGACCCCAAATGGACTCACCCAAGGTATACGTATACTACTGCTAGTGAATAACCGAGGAGAGAGCGAACGAGCGAACGAACGAGAACG
>OZ038502.1:30082464-30139964 GCA_964036315.1 Acanthosepion esculentum | reverse complement strand
TAACGCTATTATCTTGTATATCTATAAGTCTTCCATTCTTTCATGCTTAGAATATTCCTTACATATATGATCCGGTACCTCTTCTATTTACCTTATAAAATCCAAAGAAGAATCAGCAATATTATTGATCCTGTACTGGCGGCTCGGCTTCGGTAATTGACCACCGCCTTTCCTTACATTTTTTTATAAACACTTTCATGATAATTGCTCGAATGAGCTCGTCGCTAAGGTATCCAGACTGCGTGAATTTAAGCGCAATACGAGATTGGCGGCAATGTCCTGTTGAGCTAGCTAGTTATAGCCGTAAGTTCTATGCCATCAGTTTCTTCTCTCGCACTTCTCACTCGTGAAACTCTCTTCAGGCCCCATGCTTTCCAGCCAACTTTAAATGTAAAAATTTAAATGCAATGTCATTTCGTTATCTACTGTCCTCCTGATTACTCTTTTCTCTTCCCGCTCATTATTAATGTTTCTGTTCCTAATTATTCTACACCCAGTAACCCCTTGTGTCTTAGTGGCTTTACTGCTTTGCTTGTAGAACTTCCTTCTGTCTCCATGCTTTCAAGCCGACTTTAATCTTCAAATATTTAAATGTAATTTCAATCGCTATCTACTGTCCTCCTGATTACTCTTTCCTCTTTCCGCTCATTATTAATGTTTCTGTTCCTAATTCTTCTACACCCAGTAACTCCTGGTGTCATACTGATTTTACTGCTTTGCTTGTAGGACTTCCTTCTGGCTCCATGCTTTCAAGCCAACTTTAATCTGTACAAATTTAAATGTAATTTCAATTGCTATCTACTGTCCTCCTGATTACTCTTTTCTCTTCCCGCTCATTATTAATGTTTCTGTTCCTAATTCTTCCACACCCAGTAACCCCTTGTGTCTTAGTGGCTTTACTACCTTGCTTGTAGAACTTCCTTCTGTCTCCATGCTTTCAAGCCGACTTTAATCTTCAAATATTTAAATGTAATTTCAATCGCTATCTACTGTCCTCCTGATTACTCTTTCCTCTTTCCGCTCATTATTAATGTTTCTGTTCCTAATTCTTCTACACCCAGTAACTCCTGGTGTCATACTGATTTTACTGCTTTGCTTGTAGGACTTCCTTCTGGCTCCATGCTTTCAAGCCAACTTTAATCTGTACAAATTTAAATGTAATTTCAATTGCTATCTACTGTCCTCCTGATTACTCTTTTCTCTTCCCGCTCATTATTAATGTTTCTGTTCCTAATTCTTCCACACCCAGTAACCTCTTGTGTCTTAGTGGCTTTGCTGCCTTGCTTGGGGTGATGCCGATTGAAAAAATTAATTGATAAAAGTATAGAAAGAAAACACATATCGATACTCGAAAGAAAGATAACGTTGGGTGGACTTCAGATGGTTATTTTCATGAAAAACACACAAAACTGACCTAAAATGGACGTTTTATAGATTCCAACCGACATTAACGCGAACTATTCTCTCAATAAATATCGATAAGTTACTGCAGAGAAAAGGCTACTTTTAGAATTACCATTTCCAATCATAGAGTTTGGAAGAATTAGAATTTCAAAGAGGGAGAATCTAAAATATCGAAATGGCAGAGTTAGTCCAACCAAGAGGAGAGTCGTAGAGTTTTGAAATGATTGCTGTCAGAAGATCTTGAATAAAAAAAAACTCCAGATGTTTCTGATTTAAATCACCAATGAGTATAAAACATAATATGAAGATATATGATTATAAATACGATGAGGGCGATTAAGTGTGATTTATAAACTAGACGCAATAAAATTAGATCTTATTTGGCACAATCATAGATTAACAACAATAACTAGTAATAAATTAGATTAATTATTAACAGCCTAAAGTAACAAAGGTTATGAGGCGGATAGAAGTTTCATTTTACCATAATTCTTTTTAAGTATGTAAATTACTCTCTAGAGTGGTTTGCAACACATTATTTATCGTCTCTCAGTTGCGACTTTGGGCAGAGTGCGCTCAGATCCAGCCCCGTCAAAGGACAGAGTCGCAAAAGAGAAATTATACCAAGAGGTGCCCAGCTCTTGGGAAACAGCTGCCCGAGGCCACGCCCTCTCATTGCACCATATATATATATATATATATATATATATATATATATATATATATATATATATATAGAGAGAGAGAGAGAGAGAGAGGGAGAGAGAGATAGATAGAGATAGAGAGCTATATATATATATATATATATATATATATATATATATATATATATATAGAGAGAGAGAGAGAGAGAGAGAGAGAGATAGAGAGACATCGGTGCTCGCACCGCGACCAGTGCAACCGACGGCTGCGGGGCTCGGGCAATTTTTGTTCCTATTCCGGGTGTACAGGTTTGGGCTCCCCACATTAAAACGACCTTTGTGTCACGACCTGACCTCGTAGGGTGTGTGAATAAATAAAAAAATTCTTATTAAGCTCAACAAGCTAGTAACCACAATACCTTTTTTAACCATTTCACTATCGGTAGGGCAATAAAGCCACTAAGATGCAAGAGGTTTCTGAGTGTAAAAGAATATAAGAAATAAGAACACCATTAAGGGGAGACAACAATACATGATCAGGAATTAGGAAGACAGAAGATAACGATTGAAATTGCATTTAATTTTCTTCACGTTTAAATTTGACTGGAAAGCAAGAATGTTGGGTACTCCTCCTCTTCTGGGGAGGATTTTTTTTGTTTGACGGAGACGATTCTATACCGAAGCTGCATTCTTCTCTCCCGGTCGGGTGATTGCTAGTTGGTTTGTTCGGAGGTAAAATGAGAACTTCAACAAAAGGGATTTTAAAATGAATCCTTTTTTAAACAAGTCGATGTGTACATTTTTAACTAGACAGTGAGGACGTTTTATCACCCTCACTGGGGAGTGGTTTCCGAAAATAACACATCTCCACGTCACATTCTTCGACGTGTAAAACATAACTCCCTGAAATGACTTTCAATCTAACATTCCCATGTTTGGCTCAGCCAGTCAAAATCGACATCTCTATTTTGTCTACCATCTGACCTTAAAGGTCAGACTCAAATAGTCTGAGCCAAAATACACTGCCACTAAAATATATTACTCTGAAACTATTATTTAACATTCCTTACCTAACCATAAAAAATATTTAAGAATTCTATTTCAGCTACATTATATTGAAAAAGAAACCGGGAGTTCGAGTGAAGAAATTGTCAACATAGAATTTATGGTCACATCTAGCCATTTCAACTGTAAAATGATGAGACCGAGCCGCCAATATAGTACTGCGTTTAAAGTAATAAAATCTAGGTACCAAAGAGGAAAGCTCATTGGAAGAATTATCAAGAAAATATTTATAGAAACGGCCCAGGGAAACTACGTTATGGTAGTGGGAAATTGATATGGTAGTGGGAAATTGCAGAGATGCCAGGTCAGGACCAATAACAGTGCAGATTCTTCTTTGCATTTTTTTCAAGAATCCTTAAATATATAGCAGAATCATGTGAGATGTGACAGCAATATTCTACATGGACTTTTTGTAGTTTTGAGATATTTGGCTCCAAAGTGTGGTTAAGCGTATATTTTTCATACATTGAGAGAAATATTAACATAACTTTCTCGGTATTTATGGAAGGCTTCTGTGAGCTTTACGTCCACATCACGTTGAAACACCGAAGTTAAGCAACATTGAGCCTGGTCAGTACTTAGATGGGTGAGCGCTTGGGAATAGACTATTCTAAAAAATTAATAGGAAAACTTTATTTTTAATCACCGGTGATGCACTTAAATGCCAGGATGAAAACAAGAATGATGCGGATATTCGCCTAAATGATTATTAAATCCGTTACTGAAGTGAAATGAATGCAGTCTCAGAGACAAGCGGCATTGGCAGCAATATTGTAGATATGTGTATTTTCATTGCCTTATTTTACGAGCGTAAAAGTTGTACGAACGCAAAGTAAAATGTTTTCTGGAAAACTCCCGTTGGGCCATGTCCAGTGGTACTCGCCTCTAAGACGAGCAGGAGGCTTGCCAAAATGTTAGAAAGTTTCCGCTGGCTGTAGACATTGATTTGCAATTCATTGATCGTGTGCAATTATCTTCTTCCTGCGTTTCAGCTCTGGCCAGCGGTTCGGAAATTGAATAATATCACAAAGTGTACTTTTGTACCGGAAGTCGAAGAACATGGTGAATAACGTTTTTTTTTTCCTTTCTTTGTCTATGTTTTTTATTTTATTTTTCTTTAATTTGATCATTAATATACACCGCAATTATCCCCAAACGAAATGCTCAGCTATAATATTTGACGGCATACACGACATGCGAATGAATACCTCACCGACTTTCAACCTTGATATGCCGAGGGAATTGATCAGGTGCTCAGCTGTGCAGCGAGCCTACGACCCTAACCCAGTCATGGGCCTGGGGATGATGATGATAATAGTTTTAGTTTGGAAGATTAAAAAAATTACATTTTTGCATTTACGGGTAAGCATATAGAGTCGTTGAAATATGGAGCAATACCAGAATATAAAACTTAGCCAAAATGACCTATGTGGCGGGAAAAATCAATTTATTCATGGAAGATAACAGACAAGTGTAAGCAGAAATCACTTACTTATAGCAGATTCGACATAGTAAAAGAAAGTCGAGAAGAGCCATGATCGCCCCATCCAGAAGGAAAAAGAAAACTAGGAAAAATTACACTATTCATAATACTGTTGTCATATTTCAGAGAAAATAGAAGTAGCTTATTGCAAATCGCACTTATGAAAGGAAATCGAGAAGAGCCATTACCGCCTACGCCCCAAAGAAAAAGGATTAGCACGGAAAATTCTGTTATTCATGATACAGTTATCATATTAAGGAGAAAATAGAAACAACTTATAGCAAATCCCACATATGAAAGGAAATCGAGAAGAGCCATGACGGCCTACGCCCAGAGGAAAACGAGAACAGAAAAAAAATCATATTATTCACAAAACTGTTATAATTATCAGAAAGAAAACAGGAACGGCTCATAGCAAAACCACACGCATTAAAGGAAGTCGAGAAGAGCCATGATCAACTACATCCAGAAGACGGCATAAAGCAGGAAAATTATAATATTCACCAGAGTTTTATAATTTTCAGGACAAAATAGAAAAAGCTTATAACAATTCGCATATATTAAAGGAAATCCTGTAGAGCTATTAGCGCTCAGTCCCTGAAATCGAAGCATAACAGGAAAAATGTTTTTTACTTATCATATTGCTCTAATTCACAAATCAAATCTAGCTTGTGGCAATTGGCTGATTAAAGGAAATCGTGAAGCATCGTGTTCGCCAAACTCGTGAAAGAGACGAGTAGCAGGAAAATCTTTATACATACCGTATATAACAGCAAAATTGTCCAAATCGTGTAAAAGAAACTTGTCCGATTATTAGATTAATCTTTGAACCGTTGTATCTTAGAAACGATTAAAGATATCTTACTGGAATTCTCCGAAGATTTTATAACACTACTGGACTCTACTTTAAAAAATAAGAATGTATTTAGCTCTAAGTTGAAATGATGATCCCTCTTGCTGCTGTGACCTCCTGATCCAGTTTTCCTTTTTGCTGTTCCCTCATTTTAAAACTTGAATGAACTTTGAAGATGGAAGCCAGTGTATGGATGTTGGGACCATTACTGAAGACGTGAGTGATCATTTTCCTCTCAGCATTGCTCAGCTGGGAAGACATAGTGGGGTGGACACAACGATTTTAACGTGTTCTCTTTCTATTTGAATAACTCAAAGGGTTTTTCACCGATTCTTACAACAAATGGAGTCAAGATGGCTAAACGTCTTAACTGAAAACATGCTATATAGTGCTGTTGATATAAGAACGAAGAAGCGAATTACTCCTCCAAAATCTAAGACTACTACTGTGACTATTATTACTACCACTGGGAACGGAAACGGTGAACAAGCCACCCTTATCCGTTAACGAAACTACACGAAGTATATTCTTTTGTTTTGTTGATCATCGTTCATATACGAGACTGGAGATAATTATTGAAGAGATAATTTGGCCCGAGCAAGACGAATTATTCTCTCCATCACCTTGCAGACGGAAGAGGCAGACGGAAGAGAGAGACAGTGGTGAGTCTAGTTGGAGACTCGAGGGGGGGGGGAGTGACGTCAGAGATTGGAACGAAGCGTCCGCTAACATGTACTGTTGATATAAGTACCGCTGCTTCTGCTACCACAAAGCTTACTACTACTGTTACTACTACCGAGGTGAGACGTAACTATAAACTTTAAGCCGCACACAGAAATCTTTATCTCTCCATCGCAAGAGTCGTATATCGTTCTGAGACGATTTAACAACAAGTTAATCACAACCCCCTCTCTCTCTCTGTCTAGAATCCAGTGTATGAGTTTTTACGACAATTACTTTTCTTTTCTGTAATCCGTTTCTTTTTTATACTATTCTTTTCTGCTATATTACATTAACAATTCAACCACTGAATAGTTGTTTGCCCGGCTTTCTGCAGATATATATACTTTTTTTTTGGTGTATTCTAAATTTCTTAGCACAGACTCTCCAGACGTGTCTACATCTTCAGTCGACCGTGAATAGATAAACATCACTTCTGCTTTCTGGATCAAACCAAACCCAACGTGGGCAGGAAGCAGGATTAAACCAGTGGATCGGTCGAGTTCGGTTAAGACCGAATGGACACCTCAATCCAGAGAGTAAGACGTCGGAGGTTGAGGGGCTGGGACGAAAGTGTTAAACTAGAAGTACTTTTAAAAATCAATTGACTGGTTACTTGGTAGAATTCCATAGTACAGGATTCCTTTGCAATATAACCTGATGCACAGCATGACTTTCTTATGATTAAGACCTGTTTTCGAGGTTGGCTCATGTTGATTAACCCAGAATATTTTTCGTTGAGCATTATTGTAAATGATACATTTATCATCACCCGTCAAAATTTACCTAAAAAGGGTGCATTTTCATTGCATTTTGTAGAATAACAATAGAATAACAACACTTACCGGCGTAAGGGTCCCAGCTAGCGTCCAGCTGGCAGACAAAAATAAATATTGATTAAGAAAGCCCGGACATGTAACTCCCTATATGCCCCGTGTTACCTATCCCTTAACGAAAAATTTGAAATAATTAGATTTAAAAATAAGACTGATCTTTTAAATCAAAGATATGAACTAACAGTTAACTGTAAACACCCTTTTAAATTTAACTTACTATAGAGATCATATACTTTCAATGATAATGATAAGTTAAATTTAATAGACTATTACCTTTACAACATGATGGTCACCTGGTCGATATGAATGTGTATTGTGTACTTACAAAGTGTTATACTTGTCTGTATTTGTATGTATATATTTGTATGTTATGTATGTGTGTTTGTACTGTTGGATGTGTATGTGTGTATATAGGGGTATATATATGTTAGTAGTTTTTTTTTTATATAAAGGTATATATGTGTGTATATTGACACCTAACATATGTTAACCTGTTTATATGTACGAGTAGGGATGTAAACTTTGGTAGGTGTCTACTACTACGTGTGTAAGTATATGTATATGGATATGTATGTGTGTGTGTGTGTGTGTAAATGTGTATATATATGTATATGTATGTATAAGTATATGTGAGTGTACGTATGTGTGTATATGTGTATGTGTATATGTAATATATATATATACATATATATATGTGTGTGTGTGTATGTATGTATGTATATGTAAATTTATTCGTTTAAATATGTATATATATGTATGTATATGTGTTTGTATATAGGTATATATATATATGTGTAGGTATTTATACGTATGCGCTCGGATGTGGGTGTACTTTTAAAAAGTTATAAACTTTTAATATATGTAGGTCTCTGTATACATATTCCTTTCCCTTTTTTGTGTGTGTCTATATGTTTATATATATATATATATATATATATATATATATGTGTGTGTGTGTGTGTGTGTATATATATATATGTATATATATATATGTGTGTATATGCGTATGTATGTGTATATATGTGTATACGTGGGTGTGTATATACGTATTTATATTTATATAATTTTAATTTACGTTTGTTTGATTTTTCATGTATATGGGTGTATTTGTAAATGTATGTTTATATGTTTAGTTTATATGCATATATGTATACGTGCGTATGTATGTATATGTAAATATGTATGTGTATGTATGTATGTATTTGCATATATGTGCATCTTTGTGTATATATATTTTTACTTGCTTTATTTACTTTTTTACGTTGCTGTATGGGTCGATATATTTATACGCGCTTATATGTATGTGTATGTGCGCATGTGTGTATATGCGCATCTGTATGCGTATATATGTCTATGTAGGTACATGTGTTGATCTGTATGTGTATATGTGAGAATGTACGATTATATATGGAGGTAGTTATTTACTTTTTCATGTAGTGTGTGGAAAACTATATGGTTAAAAAATATATATATTTATATATATTTATTTGTTTAAATTTTATCTATATATATTTTCCCAGATTAGTTATATTTCAAGTTAGATTTCGTTTAATAACATATTAAGCCCCGAATATGTTTTGGCTATTGCGTCTGAGTGTCTAGGTCAATGTGCATGTGGATGTATGTGCCAGTGTTTATCGATGTCTATGTGTAAGGAAAGTGCATGCACGTTTGGTTGCGTGTTTGTGTGTGTGTGTGTGTGTGTGTTCGTTTTTTTTTTATCAAGCGTCGTGTCTCGTCACCGTTTTTTGTGTGTCTATATATATCTAAATATGTCTGGGCGCTTATGTATTATAACCTGAGTGTGTTTGAATTGTTTTACGTGAGAGGTGGCCACCATGTTGAAGTTAAACTGGAAAATGTATACATTTTTGTCTGGAGCTATCAACATCTTTTTAACATAATTTCAATGAAAAAATAAATTAAATAGCATATGTATCTTTTATTTTTTTATTATTTTTTTCTCCTCGGTAATTCTACAATTTTAAACTTAATAGAGATTTGATTTAGATTTCTATATAGGTAATTTTTTACTTTTAATTTTAATTTCAAATTTTATAAATATTTTAATATCTATGATAACTTTGCTTCGTTGTCAATTTTTTTGAATTACCATATACTTGTATTTTGATTCGTCATTCTAGCTTATGTAACAGCGTTTACCCCTAGAGAAGGATCGTTAATTAATTTGAAACTTTTAAAACCATTTATTCTACATTCAACATCATCACTTGATAAGACACCAGAAGTGTTGAAACAAAATGGCTATTTTTGTAGTGATTTTATAACATATTTATGTTATAATATTTAAATAAATAATTATATATATATATATATATATATATATATATATATATATATATATATATATATATATATATTGTCACACTGAAAACGATAGATAGATAGATATTAACTGGCTTAGATAGATATCACCTGAGGCAAATAGATAGACATGAAAACAGATTAACTTACTGCCCTAAATGCGGACAATGTTCAAATTACTACCTCAATGAATCCTCCGCTGAATAGATTGGATGTTAAGTGTGTTTTGCTAATGCAATATCGTATCAAGACTGCACAAGATAAATTAAAAGCCAGATTACTTAACAGGCCAACAAAAGAAATCGAAACAGAGACAAATTAAATAGTAAATTTAATGACATTCATGGAAAGGTGAATATGACAGACACAAATTAACAAGAATGTCTGGAATGGCCGGGTCGTTGGCGTATTTGTTAGAAATTAATTTAGGCCACAACAGCCTTTAACAGAAGAAACGCAACAATTGAAGGCACACACTGTTACAACGTCAACATGTGTTGACATAATTTAGTATAGAATAAACTAGCAAGACCCGTACAAATTACACGGTTTTCCTATTTTAAATATCTCATGTGTCGCAATTACTCAGTTAATGATTGAATAAGATCCCGACAAGTTCTACGACAATACAATATCGGTAGAAATTCCACCGTCGCATTGTTAAATATTTGAAATTAACCACTTTAATAAAATGCTGCCATAACAATCATAAATATGACTGCCAGTTGGTATTTTAAGAAATCTATCTATCTATCTATCTATCTATCTATCTATCTATCTATCTATCTATCTATCTATCTATCTATCAGAATTTGTTCATTATCTATCTATCTATCTATCTATCTATCTATCTATCTATCTATCTATCTATCTATCTATCTATCTCAATTTGTTCATTATCTATCTATCTATCTATCTCAATCTGTTCAATATCAATCTATCTATCTATCTATCTATCTATCTATCTATCTATCTATCTATCTATCTATCTCAATCTGTTCATTATCTATCTATCTATCTTAATTTGTTCATTATCTATCTATCTATCTATCTATCTCTCTATCTGTCTATCTATCTATCTTAATCTGTTCATTATCTATCTATCTATCTATCTATCTATCTATCTGTTCATTATCTATCTATCTATCTATCTATCTATCTATCTATCTATCTGTTCATTATCTATCTATCTATCTATCTATCTATCTATCTATCTATCTATCTGTTCATTATCTATCTATCTATCTATCTATCTATCTATCTATCTATCTATCTATCTATCTGTTCATTATCTATCTATCTATCTATCAGCATCTTCGATTCATTCTATCTATATTACCCTGTTCATGCCTATCTTACTCTTTTTATATCTATCTATCTATCTATCTATCTATCTATCTATCTATCTCAATCTGTTCATTATCTATCCATTTATCTCAATTTTTCATTATCTATCTATCTATCTATCTATCTATCTATCTATCTATCTATCTATCTATCTATCTATCTATCTATCTATCAGCCTCTTCGTTTCATCCCATATATATTACCCTGTTCATATCTAGCTACCTTAGTCTTTTAAAATCTATCTAAACAAAAATAAAATACTATAAAAATGTAAGTATATACATTTTTACAGCAAAAGTAACAGCAATACATTTTTATATAAAAAAATTATAAGCAATACATAGTTAATGCTAAATGACCAACAATATATTTTATCTGTAGTTGAAGGTATACTATTGTGTTCAAAATATATTTAGATAAAGCCATAAAATTGTTGTCAAATCATTTAGATTTGGGCATTAAATAACCTATAGGAGTGTTGATATGTCGCTAAATATAATCAACCAGTCAACCAATCAGTCGAGCCAGCTAGATTACAGTGACAGATCCGTAATATGTTCTTAACCGCTTTCGTACCTTATTATATTGTACCATTTTACCTTGAGTACATTATTCAGAATTTACATTTGATTTTCGGTATTTTTTTAATTGAATTTACCCAAAGAAAGGTAGTAAAGCCACTAAGACACAAAGGGCTACTAATAGAAATAATTAGAAAACAGAAATATCATGAAAGAACGAGAAAAATAGAAGAGTAATCAGGAAGACAGTAGATAACGATTGACATTGCATTGAAATTTTTGAAGATTAATGTTGTCCGGAAGACATGGAGCCGGAAGAAAGTTCCACATGCCAGAAGTGCGAAAAAAAAAAGAAACTTTTATCACAGACCTTACTGTTACATCTAGTCAATTCCAATCTAAATTGACGAGACATAATTGCCAATCGAGTACTGCGCTTGAATTCATGAAGTCTAGGTACCCGAAACCAATATCTCATCCGAAAAATTACCATGAAATTATTTATAGAAAAGCTACAGGGAAGCAAATTTACGGCGCTGGGAAAGTGACTGAAGCCGAGAGGCCAGGTGAGAACCAATAATATTGCTGATTCTTTTGGGGATTTTATCAAGAATCTCGAAATATATAACAGAATATTGGACCATATCTAGCAGCAATGTTCTACATCTACTTGTAGTTTTAAAATATATTTTATATTACAATGCCCAAGACGTTTATGATATTGTTCTAAGCTATGTGCACTAGTTTTGGACGACATTACTATTGTTATGGGATCTTACCTGTAACGACAATGAACTCTTCCTGATATTATAAAGACTGTGCCTCTCAAGAGAGACGCAGAACGAGTCGAGACGTAGTCTCCCACTGTGCGCGACTCCTGTCGAACTCTCTGCTTTGGCAGAGAGGAACCCGGACGAGGATGTGCCGAAGGGCAGAGTTTCGTCCGGGGTGGTAGACAAGCCCTGAACCCGTTTATACGGGTTCTTAAGGGAGTATTTTTGGCCGAGCTTACGGGCTCGGAGAAACCCACGTTAAACTCGGCCTTGTGCCACATACTTTCCTCGTGGTGGGGACTGTTAAATATCAGAACGAGTCGAGACGCAGTCTCTGACTGTGCGCGACTCTTGACAAACTCTCTGCTTTGGCAGAGAGGAACACGGACGAGGCTTTGCTGCAGAGCAAAGTGTTGTTCGGGGAGGTAGACAGTCCCTGAGCCCGTTTATACGGGTTCTAATGGGCATATTTTTGGCCGAGCCTACGGGCTCGGATAACGCACATTAAGCCGGCCTTGTGCCACATGCAACCCACGTTGGAGGGTTGTTAAATATTAGAACGAGTAGAGACGGAAGGAGTCGAGACGGAACGAGTCGAGACAAGTAGTTCACTCGAAACCAGACTGACAGTCATACTAACACCTTCAAATTCTTGTATTATTATTATTCTGTTTAATATATTTTTGTTATTCCTACTCTTGTATTCGTGTTGTTCTTCCTTGGTCCTAACCTTGGACCATAACAGTGGTGGGAGGATATTGGACCATAACAACTATTTAAATAGAATAAGCTTCCATTTCTTTTTATATCGAATTTTATGCCATACATGTTACGAATAATTACGGTTAAATTTTCCGGTGCGGCTTCTAGAAAGAATATATTCTGCTTAAATGTACAGATATAAAATGCATCAGTTAAAATACAATTCTACACATTTCCTTCTGTGTCTGATAATGTATTTTAAGCATTATCCCTTTTTTTTAAAGCAATACTATTTGCTCGATTGCCTGTTCTATAAAGTGGTTTTCTGGATGAAAATCATTGTCAAAATTAATAAATTTTGGTTCGCCAGTAACAAGTGTGGGCCTTGACTCGAAAGCCGAATAGTAAACATTCATATGAATAATGAAAACATAAATTAATTTTCGTTTTCTTTTGAAAAATGTTTAACATTATTATTATTTTTTTTTTTTACAAAATGAGCTTAAGTTTTTTTTGGTGGGATGCTCTTCTCCGATCTAGTTTGTGCTTTTTGTCACCTGATTTAACACATGTTTCAGTGGAGACGTTGTTCATTTTTTGACTTTGGTCTCGGCTTTTGTACAGATAATGGTCATTACGGTATTTTCACAATTAATTTCTTCAGTTATCTTTGATTATTGCGTAATGCTAATTTAAATTAATTGGATTTTTTCCTTTTGTCTTTTTGAGTAATTCCAGTCGTGGACGGTTTCAATTCGGACGGATGTCAGCTATTGCTAATAACTTCTGATGCTTCTAATAAAGTTAAGGCGCATTTTGGGCCCTAATAATATAATCCATCATACTTTCATCACTTGCTTTTTCCTTCAGTATCGAGGGAAATTATTTTCGCTTTCCTTTTTGACAGTTAATGTTTTGACAACACGTGTATTATTTTTCTACCATTATCTGGGGTTTCTCTCACTTTAGGCATTCGGTCATGTAGAAATGCTGAGAACATTATGTCATGAAAAATTGAATTAATCCTGAGAACGCATCTAAATTCACTTCATGATAATTCTCGTCATAGGGACGATAGGCGAAATAATTGCAGGTAATTTTTGAATTCTCATGCATTTCGAGGAGTCGCCATTAAATCAAAACATCTGCTTGCAGAGGAGCCAGGTATTAGTTTCTGGATTATATATATATATATATATATATATATATATATATATATATATATATATATATATTCACCATTAATATTCACCATATATATATATATATATATATATATATATAAATTCCTAAGAGGATAGAATCCAGGTAGAAGTCAATGTCCAGGACAGAGTAAGAATATAATATAAAAGGCTCAAACATTAATTTTCCATGGTTATAATTTATTACATTGGAATCGTAATTACGATCCAGTTCATCAGACCTACGTGTTACGATTCCAATGTAATAAATTATAACCATGGAATATTAATTTTATATATATAGTTTTAAGGTATGGTATATTAATGGGATAAAGTGATCAATATCAGAGATAGAGCGTATGTAAATATAAAAGTGAACATTGAAGTCAACACTCAGTGGCGACAGACTGTTTCATAATTAACGCAATCATCAGGCCTGAAACAGTCTGTCGCCTCTGAGTGTTGACTTCAATGTTCACTTTATATATATATATATATATGTGTGTGTGTGTGTGTGTGTGTGTGTATTATTTTACCCTCAACACAATAAAGCCACTAAGCGTTACTGAGTGTTAGAAAGAACAATGATAGAAGAGGAATTAGGTTAACGGGGAAGCAAGAAGACGTAAGAGTGTTCCACAAGCGAAAAGTGCGATAGAAAAAAACTGTTATCATAGAATCTATGATTGCATCTATCCATTTCTACTGTAAAATGATGAGGCCTTGCCGCCAATCTAGTACTGCGTTTAAATTCATAAAGTCTACATACCAAAGAGGAAAGTTCATCAGAGCAATACGGATTACTTCCGAGTGTGCTGGTGAAACTCTCTGCCTCCGGGCAGAGAGGATCCCCCAGGCGGGTCTATGTCGAGCGGCGGAGTCTCGTCTAGAGAGACAGCTACCCGACCCCGTTTTTTTTACACGGCCTACGGGGAATTTTTGTCCGAGCTTACGGGCTCGGATACCCCACAATAAACTCGGCCTTGTGCCATATCCGACCGCTTGGGGCGGTTAGTGAATATCATCAGAGCAATTGTCATCAAAGTATTTATAGAAAAGGCACAGGTTCCTTTGCTCTTAACATCATTATTATTATTATTATTATTATTATTATTATTATTATTATTGTTATTATTGTTATTATTATTATTATTATTATTATTACTATTATTATTATTATTATTATTATTATTATTATTATTACTATTATTATTATTACTATTATCATTATTATTATTATCATTATTACTATTATTATTATTATTATTATTATTATTATCATTATTACTATTATTATTATTATTATTATTATTATCATTATTACTATTATTATTATTATTATTATTATTATTATTATTACTATTATTATTATTATTATTATTATTATTATCATTATTACTATTATTATTATTATTATTATTATTATCATTATTACTATTATTATTATTATTATTATTATTATTATCATTATTACTATTATTATTATTATTATTATTATTATTACTATTATTATTATTATTATTATTATTATTATTATTTATCGATTTTATTTCATTTTCCCCAGATTCTTTTACACATTATGACCAAAGTTGAACTTGTAGTGAAAGCGAAATAATAATAAGTCCCTTCATCAAATCATTTCAAATTCGGAGGACTGATGAAAAGAATAATAAAAGAATAATAAAGAAAACAGAAGATTACATTTCAATTTTCAATTTTTGATTGATCAAACTTAACTGGATATCTAGAAGCCAGAAAAGATTTCCTCAAACGAGAAGTGCGATAAAAGAAACTATTAGCAGAGAACTTACGGTTACATCTAGCCATTTCAACTGTAAAATGACCGCCAATCTAGTACTGTGCTTAAATTCATAAATTCTAAATACCACAGAGTAAAATTCATCAGAACTTTTGCTATAAAAGTATTTATAAAAATGTTATAGTGGAACAACCTGGCACACCCCGACATGGATTGGTCAGTCTATAAACGACTGACGAGCTATTGAAGAAGCAGGAAAGTGAGACAGACAGAGAGAGCGAAGGCGACCCTTACGAACCTCCGTCACTTATCTCCTGTTTTCCTTAGTATTACGAACTCTTGCTCATTTGTACTTTACGTACAATAAACCGTTGTTATTTGTTACCTGATTTCTTGTGTTATTGTAATCTTTCCACTCGGGATTACTTTGCTGTTTATATCGTATAATCCACGATATAACAAAAATATGCACAGGTTCGTTCGCTCTTAACATCATGTGAAAAATGTATTTCATTATTATTATCATTATTATTATTATTATTATTATTATTATTTCTCGATTTTATTTCATTTTCCCCAGATCCTTTAACACATTACGACCAAAGTTGAACTTGTAGTGAATGCGAAATAATAATTAGTCCCTTCATCAAATCACTTCAAATTCGGAGGACTGATGAAAAGAATAATAAAACAAGAATTAAGAGGACAGAAGATTACATTTCAACTGTCAAATGATGAGACCTTTCCGCCAATCTAGTACTGCGTTTAAATTCATAAAGTCTAAACACCATAGAGGAGAGTTCATCTATGCATCCAATATACATGTTACACTGTAGCCAACCGCACCCACATACCCTCCCCCCATATTCTATCGGTGAGAAGTAAGTTCCAGTCGAACAGCTTCTTCACGGGAACCACTGTCCTGTGAAACCGACTGCCAACAGCATGTCTCCCCGATGACTGCAATGTTAACCCTTTGAGCCCTGAACACCGCTTTACCGGGGGCAGAGAAAAATGACGTAATGCTCAGCCACTGGTTGAACGGTTGATAAACACTTGTAACTTTTTTTTTAATATCTGCTGTGAAACATTACATAGAGCGATTATTTGCGGATTTTAACTCAGGGAGAAGGGTCAAAATTGTTCAGAAACGCAGAGCTCAAAGACTTAATCTGTTCAAGTCTAGAGTTAAACGTTATCTTTTCCTCTCGATCCATCTAAATTACACCGGGCCTTGTACAGGGTGAATGCTACTTTAAAAAATTAAAAAAAGCAAAACTAGATATGCAGGATTCACGTAGCCAATACAAATAGACAATTTTCAGTGTTACATATATATTTTTTTCTTGCCTTGAAGTCAGAAGGTTATAACAATTCGGATGTATCCCTCTTACGTGTGAACCCTGTTTCTATTTTGTAAACGTTGTACTTTCTCTGGGACCTTGTGGCCAATCTAGTACTGCGCTTAAATTCATCAGTTTCTAGGTATGAAAGAGGAAAGTAATATTTAATTTTGTAAAATACAAAAAGTCTAGCACAGGTAAAAAAGAGGGGATGGGGAAGACTGGTCTTCATTTGTCTTATAATTAAACTTATCTAGCAACAAACACTAACCCAGACCTACCACAGTATTCCTTACACCAATACAAAATTTTCATAGTTCTCATTCTTACGACAGCCACCATAATACCTCAGTGTCTCTATGAAGTTCTAAGTAGTCCCCATATTTACAATTTACCTGTGGGGCTGGAATAAAAATAGCAATTTAAAAATTAACCCTAAAATGGAAAGTTCACCAGAACAGTTACTATAAAAGTGTTAGAAGGATGCTATGGAAGCAACATATGATCAGTAAACAAGTTTTATGGAAAATGGAACGAAAAGAACAGTAAAGAAACTATTGAAATTTATAAGACACATAATGAGAAAATAGAATTCGGATAATTTGACACTCATGGGACATACTAAAGACCAGAAAGATTTTTGGTTTGGTTTGGGTTGCTTTGTTTTACGGCATATCAATCTCACGGGTTATTTAATGCCAACAAGATTTTTATTGCTGGTAATATATCTTCCCTAAAAATGTATTGCTGGTAATATTTTTTCAAAAATATATTGCTGGTAAAAAAAAAAAAAATGTATTGTTGGTAAAAAGTTTTGTTAAAAAAAAAGTATTCTAGGTAATATATTCTTTTTCAAAAATGTACTGCTGGTATTAATTTCTCCAAAAAAGTATTGCTGGTATTAAAACCTATTTTTGTACTTTCATAGCGTTTTGCCTCCTTTTGGGGGGTTAACTATTTGCCCACAGCTGAGACCCTGATAGGTGCTGCACCCCGGGTCAGGGTGGACCTGGGAACACCAACGATTAAGAGGTGGTCCCACGCTCCTTAAAACCACCTGAACTGAGGCCTTGCTGTCGGACGTAGTTTATCGTCATACCCAGGACTCAGACCAGAAAGAAACATGGTTAGCATACCTAATAAGCTTTTGTAAATGGATACCAGAACATGAATAAAGAGCTACAAAGGTGGAAAGTTGTGGAGAGCCATGGTCAATGGAGACAGTACTTAGAAGAAAAAACAAAACAAAACAAAACTACCTCATACCAACAAAACAACTTATATCTGTTAAGGTCTTCGACAAAATCCGGAGACGGATATGCAATGTTATTAGCTCTGATCTGGCATCTCGTTTACAGTCGCTCCCTCACAGACATTCCGTTGCTTCCCTCTGTGTTTTCTACAAATACTTTCACGGTAAATGCTCCGACGAGCTATTTTCGCTGGTTCCCAAACTGCATGAATTTAAACATTCTACTAGATTGGCATCTCAGTCCTATCCTTTCACTAAAGAAACGGTTAAATGTAGCCGACTCTTCTACTCCAACACCTTCATGTCTCGCACCTCCCGTCTGTGGAACTCCCTTCCTCTTACTTGCTTCCCTAATAGCTATAATCTCCAACTATTCAAATGTAATGTCAATCGACATCTTCAGATGCCTTGATCTATTCCCCATCCTTCTCTTCATCATTTCCTCTATCACGCCTCTTTACTCTTATCCCACTCTCTGTAGCCCCATGCTTGCTAGGGACACTCCTGCCTCGCTGGGGCGAAATGCTTAAAAAAAATTAAATATTATTAATATAATTTTTTTTTAAATCTGTTATATACAAAATAATTTATCATCAATATAAAAGTATACATCATAAATCGTTTTGTAGGCATCAGCTTATATTAAGAAAAAATCTAAGAGTCAAATGACTTTTACGAAAAAATAAATCACAAACCCCTAGAAGCATATACGACTAGCCCATTATACCATATTTTTTCATTAATGATTTTATTACAGTTTTAATAGGAGTAGATAGGTTCGCCTATCACTCGGTTCCTACTCATTCCGGTCTTTTAAACAGGAGTAGATGTTTATCTCTTGTTTAGTTTTTCCACTATGGGAGTAGATAGCTTTGCCTATCGCCCGGCTTATACGCCTCCTGGTTTTGGAACAGAAGTAGAGGTTTATCTATCTCTTGTTTCCTTTTTAGGATTGTCTTTTCGTATTTTTCTAAATTCTGCTTCAACCCTATACTTCTATTGTCTCCGCTTAAACTCAAAATTTAATCTCTATTTTTTCCATTATGGGAGTAAATAGCTTTGCCTATCGCCCGGCTTATACCCCTCCTGTTTATTGAACAGGATTAGAGTTTTATCTCTTGTTTCCTGTTCAGGATTGTCTTTTCGTATCTTTCTAAATTCTGCTTCAACTCTATACTTTATTCTGTTTAGGATTGTATTTTCTGTTCTTACTCCTAATGTCTTCGCATTCTCTTTTACTCCCACCGCGTCTTAGTGGCTTTATCGCCTTGTTAGGAGTGAAATGATTTAAAAAATAAAACAGAAAACACAAAAACATTATCGATATACCTGAATAAATTATATTGCTAATTTGCATGTTAATATGGACTCTTTGAAATTCTGTAACCGCCATCAGTTTTCAAACCATTGAATTTGTCGACGTTTCTATTTTTTCTAATGTAGTTAGATTTATACAATGTCTAAATCGTATTTAATGTCTATCAAAAACCTTTGATCGAAGAAGAATTTCTCTGGAGTGACCTCAGTATGTACTGGGTTCATTTTGAGATGCTAAAGCGAGCTTTGTACTCGGTATCACCCCAGAAAGCCAAAGACGTAGACGGTGACATAAAAGCACTCCCAAGTGCGAAATCAGGCCTCAAAAGGGTTTCGGTGTTTGCACATAAGCAGGAAGTGAACCCTCTCAATTTAGGATATCGCACAGGAAAAACTGAAGAGGTGGAAGTTATATAAATGCCTGACCTTCGAACGTTCGAAGATATACCTGTAACAAGGTGGATTTGATCGACGTTAATTTAACGGCGTCTAGAAGGGAATAAAAGATTACTTTTAGCCGGAAAGAATTATTCCTATTCTTCTCAGATCGTCCTGGGGAAGACGATAAACTACGTACGAGAGCAAGGCCTCTGATCAGGGGGTTTTGAGAAGTGTGGAACCCCCTCTTAATTGATGGTGTTCCCAGGTCCACCCTGACCCGGGGTGGTAGGGTCCCAGCTATGGGAAAATAGTTAACACCGAAACTCTGATGAAAACACCACGAAAGTGTAAAAATAGGTTTTAATACCAGAAATGCATTGTATAAAAAAATTATTACCAGCAACACATTTTTGGAAAAGAATCTATTAACCAACAATGAAAATTTTGTCGGCATTAAATAACCCATTGAAGTTCATAAGCCGTAAAACAAATCAAACCAATCTTCTCGGACATTTTTATGACTTTCCAGAATTCTTTGCATTAATATCGATTTCTATTTAATGATGAGCCTAAAAATGTCATTAATTTAAATTAATAACTAAGGGATGAGGGATGGGCTTTGCCAAAATTTGGTTTCTTCGTAACCGTCATTTTAGTAAGGTGTGTCATAATCAGGTCTGCAGATTGTGAACGAGCATTGTGTTGCATGAATTTGCTTTTCTAGCTTAACTATTCTTCATTTCGACATGTATCAATCAAAAAAATATCTTGTCTAAAATCTCAGATTAACTATGTGCATTTACCTCGAAACGCGGCTCAAACAGAAATTACACCTTGATTCCAGGTAGAGAAGAGAACGTTCTTTGATTTACTATTTACATTATTCGGACTATTTTCCTCATCTTTGTCGCCATGTTTATCACAACGTTTCGGCAGTTGTCGCTCCGGCCTTCTTCAGGTGGTTGGAATATCGAACTGAATCCTTTATTTCACTCTTACACAGTGGATAAAGGCGTTAGTTAGATCCAGTGACAGAACCCAAAGAGTGTGAGTTCAATACCTGGTTAAAGCAGTGGAGAACTTTCAGAGTGGAATTGACAGGTGATAACTGATAACTGACATCCATTACACATGGCACGTGGAACTAGAACAGTCTACCCCAGTGAGCGAAATAAAGGGTTCAGTTCGACATTCCAACCACTTGAAGAAGGCTGGAGCGTATAACGGCCGAAACTTTGTGATAAACATGGCGACAAAGACGAGGACAATAGTCCGAATAATGTAGATAGTGTACATAATACCTCATCTCAGAAATCTAGACAGATTCTTTGGTTTGTTTTACGGCATATCAACACCTCAATGGGTTTTCTAATTCCGACAAGATATTTACCGCTGCTAATTTTTTTTTTCAGAAATGTATTGCTGGTAATATTTATTTTTCTAACAAAAATTCATTACTGGTAATAATTTTTACAAAAATGTATTGCTAGTATTAAAACCTATTATTACACTTTCATAGTGTTTTAACCCCAGCTTGGAGGTTAACTATTTGTCCATAGATGGGACCACCACCCAAGGTCATGGTGGACCTGGGAACACTAGCAATTAAGAGGTGGTTCTATGCTCCTTAAAACCTCCTGATCAGAGGCCTTGCTGTTGGATGTAGTTTATCGTCATACCCAGGATGTAGAAAAGAGAAACTGTTGAAAATGCAAACAGGCTGAATAGTCGCACACCCACACATAGATACACAGACATACACATTCACACACGCGCACACACACACACGCGCACACACACACACACACACACACACACACACACACACATATATATATATATATATATATATATATATATATATATATATATATATATATGCGTATATTTTGACAGCATGTTTACATTGAGACATGTTTCGTTCAATAATTTAGACATGTTCTGTCTACTTATTTCCATTTGGATCGTTTCATATTCACGGATAAGCTTATTCACAAGTAAGAAATTTAACTTTCAGATGAACACAACAATTCTGTCTTAAACAATAATGAACACTACAATATTGGTCTGATGATGACATTGTGCTATGTC
This sequence comes from Acanthosepion esculentum, assembly GCA_964036315.1. Taxonomy (NCBI): domain Eukaryota; kingdom Metazoa; phylum Mollusca; class Cephalopoda; order Sepiida; family Sepiidae; genus Acanthosepion; species Acanthosepion esculentum. Next base: position 30,117,970 of record OZ038502.1, on the reverse strand, counting down.
GAAAGTACTCGGAATAAAAAAATATATATATGTATCAACATGGCGATTATCTCACGCCCTTTAATAACGACACCAAAAAGCTTATCCGTGAATATGAATAGATTCAATTGAACATAAGCAGACAGTCTAAATTATTCAATGTAAAGGGTTATTTTAAAACCAGACATTATTCTCCGAACAATATAATACTATTTTTCAGTGTACACACAAGACGCGTCACGTAGTTGAGAACAAAATTCTGAAAGCGATTGATATAAAATTAACAAAGAGTAAACTTTTATCATTAGAAAGGAGTAATATATTTTTTGTGCAATTATTATAATACTATGTTAGATCACAATGAAAAGGTTTGCTTTAAAATCGGACATTATTTTCTGAAAAACCAAATAAACTGAATTCTGAAAGAGATTGATATAAAATTAACGGAAGAGAAGACTTTAATCATTAGGAATGAGTAATATATTTTTGTGCAACGATTATAATAATATATTAGAACACGATTAAAAGGTTTATTGTAAAATCGGACATTATTTTCCGAACAAGCTAATGAGTTTAATTCTGAAAGAGATTGATATAAAATTAACAAATACGACAATTTAATCATTACGAATGAGTAATATATTCTTGTGAAACTATTATGATAATATATTAGAAGCCAATTAATTTTTTTTTCAAAAATCGGACATTATTTTCCGAACAACATAATATTATTTTCCAGTGTACACACTAGATGCATCACGTATTTGAGAACAACCGTCTGAAAAAAAATTGCTATAAAATTAAACAGGACATTTTAATCATTACGAATGAGTAATATATTTTTGTGCAACTATTATAATATATTAGAACACGATTAAAAGATTTATTCTAAAATCAGACATTATTTTCCGAACAATCTAATACAGTGTAACCCGGATATAAGAGAGTGTCCGGACCGGATAAGAAGTATCTTATATCCGGGTTTCTCTTATATCCGGGTTTCTCTTATATCCGGGTTTCTCTTATATCCGGGTTAGGTCTATTTTGTTTTATTAACACAGGCTCTAATTTGGGACCATATAAAATCTGTCTTATATCCGGGTTTCTCTTATATCCGGGTCGCTTATATCCGGGTTACACTGTACTATTTTCCAGTGCACACGCAAGATGCGTCACGTATTTGAAAACAAAATTCTGAAAGTGATTGATATAAAATTACAAAGAGGGCACTTTCATCATTTGGAGTGAGTAAAATACTGTTGTGCAACTATTATTCGGACACGATTATTTGTGTTCTGAATTCAAAATACGCCTGACCAGTAACGGACCCTGTTAAGCGCTCTGGCAGCTGGTATGACTGCGCAACAGGTGTTGCTCCAACGACCTTAATATATTACGTGGCATGTGATCTGTTCGAGTTTATTATCTGTCAAAATGTTTCAAGTTTAATGTTGAAATATGGTTCTCGACTTGTATTCGAATATCATTAGCCGGATCTCTGCAAAGAGATTTTTCACAATTTTTGCAGCTAAAATAATTCCTTGAAGATTTATTAACCTTGGTTCAGTTCACTTCGCCATTTTACTGCGAATTTTACGTTCGGACAGTTGTTATTGAATGATATCGCTTCAGCCGAATATCGTTCACCTGCCAGATCTCGCCAACCCAAGTAGCGCCGTGAAAGATTCTGAAAAGTGAAAGATTCGTGTGTAGCAACGCGTGTAAAGTGTTTGAGCCTGGGGTATCGGCCGCGGGTGAAATCACCATTTCTCAGTTCCAGTCCTTAAGGAAAAGTGTTGAGTTGGCGGGCAAACAGATCTGATGAACAGGCCTCCTCTGCTCGACACGAGTGCGTTCAAATTTGTATGCCGGGGTTAACGCTAATTAAATGCGAACTGCAAGATGGCTGACTGGACACAACGAATTGTTATTTCAGGACATGCTGTCGGAATTGAGCTGATCTGCCAGTTTCAAACCGACAGACGTTTTACAAGTAACATCCAAAACTTGTCGACTTTTCGTGATAGAAGATCTCCGAAAGCGGTTCAGTTCCAGGCTCGCTGATGGCTGGTGAGGACAATACGAAATGTATTATAACTGATGAGGACAGGGCCAAACTTGTCATCACGGCCGTAAGATACGGTCTGAGAAAATGATCAAATGATTTTTAAAACATTTCTGTTATACAGGAATAAAGTGTCACTGTCGACACTTGAGTTTGAACACAGATCGCCAGTGAGCAAACACAAGTGATCCCATTATTGAATTAAGTGGATCATGTGACCACAGAGGAAACGCATAAGTAGTAAGTATCGTGACGTCTAAAGATCGCTGTTTCTATTCTATCCTCTATTATTATTTGGATCGTCAGTCCTAGTCTATCCTCAATTACTATACAGACCGCTATTCTCTACTGTATTCACTATAGTATTTCTCTATACTGATCACTAGTGGTTACTATTCGAGCGAGTATTATCGTACTATTAGTGCTATTGCTATTCAAAGGCGTCTGAAAAAAGTATTGTTCAACGGCGTTACTATAATCGTATCTGCGATTACAAAGTCTCTACTACAACGAGCATTACAAAAGTGACAACGAGTATTCGTTGTCATCTCAAAAGTGACAACGAGTGTTCGTTGTCATCACGAAAGTTTCATCCCTAGTAAAACGATAATGCTACGAGAATACAGGAGGTTATAGGGGTTGCAAAGGGGAATCGAATGAGTAGACTGAGAATGAGCAGAGTGATTAAGGAAAGGTAAAAAAAATGGGAATAGGGTTAAAAATGGGTCGATTGATGTTGCACGTAAATTTTTATTGTAATTATCATGAAAGCAAAAAATTGTAAAGGTTTTGAACAAAACGGAAAAGAAACTTATAAGTAGAACTGACGGTTGCTTCTAACTAGTTGAACAGTAACACGGTGGGACCTAGATGCCAACCTAGTAGCAAGTTTAAATTCATGTAGTCGGAGCACCAGGAACGAAAGTTCGTCAGAGCAGTTGCCATGACAATATTTGTAGAAAAGACAGAGGGAAGCTACGTCATGTCGTTGAGAAAGTGACTGAAGTCGCGATACCATTTCAGGATCAATTACATTGCAGGTCCTCTGAATTTTCTCAAGGACGTCTAGATGAACAGCAGGAGAACCAGACCAGATATGGCGAGAGTATTCAATCCACGGACGAATTGTAGAGTTTGTAAATGTGCAATATGCATTCTGACGAGATAAACCTGCAAAATGTGGCAGGTTGAGGAGCATTATCGATGCGAAAAGCGAGTCGAACGCAACAAACAAAAATCAAAGACCGTCGAGTCAGAAGGGCGATTGGATAGGTTCTGTGGGGATTTAGTTGGGTCGATTTATTACCGCATAGATCGCCGGCCACAAAAGAGGACAGGCGTAAATAAATGATTAAATTCATGTAGTCGGGGCACCCAGAAAGAGAGATCGCCAGAGCAGTTGCCATGACAATATTTGTAGAAAAGACTGACGGAAGCCACGTCACGTTGGTGAGAAAGTGACGAGGTCAAGATCGATTGTATTGCAAGACGATAATGACACGAGAACCAAGGGATTGAAAACGAAATAGAAAGAGTAGACTGAGAATGAGTAGAGTGATAACCAAGAGGACTGAGGAAAGGGCAAACAAAAAAATGGGAATAGGGTCCAAGAAGACAGAATGTGGCGATTGGTGTTGCATTTAAACTTTTCAAGATTGTAATTATCAGGGAAGCACAAAATTGGAAGGGTTTTCCACAGAACAGACAAGAAACTGGTCGAGTAGAATTAGCGGTTGCATCTAGCTAGTTCAACAGTAACACAGTGGGACCTAGATGCCAACCTAGTACCACGCTTAAATTCATGTAGTCGGGGAATTATGAAAAAAAACTCATCTCAGTAGTTGCCATAAAGATATTTGTAGAAAAGACAAAAGAAAGACACTTCAATTTGGTGAGAAAGTGACTGATGTCGAGAGGTCTGATTCGGTTCTTTGTGCGATCCCTTTTACACTGGTTATGCGTTTTTCCCCTATAACATACACCCTTGTGCAAATTAATTGAATTTTTCCACTCCTCAGTGCACATGTTAGTACTCCGTATATTAATTCCACAAAATCGTCCCTTGCGTATTGACCACAGATTCTCGACTGGATTTAAATCAGAACAGTTTCCGCGTTAGTCTATAATACTTTGACTTTCTCACTGGTAAGACTTGCCAGTGTGTTCGTGCAGCGTTAAAATTTTCGTAATCTTCCTCGAAGTAACGTCCATTGCAGACAATGTCCGTAGGACAACTAATCGACAGTCGAGACAATAGTGTCTCGGTGTGATGAAAATCTGATGCAATAACGGATGACCCAATATTTTTCAAGGCGAAACAAATTTCGTTATACACCCCAAAAGCAGATCCATATTACTGCACAACACTGCAAATGACCTAATCTGCAAAAATAGAAATCGTTTACACTCCAATGGGTTTAAAACTGACCGTATGGTGAAAGAAACGAAACTAAACCTGTTGTTTCAATTAATTTGCACAAGGGTGTAGATAGCATAAAGATTAGTGTTGAAAAAAAGACTCATGACGAACAACGAGAAATGACTTTCAGTCAAAATATACGCAGATGGTCAGCGACATAAAATAGTGAGACAATTCAACCATCTTCAAACAAATGGTTATAGATATTCTTCGCCTGAGCACTGACGTTTTATTTACTGATTATTTATATATGTAATACAAAGGGTTACTGAATGTGAAAGTGTTATGGCAATTTACACGCACACGCGTGGACTCTCACAGCTATAAATTGGAGCAGGTACTGCCTTTTGGAGAGGGAAGTTTCCAGCAGTAAGCTCTGACAGTCGGACCGAACATTCTTGCTGTAACATTCTCGTTTGTATATGTTTGTATTAATGTCTCTGTTAATATATTTGTTTAACTCAGTTCATCTCTTCGTGTCTTTGTTTCTGGCCCTAACAAGGCCACAACAGAAAGAATAAGAAAAATAAAAACCTTATTAAGGAGCGAGAAAAATACTGGAAACAACACCTTAGACAAAGGGACAAGACGTAGACGGAGGGAAAATTGTCTGACAATGTAAATGTGTTGTCTGGAAGATCATTCAGACATTGGCATGCAACCGAGGCATAATAAGGGAGCTGGTCAAGTGCTCAGTTGCGCATTGACGCTTTAACCAAACCCAGTCATGATGATGATGATGATGATGATGATGATGATGATGATTACAATGGTCGAGATCGGCAAATATCATCTCACCTGAACTAAAATAAAAACGGCCATGATGTTTATTCAACTAACATTGGCCTTTAGTTTTCTTACCTGTAAGGTAATCAATCTTATTTGACAGGGTATTTGCCATTGTACGAGACGAGTTAACAAGTGCATTATCGAGTTTCGTAGTAAATGAGTCTCGAAAGCTATACGCTTTAATGAAGAAGGAATGGTAAACGTCCGGTAAAAATGAAGGAATTGTTTTATCGAAAGGAGAAAGGGAAACTGTCAGTTTGAGTAAAAGAGAAAAAGTAATTTAAAGAAGAAAGGAAAAGTGAGAATAAAAAGGAAAAAACTAACCGAAGAATGACTGAAAAATCAAAAAAAGATGCCAAGAAATGTCTGAAGAAAGAATGAAAAACATAGAAAATGAAAGAAGAGAGAAACCAGTTTGACTTACAAAGAAAATGTCTGAAAAAATATCTGAAAGAAGGAAGGAAAGATGAGAATAAAAAAAATTAAATAAACAAAAATTGAAGTAAACAAAATGGATATCTTGGACTTTAACAACAGAATTACATCGAAGAATCCAAGCATTAGAAATGGAATGCCATAGAAACCATTCCGAGGCTTCTCTAAATTAGATCGCATTAGAAATATTGGATTGTGTAACACCATCAACCACCAAGCAGGCTCGGTGGATGAAGTCATATATACTTTCAAGAAGAGGAAGTTGAAATGGTATGATCCTGCCATAATAGTCAACCATCTTTACGCTATCAGGCTACGAGGTGCACTCCGAGACAAAAGAAAAGGCAGAGGTAGAAAAACATTGGTTTGACAATGTCACTGAATTGACTGAAAGATCCTTTACAGAGCCTAAGACATTGGCATGCAACCGGAGACATATGAAGGGAGGTGCTCAACAGCAAATTGACCCTACGACCCAACCTGGTCACGGGGGGGGTGATGATGATGATGATGATGATGATGATGATGATGGTCAGACCTGTAAAATGAGAGACTATTGAACCATCCTAGACGTCTCCTACGTAAACGACAACCCAAGCAACTCAGTGCGAGACACCACCAGACAAGATACACGTCCATTGGAGGAAAGATTGCTTTGAGTGAATTAAACCTGTAGGTCTTAACGAGGACCATCCTCCTGAGAGCCTTGTGCTTCTGTCGCTAATGAACTGTGCAAAGGATTATACCAAATTACTTAAACCACATCACTTGAGGACGACCAACAGCAGTAAGAACTAAATTGGATAGCACACATAACTTGAAGAGAAAATAATGACATAATCAAGATGTTGATATTCCACACCACTTCAAACAAAAGGTTAGGAAGGAAACACCCATCAATAGTGGAAAGAGCGATATTAGTTACTGGAATTTCATGAAAAAATGTTTTAAGATAAAGTTTTTATTAATTTCAAATTTAAGTAACACTTGCTCCTCAATCAATGAATGTCTAATGTTTCCTTATAAGGAAATGGTTAATTTTACCATTACCACTACGATAACCACTGTAAAGAAGACAAGGTTGAAATGGTATGTACACATCACTGGAGCCAATAATCTTTCCACTGCCATCATACAAGATACCACCTTAGACAAAGGAACAAGACGTAGAGGGAGAGAAAATTGTCTGACAATGTCAATGTGTTGTCTGGAAGATCATTCAGACATTGGCATGCAACCGAGGCATATTGAGGGAGCTGGTCAAGTGCTCAGTTGCGCATTGACGCTTTAACCAAACCCAGTCATGAAAATGACGCCGGTGATGGCAATAATGTTCAGACATGCAAGCAAATGGGAAAATGAAGGCTAACACGATTTCACCTGAAGTAAAAACAATTAAAATTGCTATGGCGTTTAATCAATTAACAGTTACCTTTAGATCTCTTACCTGCAAGTAAATCAATCTTATTTGACAGGGCATTTGCTGTCGTATGAAATGAGTTAACACGTGCATTATCCGATGTGGAGATAAGAGAGACTCAGAAAGCATAAACGTAAATGTAGAAGGAATGAAAATAAAATACCTGTTATAGGAACTTACCTATAAGGATAATGGACTCATCCTGACTCTATAAATACTGCACCTCTCAGAGAGAGAGAGAGGCAGGCAGGCCCAAACGAGTCAAGACATTAGTTCACTCTAAACCAGACTGACAGTTAATACTAACCCTTCAACTTATTGTATTATATTTCTGTTGTAATATATCTTTGTTATTTACTACTCTTGTGTTCGTGTTGTTCTTCCTTGGTTCTACCTTGGACGAGCTGCTCGGCCTGGAGGCCCGGATCAAAGCGTAGTATCTGTTCGCAGATCGCTCGCTTGGTCGGCCTTCTGGCTGAAAGCTTCACTCGATACTTGCCTGGTGTAGAACAAATACACAAATGTCGGAGAACAAATAATATACACAAATGTCGGAGAACAAATATTTTCTATAAAGATTTCCCGGACATTCAGGCCGATAAATGTTGTTTAATACTGTTTATTATAAACAGAGCATTTACTTAAATATTTGTATGTATAAAAAGAATGTTAAACATAAAAATGTTTTAAAATAATTGTCGGACTTTGTCCATTTCATAATATATATATATATATTTCGGCTACAATTTTACATTAATGCATCTTGAAGCTATATAGATAAAACAGTTGAAACCTAACCTGAACAGAATAAACTATGAAATCCCCACAAACATTCTTAAATGCTTATAATTTATAACAGAAGCCAACTTAATACTTAATACTTCTCGTTTTTCACTCTCGCGTGGTCATGTGTTTAAGACACGAGCTGCGACGCGATTTTCGCTTCCTTGTCTCGTAAATACGATTTTGTCGTTACTTTGGGCTTATTCAAGCCACAAGGGAGTGCCATTATTGTGGTTTCGTCTATGTGTTGTTTGATTTATTGAAATTGTCATCTTTGATAATGGCTTATGTAAGCCGAAAGCTTAGATTGGACTTAAACATGTATCAATATGGTGATTTCCTTTCGTCTTTCAACGATAATGTGATTAAGCTTATCAGACAATATGAAAGGAACTTAAAATAAATAGACAAAACTTGTCTATATTATTGTCCCTGCGCTGGTGGTATCATGGCTACGACTAGCTTGGACCGGCTCCGGCCTGGACCAGCTATGACAAGCCAAGACTGTCTTGGAGAAGCTAAGACCAGCTATGACTATCTTAGACCAGTTATGACCAGCGGCCCGGGTGAAAACACTCGGGTCCCCACGTTAAAATCCGACCTTGTGTCACAACCTGACTCAGTGGGGGGCCAAGTAAATACCTGGTTCTACCTTGGACCATAACCGTGGTGCAAGGGTATTGGACCATAACAATACCAGATACAAAAGGAATTTGAGTGAAAGAGAGAAAAAATATTTGAAAGAAAAAAAGAAATAAATAGCCAAAGAATGAATGAAAAATAAAAAGTGAAAGAAGAAGGAAACGGGGGGGGGGATGGATTGAAAGCGTTACTGAATGGTTGGAAGATCTTTTAAAGAGATTCAGACATTGGCAAGCCATTTTGACATAGACAGGGTCAGCATTTCAGCTGCGCAGCGAATCTCCGACTATCCTGCTCGTGGGACCGACGACCAGGATGATAATTTCAGTGAAAAACATAGTCTGGAAGACTGTGATTAATTTTTAAAATCATTTCACGCGGTTAATGCCACTAGTAGGCAGGTGTTTACAGACTGTGATAGTGAGAGAAAAGACTGGATAGAAGAGGAGATTGAGGAAAGGTTGAACAGGACTCAAGAAGATAGAAGATGGCGATTGACGTTGTATTGAAACTTTTGAAGATTATAGTTATAAACGAAAGCAAACGAAAGGGAGTTCCACAAGCGGGAAGTGCGAGAAAAGAAACGTTTTGGAAAGGTGACGATTACATTATTTCAACACTAAAATGGTGGGATCTAGATGCCAGTTTAGTTGTATGCTTACATTAGTAAGCAGCGAGAAAAATAAAAGAAGAGGAATCAAGAAGACAGTAGATAACGATTGACATTGCGTTTAAAATTTGGAATATTCAAGTTGACTAGTAAAGCTACTAATACAGAAGGGTTTACTGAGAATGAGAAGAGAAAACAGTAAGGAGCGAGAACAATAAAAGAAGAGGAATCAAGAAGACAATAGATAACGATTGACATTGCGTTTAAAATTTGGAATATTCAAGTTGACTAATAAAGCCACAAAGACAGAAGGGGTTACTAAGAATAAGAAAAAGAAAACATTAGTAAGGAGCGAGAACAATGGAAGAAGAGGAATCAAGAAGACAGTAGATAACGATTGACATTGCATTTAAATATTGGTATATTAAAGTTGACTAATAAAGCCACTAAGACAGAAGGGGTTACTAAGAATAAGAAAAAGAAAACATTAGTAAGGAGCGAGAACAATGGAAGAAGAGGAATCAAGAAGACAGTAGATAACGATTGACATTGCATTTAATTTTTTGCAGACCATAGTTGACTAGGTAGAAGCCGGAAGAGACTACCTTCTAAATTTTATTTCAAGTATGTTTCTAACGTCTCCGCCGAACCTCTGAAATATTATTTCCTAATTATTTATTTGTTTATTTGTTTTCTCCTCAATAGGAGTAGATAGATTCGCCTATCATCTAGTTCACACTCCTCCCTGATCTTTTGACCAAGAGTAGAGGTTTATCCACTGTTTCTTGTTTAGGATTGTGTTTCCGGTTCCTTTTAAAATCTACTTCAAATCTATACTTCTAACATCTTCGCCTGAAAACTGACATTTTATTTACTGATTATTTATTTATTGAATACGATGCGTTACTGAGTGTGAAAGAATAAGAAAAATAAAAACCTTATTAAGGAGCGAGAAAATGAGAAGAGGAATCAAGTAGACAGTAGATAAGGATTGCTACTGCATTTAAAATTTAAAATTTTTAAATTTAAAAGTAAAATTGACTGGGAAGTAAGATGCCGGAAGAGATTTCCGCAAGCCACAATTACGATCGAAGAAACTGTTAGAATAAAACTTACTGTTACGTCTAGCTATTTCAACTGAAATGATGAGACCTAGCTGCCAATCTAGTACTGCGCTTAAATTAGGTACCATAGTGAAAAGTGATATTTGTAAAATACAAAAATGTGGCACGAGGCAAAAGCTGGAGGAATGGGTTAGTCTGGCATTCAATGCATTCATATCTTATACTAGCCACGATTACTGACCGAGACATATCACAGTATTCCTTACACCAAAACAACACATTCTTAATTACGATTCTTACTACAGCCACCATAATACCTCTTGTCTCTATCAGGTCTTAACTAGTTCCCGAATGTATAATTTGTCTGTCGTGGTGGTGAATTAAAAAGTGGAAGTTCATCAGAACAGTTACCATGAAAGTATTTACAGAAAACGCCCAGGGAAGTTACATTAAGGCAGTTGGTATATTAGTGAAGCCGAGATTTGAACCAATTCTTTTGTTCTTATCTGGAATCTCAAAATATATAGCAGGAGAACAAGACTAAACGTTGCAGCAATAGTTAAAGCAAGGATGAATGGTAGACTGATAACTATGCAAGATATATTCTGGCGAGAGAAAATACCTGGCAGGACACAGTGAAACGACTTTCCTCGGCGCAGATCTAGAAATTGTTTCTATTTTTAATGAATTGTTGTACTCTTGAATGGGACATTTTGGACTTGCAGCTTTATGATGGATTGATCTATCTATCTATCTATCTATCTATCTATCTATCTATCTATCTATCTTTTTCAGTGTGACATTATCTATCTATCTGTTTCAGTGTGACATTATCTATCTATCTATCTATCTATCTATCTATCTATCTATCTATCTATCTCATTCTGATTGAGTAGTGAGTTCTATCCTCACTGGGCCCTCCATGCATTCGGCCTTATGCGATGTCTAAGCTACACTTAGAAAATCGCTATCTACAGTCAACGACGAAATTATTCGTACACCCATCCATTTTGAATATTTTTATCCATTTCAAAGAATCTAATGCCCGTATGATGCCATGTTTTTTATATGATAATAAGCCCAAAAAAGGAATATAAAACTCTATTTGCAGAACAATGAGGTAAATTAAACAAATGTAACAGGCGAATTATGCCAAACAGGAAAAGACAAAGTTATTATTACAGTATGAAAAATAGAAAAAAAGAAATTTTTTTCACAATATGAGTAGTGAACAGCATGGCCACCCATCTTTATAACTTGCTGCAATCGTCTTCAAAAGTTTTTGATGAGATTTGAACAAATCTTTTCTGGGATTTTCTTCTGTTCTTCAATGGTTGCATGTTTTAATTCCTGAAGGTTTTTGGTGGCATACGATTTATTCGAACTTATAATTCTTGCCATAGATTTTCAATAGGATTCAAATCAGAACTCATTGAAGGCCATGACATAACTGTAATTTTTTTTTATGCCACTGATATAGACGTATGTTTTGGATCATCATCTTACTTGAAAGTAAATCGCCGACCTAGATGACGATTTTGCGCTGATAACTGTGGATTTTCATCCTGAATTATGATAGAGTCTCCAGATTTCATTATTCCTCTAATTTTAATTAAATTTCCAGTCCCCCATTGCGCTAAAAAAGCCCCAAAACGTCATCGAGCCGCCTCCATCTTTTAATGTTGCCACTGTGTTCTTTGGGAGGAAAGCCTCACTTTTCTTGCGCCAAATATTCTGTACATCATTATGTCCAAAAAGCCTCTTTTTTTTTCATCACTCCAGAATACTCGTTGCCAAAATCAATTTTCTTTGTCAAAGAAAAAAATAAACTGAGCAACAATATGACGTGGTTTGCGAATAGGGGTTGGGCGTGGTCGGTTTCCATACAGCCCATTTCTCTTTAAAGAACGTTGTATTGTGCGAGTACTTAACGCTGATAACCATCGTATCCAAACTTTTGGCGATGTCTTTCCAAACAACTCTTGGGTTTATATTAACCTGGCGACACAGTTTTCGTGCAATTCTTGGTGATAATTTGTTTTTTCTTCCAAGCCCAGGCAAATTTTCTGTCGTATCAAACTGTTTAAACTCCTTTATAGCGGACTGTACCGTAGATCTAGGGATGGCTAACCAGTTTGAAATCGAGATGTAACTATTTCCCGACTTGTGAGCGTTAACAATTCTCTGCCAACGTTAAGCACCTTTGTTTTCCCCATCATGTTGTTAAAGTAAGAATAACAATGGTGATGTTCTTTGCTGGAATTATCACAAATATTTTACTGAATAAATAGTCTAGAAGACTTCACCGATAAAATAATTCTGCAAATTACATATACTAACAAGAATCAATCAATTTAAAACGAGATTTTCTACTGTACGAATAATTTTGTCTTATCCTTTTTTTTTGTATAATTCGCCGGTCAAATTTGTTTTATTTAACTTATTGTTTTGAAAATTGAGTTTTGGTTTCCCTTTTTGTCTATTTATTAACATACAAAAAATCTGGAATCATACAGGCAATAGGTTCTGAAATGGATAAAATATTCAAAACTTATGGGTGCCCGAATAATTTCGTCGTTGACTCATTCTATCTATCTATCTATCTATCTATCTATCTATCTATCTATCTATCTATCTATCTATCTATCTCGGTCTGTTCCTTTCTATCTATCTATCTATCTATCTATCTATCTATCTATCTATCTATCTATCTCAGTCTGTTCCCTTCTATCTATCTATCTATCTATCTCAATCTGTTCACATCTATCTGTCTATCTCAATCTGTTCACATCTATCTATCTATCTATCTATCTATCTCAATCCTTTCACATCTATTTATCTATCTGTTCACTTCTATCTATCTCAATATGTTCACTTCTATCTCAATATGATGACATCTATCTATCTATCTATCTATCTATCTATCTGTTCACATCTATCTATCTATCTCAATCTGTTCACATCCATCTATCTATCTATCTATCTATCTATCTATCTATCTATCTATCTATCTATCTATCTATCTATCTATCTATCTTTGTACATGTGTAAAACTGTCAACGTTCCAGTATTCTTCCCACCTTTTGGGAGTGGGGAATTCCACACCTTCAGGAGACATTTGAACTTAGGATTTTATTACATGCTTCATTTTTGAGAAAGGTTACATTTTATTTTAAAATGAAGTTGCCTAAAATTTTAAAAAAAGATGATGTGTGATCTGAGCCTTGCCTCGTGTATAAATTGCGCTTAATCTTTGGATTAATCGGAACCATATTATGCTTTTAATCTTCATTTTAATGTATAATAAAATAAAATAAAATATCTGTTATGGTGAAACACACCTAGTCTATAGATAATAGACTCTCCCACCTAATATAAGTAGGAGTCAGTGAGGGTCGACTGGGAGTCGAATACGAAAGTAGTCAGCTACCACAACTAGATTACTCTGTGTAATACTTATTATAACAAGTTCCTAACGTTTTTGTACGTTGAACCTATTTAGGACCGAATTTAGCCCAAATACAGTTTCCACTGCGGAAAGTAACTCTGCAACAACTTTGATCTCATCCTCGTCGCCAAAGTTGTTGGAGAGTTAATAACCCTATTTTGATTTATTGCCAAGTTGTGTCCTTCTTGAAACTCTGCATTTTATCATGAATCGATTGCTCAGTCCTTTGCAGTGTGAATGAATGAAAACTGATTATTCGCATATATATATATATATATAAATAAATGTGACCCCCGTAGAATCAATGTCGAGCCTGATCATTGCCTAGATAAGTTACCGTTTGTGAATAACAGGTTCTGTAACCTGGGAAATGCTAGGGGTGGAGTGGATAATGGCTCGGAATAGTTAATCGGATAGCTGAGTTCCAATTTCCGTTGGGTTCGTTCTATTCACTTACGAATAGCTTAGCAAATGATATGAATCCACATACCCGCAGCTATAAAACTTGTATTACAAAACGATTATTATCTAGAATTTATTTTTTTTTAATCTGAAAATATTTTCCGGCTTTAAATAACCTTAAATAAAGGGTCGATAAACCGTAGAATACGAATCAATTAATCAATCATATGAATAAAGATAAATACGTTTTCAAATAGGGATGTATCCCTTGTTTCCTGTTTAGGATTGGGTTTCCAGTTACTTCTAAAGTCTACTTCATCTCTATACTTCTTATGTCTCTGTCTAAAACGCTGAAATTTTGTTTGCTATTGAATTACTTTCTCTTTTCTCAATAGGAGTATATAGGTCTTGTTCATCTATAGTCCGGTTCACACTCCTCCCCAGTCTTTTGAACAGAAGTAGAGGTTTATCCGTTGTTTCCTGTTTAGGATTAGGTTTCCAGTTACTTCTAAAGTCTACTTCAACTCTATACTTCTAATGTCTCCGCCTGAACTCTGACATTGTAGTTAGTAATTATTTTTATTTATTTATTTATTTTTCTCCTCAATGGTAGTAGATAGTTTCACCTATCACTCGGTTTCCTCTACATTTTAAAGTCTATTTCAAATCTATGCTTCTAACGTCTAAGCCTGAACTCTGACATTTTAGTTATTAATTATTGATTTTTTTTATTTTTCTCCTCAATAGGAGTAGACAGGTTTGTCTAGCACTAGGTTCACACTCCTCCTCGGTCTTTTGAACAGTAGTAGAGATTTGTCCGTCGTTCTATATTTAGGAATGTATTTTCAATTTCTTGTAAAGTCTTTCTCATTTTCTTTAACTCCCAGTAGCCTTTGCGTCTTAGTGGCAATATCGCCTTGCTTTGGGGGGGGGGGAACTGATTAAAAACAAAAGGTTATGTAAATGTAGTCTTTTGTCGAAATATCTCACTCACCTGTTAAATGTTTGGTAGATGACTATTATTTAGCATATAATTGAATCTATGAACATAAATATTTTTCCATCATTAGGCTCCATATTTATTGATTGACTTATATATGGGTTTAATGACCAGTCTTTGCTAAGGAGCTGGGATGAAACAGTGAAAGTATTACACTGCCGCCCATTTTTTTTTTGCTAGAGTTCATTCAATACAGGACCCAAGAGCCACTCAATGTAGAGGTGTAGTAATTACAAGGATATGCAGAATAAATAGCGGTTGTCCGTCGACTTCATAAGATCAAGATTGTAATGGTCGAGGAAGCATCCACATGGGAGTCTCGTCCATAGTGCAGCTGTTCTGAGGATGACGCAGTTTAATAGGAACTTTCTCCTTACCAATGGAATATGAAATCAATGGCAGTAAGTTCAGTCAATGTACGTGACCTGGCGGGTTCTAGTTGTGAAGGACTGCGCTAGTCGATCATCTGCCATGAAAAAATGGATGCGAAATACAGAGCATTACATCTAGGTCCGGTTTGGCTGCAGAATTTGCCGGAAAGGGGTCAGTCTTGACAGCCAACCACATTCGAGGCTCAACTCCTGTTTTCTGTATGGATTTACTGCCATAGCCTTTTCTGTTTCAATATGACGACGAGATTGGGGAGGTTTAGAATCAGGCGTTCCTTTCCCTCGATGAGCGGCCTTCCTGGGCTATTGACCTCCATTTATCTAAAGCAGGTGGTTATAAGGCGTCAGTTGTCCGACTTCGGCCATTCTCCAGCTCGTATTTGTTCTTTGATCCTATCTGAGTCGTATGCCACGGAAAGATTTTATAAACAGTAGCTTGTCTCCATTATCACCAACTGCTATAACAAAATTTCGAACATATATAATACATTCCAAAGTTTGTCATAGCATATATATATATATACATATAAAGACATTTTTATGTTTAACATTCTTTTTAAAGATACAAATATTTAAGCAAATGCTCTGTTTATAATAAACAGTATTAAACAACATTTACCGGACTGAATGTCCGAGAAATTTTCATAGAAAATATTCGTTGACCGACAGGATTCGAACCTGTTTCCTGTACGGAACCGTCATATAGCCTGACGTGCCTTTTAACCGATTCGGCCACACAGGATCTTTCCGTTGGAAAGGTCGAATTTACTGCTTATAAACTTTAACCGAACGATCCTCTGTGACATATATATATATATATATATATATATATATATATATATATATATATATATATATATATATATATATATATATATATATATATATATATATATATATATATATATATATATATATATATATATATATATTAATGCATATTTCTTTAAATAATATAGACAAGTATATATATATATATATATTAATGCATGTTTCTTTAAAAAATATAGACGAGTTTTGTCTATTTATTTTAAGTAAGTATATATTGGGTTGTTCAAGTTTTGCATTTTAGAGAGAATGAGACCTATTTTTTGTCTCGTTTTTATTTTTAATTATTTATTTTTTATTTTATATATTTTTATTTCATTTTAATTATATTTATTTATTTTTATTTTTATTCAATTTATTTATTTTTCATAGTCTTTTTTTTTTCAAAGTAATTTTGCCATGATCTCATTTGCAGGTACGGTATTTTCTTTATTAACATTTTTCCGCTTTACCATTTTAAATTAATTTTTTTTCTTTTCCCTTTCTTTGAATATATGTGTACGCATTAACTGTTTGTATGTCATATATCTTAATAAGTAATATTTTTAATGTGTACGCCTTTAAAGCCAAAATAAAATGTCGTACGTTTCATAAATTATTTAAACTCAACTCTCGGGTTAACGTGGATCGATGAATACACCGTAAAGATGCGCCGAAGCGAGACTTTAGGGATATGCGCTGATTTCGTAGCGAGTTTTGCATTTATATATCACTAGCACCATGGCCCGGCGTTGCCTGTGCTTGATTCAAAAATCGTACGACTCATACAGCAATCGCTATCACTTGACTTAAAATATTTTTGCCCTTCCTTGCCTATAAAGGAGTGCCCTTTCTCGTGCTGATGTTGCTACATGCCTTACTTCTTTCCTATCTCACACTGCGAATTTTTTCTAAGCTCTATACTAAACATTAAATCTGTTACGAAAAAAGAACTAAACAAAATGAACACAAAACGATCAGCTTTAAAAAATGACTCGTAACTGGAAAAACCGAATGAAAAAAGAATGTTAACAACAAATACTTTTTCACACCCAAACCAGTTCTGCGGAATCAGAATCAACGTTGAGTTTACGCAAGCGAATGAGCCAATTGGAGTAAAGTGCCATGCAGATTTAAATTTTTCCCGCTTGTGGCGAATGCAGCTATTGATATTTTTTTGCATGCTAGTTAATATTCATGTCAGTCAGCTGTTGGCTCTCACGCTTGCAATTGAATCTTCCTGCCTATTCGTGGCTGCCTGCTATAGGCTCTCACTCTGGCCAGTAGAAAATGGCCGCAAACTAGATGAAAACTACTGTAGAAGCATGAAAAAATCGATTATTTCCACTAT
The DNA here is from genome assembly GCA_964036315.1 of Acanthosepion esculentum. Classification (NCBI taxonomy): domain Eukaryota; kingdom Metazoa; phylum Mollusca; class Cephalopoda; order Sepiida; family Sepiidae; genus Acanthosepion; species Acanthosepion esculentum. The sequence continues at coordinate 30,100,367 of OZ038502.1, read as the reverse complement.
CGATGGGAGTTAGGAAATGCAACGTCGATTTTGGCTTTAGTGCAAACTTGGAGCATGTGCATGTAAATTTTGGTGCAAATCCGTCGAAAATTGCGGCCGTGCATTCGTCACACACACACACACACACACACACACACACACACACACACACACACACACACACACACACACACACACACAAATCCTGCCTTTTATAGATAGAGATTGTATGCAGTCCACTTATATTAAGAGCAATCGTTTGTGTTCACTAAATGATTGTGCCAATTTGACAATAATTGCTTCTGCATCCAATTCATCTAACAATTCCTTTCAGTGAATAGCAACATGTGTGATTCCATATTCTCCTCGGATAGCAAATTCCTTAACCTTGTGGTTGTACTGTGTTGTTCTACAATAGTCAACTTCCTGCTTGTCTCTTAGTTTACGATAGACTTTATATCGCTTCTACTTAACATATACAAATAGATACAATCCTATTTACTATTCCATTAAACCTCCCTGAACCAAAGAGGTTTAATAACGTTGGTTATTCTCAAACTTCTACACTTATCTTTACGATCTTTATCTTGAAAAATGTCCTCCCACATTGGACTTGAGTAACTGACAGTACACAAATGACTTCATAAAGTTCTTATTCCTCTTTATTATTAATACAGTTCTCTGTGTTGGTTTCTTTATTGCTTTTTTAATTGATATAGAGGGCTCACTCCATTAGGGGTCCACTTGCTACTCGGCAAGATAATCGCGCCACCAATAACCCGACATGCTTCAAGGATCAACAGCCCTTCGCGTCGATTCAGAAAACAGGCGCAATATGTAAAGTTGTGCAAAAAATGACAGTTTAAATCTGCGATACACAAGGTGGGCGGTACCATTCTACTGGAGGGCAGTAGAATGATCCAGGGGAGCATAAGCGGAGGAGTTACTAAAAAATTGGAGGCTTAAGTGGCATTTGAAGTCAATGATATTTTTTCTTTTTTATTACAAAATCTACACTTAAGGTATACATGTCCTTTATAAAGAAAATACTATAATTAGACTAAGAGTTATACACAAGCGTACGAATTTATTGTTATTTTGTTGTTCGATCGTTTGTTTGTATCTTGCATATGTTATGCATATTATACAGCAGATATTCTGCAGGTGCCATTGCCCTAGGTTTGTATGCGTAGCGATATAGCCATGGATGAAAGAACGGCAACATATTATCTGTCTATCTATCTATCTATCAATCTATCTCTTTCAGTGTGCCATTATCTATCTCATTTTGAGTGTGTTAGATTCTCATTGCGTGTTCTATGCATTCAGCCTTGTGTCATATCTAAGCTATCTATCTATCTATCTATCTATCTATCTATCTATCTATCTATCTATCTATCTATCTATCTATCTAACTCAGTCTGTTCATATCTATCTATCTATATATTTCAGTCTGTTCATATTTAGCTATCTATATATCGATTTTTTCAATCTATCTATCTATCTATCTATCTATCTATTTCAGTCTGTTCATATCTTTCTATCTTTGTGCATGTGTAAGAATGTCAACGTTCCAGTGTTCTTCTCAACTTCTGGGTGAAGAATTATTTTTGCATGCAGCTAATGTGTGTCTTGATGATCATCATTATCATCGTCATCTCTCTTTACTACGCCAACGAGAATTCAGAATGGCGGGTCTGCGTCCGTCGCATCCTCACCGGTGATTGGCCGGCGCGTTTTATGGCTTGTCCGGTTAGCATTTACTATGAGATCTTAGTCCTCTTTATTGCTTTTGTTAAATCGCCTTGCAAAATATGACTAATAGATTAGTCGAGGAATAATAAAGTATTTCAAGATAGTCCTTTGGGAACGATTCCCGCGCACAGTGATTGAAGTTTCGTTTTAAACTCAAAGAACCCTGCCAAAATTGCTCTTTCCGAAAACGTTTATTTAGAATCAATGTTTTAAGCGTAATTGATGCAGCTTAATTCATTTGGATGTTGATGGAAAAAAAAGTTTTTCTAATGTGTTGGTGCTAATATGACACATTAATAATGTTTCCCATTTTGCACTGGACACACCGTTTGCCAAATTAGCTACGGATGCGTTGACTTGTTTGAGATGCAAGCTTGAAACTATTGGTGATACGTAGCAAAAGATATCTATTATAGTGAAACTGTTTCCAAACTAATTTGTTACTTCCTTTTCACTTAGTTTTGATGTTCAGCGATTCTTATGTCTATCTAGGTTTGTTCAAATCTATCAATCTGTCAGTTTCATTACGTCATTATACATCTATCTCATTCTGACTATGTAGTGCATTTGATTCTCACTGGGTGCTCCAGACATTCAGCCTAGTGTAATATCTAATCTACGCTTATAAAGTCGCTATCTATCTATCTATCTATCTATCTATCTATCTATCTATCTATCTATCTATCTATCTATCTATCTATCTAATTCTAAGGGAGTCATTAGTTTTGATCCCCACTGTGTGATTTATACATTTAGTCTTGTACCATATCTAACCTACGCTTAGAAAATATCTATCTATCTATCTATCTATCTATCTATCTATCTATCTATCTATCTATCTATCTATCTATCTATCTAATTCTGACGGGGTAGTTAGTTTGATATTCACTGCAAATCGCTATCTATCTATCTATCTATCTATCTATCTATCTATCTATCTATCTATCTATCTATCTATCTATCTCAGTCTATTCCTATCTATCTAATTCTGAGGGAGTAGTTAGATCTGATCCACACTGCGTGCTCTGTACATTCACCCTTGTACCATATCTAACCTACGCTTAGAAAATATCTATCTATCTATCTATCTATCTATCTATCTATCTATCTATCTATCTAATTCTGACGGGGTAGTTAGTTTGATATTCACTGCAAATCGATATCTATCTATCTATCTATCTATCTATCTATCTATCTATCTATCTATCTATCTCAGTCTATTCCTATCTATCTAATTCTGAGGGAGTAGTTAGATCTGATCCACACTGCGCGCTCTGTACATTCACCCTTGTACCATATCTAACCTACGCTTAGAAAATATCTATCTATCTATCTATCTATCTATCTATCTATCTATCTATATATATATATAATTCTGACAGAGTAGTTAGTTTGATCCTCACTAATTGCTCCATACAGTCAGCCTTGTGCCATATCTAACCTACGCTTAGAAAATCGCTATCATTTTCTCACTGACGTGACTTGGCATTCCCCTGTCTTCTCTACAAATATTTTCATGGCAAATCTTCTGATGAGCTTTGTTCCTTAATTCCTCGACTGTATGAATTCAAGCGTACTACTTGATTGGTCATTAGGTCTCAACAGTTAAACGAGCTAAATGCAAGATTTCTATTGTCTCTTTTCTCTCAAAAGTAAAATACCTCGGCATGTGCTTTTATTTAAAATCCAACTCTACTTACTCATCTCAGAGTCAAAATTAACGTACCTTTCAAATGTTGAGTGAAATGTGTTCTTTGCTTTTGAAGAAAAAATGCCGGAACCACAAAGATCTTTTCCAAATTCATGTGCAGTTTTTGGCCTTTCATCTTAATTTTACTGGTTTTCAAGATTCTACGAAAGACAGACAAGGAAATAGTCAGCCATGATTGATCGGATTTCGCAGCTTCAACTACTTAAATACCGTCATTTATTTATAGCTTAGTGACTGATATATTCATAACAAATCACACACACACACACACACACACACACATATATATATATATATATATATATATATATATATATATATTTATATATATAGGGAGAGAGAGATAGAGAGATAGACGGATAATTTTTGAACACCCTTACACCAAACAAACAGAAAAATTAAGAATGCTGAAAAAATAAATAAAAAGTTAAATTTTCCTTGTCTTTCATATTCAAAGGAACATATTTAAAAGAAAGATTGTTGCCCAAATATACATTAATATATATATATATATATATATATATATATATATATATATATATATATATATATATATATATATATATATGTATGTATATATATATATATATATATATATATATATATATATATATATATATATATATATATATATATATATATGTATGTATGTATAATTAAATCTTAGATTTTGCCGACGCGTTTTGTGTTCCGACTTTATCAAGGCAAACAATGAAAGCGCAATGTTTTGTTGTTACAGCTATATATTTATTCTGGAAAATTTAACTGTATGTATATACAGTGGTCTAAGAAAGGTTTTTTAGCCAGGATAAATAAGCTACACTCAATTTCAAAATTGAATTACGTAATCCCTATTCAACATAAACAAAGAGTATTTAGAACTAGTACGGCGTAGGTCATCCATTTTCTAGTTTCAGTGCTTGTATCCGATTTGTCATGGATTTGATCAAGTTGTCAACAATCGTCTGATCCATATTTTGCCACTCCTTTAGCAATGTTTCTTTAACGGTTGCCACTGACGTGATTTTGGTTGCACGCTCCCGAAGCCTTTGGTCAAGGTGCTCCCAAATATGCTCTGTTGGATTCATGTCAAGATTTTGGGCTACCCATGGCAATGACTTGATTGCTTTCGATTCCTTCTAGGGCCTTGCTACTTTGCTCCTATGACATGGCGCTCCATCTTCTTGAAAAAGGTAGACATTCTTGTCAATCTGATTGGTTTCAAATAGTGGGAGTATTCCTTTCTCTAATATTTGACAGTATTTTGGACCGTTCAACCGCTCGCCAAAAAGAATCAGCTCAGATTTCCATCGAAACCAGACAGCGGCCCACACCATTATTCCAATCCCTCCATGTTTCACGGTCTCCTGCAGACATTCAATGCTCCAAGTTTCATTCTGATTTCTCCAAACATAAAACAATCTCGAATTAGAATATTGGCAGAATTTATTTTCATCTGACCAAATTAGAGACTGCCAAAATTCGTTAATCTTTGCTCTCGAATTCTCTCGCCCAGTCCATACGAAGGTTCCTGTTAACTTCTGAAATCAAGGGATACTTTCTTGCAATTCTTCTTTGATAGCCTAGCCCTTTCAGAGTCTTTCTCGCCGCATATGGCGACATTTCCATGCTGTTGGCAACATCTTTGACGCTCTGACGACGGCTTCTGATGACTTCCCTATTCAGTTCCCTTTTCGTTCGTTCAGACCACGTAGCTTGGTCTTCCTGAATGTTGTTCCACACGACAATGGCCTTTTTCATTAAATTTCTTGATAATATTATGAACCGTTTGATGATTAACCTGGAAAAACCTAGCAATTTCTCTGTGTGACTTGCCACACTGATTCCATCCTATTATTTTCCCTCGTTGAAACGAACTTTCATTGCAAGATATAATTCAACTATTGTTCATAGTTGAGAGTAGCTTAATACTAACACGGAATTGTCTGAAAAAAATGAAGAGACGTTATTACACAAGCCAAAATTGCTGTAATCAAAGGTGACTAAAAACTTATCATAGCCCACTCTCTCTCTCTCTCTCTCTCTATATATATATATATAATGCAAAGAAAAATATGCAATGTGGCGACCAACGTTTATGACAGCAGACCTACAAATTGATTAAATCATTTAATCATAGCTTAGATGTGGCACAAGCCAGCAAGTATGTAGCACTCATTGAAGATCAAACTCTCTACACATTGGTAAGTGATCTAGCGAAACAAATTTGCTGATGATTATACCATATCGATGTGCCCCAAGTGATTTGCATATATATATATATATATATATATATATATATATATATATATATATATATATGGTGGATTCTCATATCGTAAACGATAAATGAGTGTCAGAACTGAATGGTACCTTTTGTTTTACACTTATGCATGCCATCAGGGGCTATTGTGGAGAAAATCAGGTAAGGGAAAACATATTTCATTTGTGCTTTCTTAAGTGTGATACTAGCCCAGCTTTACTGTGGGCAACAAAGCCATACTGACAGATGAAATTTCTTAAAGCATGATTTTGATGGCGTCTTTGCTTCAGAGCTTGACGAAGCTGATCACGGTGCTTCAGTCTACTGTCTTCAAAATCCTTTAACTTAATGAAACATGTCTTACGCCACTCCTTTTGGTTGGATGCTTGGGCTTCCCAGGTTTTCAGATCAAATTTGAGACGTACAAGTTGTCTTTCATTTTGTATTTGTAGCGTAAGAGTGGACGTCCAACTGAACGCTTGAAGTTTGGTAGTTATATATATGTTAAATTAAAAATCACCTTGGACTTATCTAATGGATTGACACCACTGAAGTTATTAACTGGTTTAAAAATATCAATAACAAAAAAACAACTTTACCTTCATCCGTTCGAAATAGTGGACTTTTATCTTTTAATATCTAAGAACCTCTTTGCAATGCCACTGGAATTTGCCAAAATGTATTCCAATATTTCGAGCGAAGAGATAAACATCATTATGAATTATAGGAAATCTGTCCTCACACACACACACACACACACACACACACACACACACACACACACACACACACAAAGAATAGTGGGTAAAAACTTCTGACATTTTTATAGGATCGTTGGATTCTGCGGAACCTTATGATTTGTTTGGATTATTTATTTTGTATAATCTACTGCTTATGTAGTGATTACTCTGGATAGTATAGGACTGTATAGGGATGATGGCCTCATGATTGTAAAAAAAACTCTGTGAGAAATAAAGTTGATAAACTTAGGAAATGATTCATAGGGAATTTAAGAGTTAATTTTCGAGATGTAACACTAAATTTAGCCTATGAAAATGTTCAGCCTTATATGAAGATCAATGCCAATCCGATCTATATCCATCCTAATTCCAATCACCCACCGTCTGTAATCCGATATATTCCTTCCTCTGTATAACGTCGGATTTGTCAACAATCTTCTAACAAAGAGGTGTTTGAGAAACATAGAACGGTGTATAATAAAGTACTTGGGATAGTGGCAATAAGTCATCTGAAATTCAGTTTATTGAATAAAATGTTAGTTCTAAGAAAAGAAAAAGAATCGGGAATATCATATCGCACACACATCCATTTAACCAACAAAGTTAGTACATAAGTTTCTAAAAGTAATTGACAGACATTTTCCGAAAAGTAATTCCCTGAGTAAAAAAAATAAATAAAGAAATACATTAAAACTTAGCTATACCTGTACTAATAACCTTGAGAAAATAATTAACTTGTAAAACAATAAAACACTTAACCAAATTAACAATAATAACCATAATGCAAGTAGTAATTCTAATATGTTTAAGGATAGTGCCAATGTAAGTGTATGAATCTTAACCAATGCCCATTGTCTTGACTAAATCCATTGTGCATATGTGTTCTATTTCCTCAATAGAAAATCCGAGGATTGAAAAGTTTTATATTGGTAGCACAAAGAACGATTTCAAACATCGTTGGTATAAGCGCATATCTTCTTTTACTGATGTTACTTATAGAAATAGAACTTCATTTTCAGAATATTCTATAAGTTGAAAGGAGAAAATAAAAACCCTAAAGTTAAATGGAAAATTTTAAAACTAGCTAGAGCATGTAGATATGACCTTGTTTTTGTGCAGATAATAAGATTTTTAGATAGGAACGAATTGTTAAATCAAATATTTGAACTGTCAATTGCAAGCATATTTCGCCTTTGACTTTATAATGTTGATAAACTTTAAAATTTCATAATCACTTCGTTTATGATGAATGACTATGTCGTAAAAATTTAAACTTATCCTTAGTAAAGTTAGATTTTTTGAGGTACTATAGTATGTACGTTATTCCTTTAACATTACTGATTATATTTTGTATATACGTTCGGTTGACGTTTTAACATTTCCTATTCTTTTATTTTATTAGTACTACATATAAAACCTATTGACTTAACTGTTATATTCTATTAAGTATAATTTTATATAACTTATTATCTTATTATTTTATTATTTAGTTGATTTATTTTATGATCTATTTACTTTAAAGTGTTGGTTGGTCGATGTGCCTGTTTAACTGTTGTGGTGGGATCCACCTAATCTGCATAGGTGACTACCAACTATATAAATAATGGTTGGTACCGGAAGACGAGGAAGAGGGAATCACGAGATCCAACTAGAGACTCTGATCGACTGCGACTAGTCAACACATTCTCCAGGAACGTCTTCCCAGAAATATACAGAAATACTATATGTACTTATTGTGTACACTTTCTTGTTATAATACATTCTTGTTCTAAGTATATTTTGTGTTGCATTATTATTCCATGCAATAGGCGAGATTCAACATTGAGTCAAGACTCAACATTAACAATGATCACCAAACTACAAATTCAGGCCAGGCTATATCAACCACACAAGAAATGTTAGCCTTTTAAATCTTCTTTTAAAGCCCTGTCCTTTTATGTTATTAATCATAGCTCTCTACAGCTTCTTTCTCTTTATTATATACAAATTGAAATGACTATACCTGTCTATATCTCAGAGATGAGGTATTATGATTATTTACAAACGGTAGAGTAATGGATAGCGGCTCGGATTGAGGAATCGGATAGCCAAGTTCTAATTCTAGTGGAATCCATTACATTCCCTTACGTGCTAATGAGAAAGGTATGAATCCTATTCTACTCCCCCCAGCTAAGGGTAAATAGCAGGACAGACCGGGTTCTATAGCCTTGAATAGCAACTGGTCTACCGCAGAAAGAAGTGGCCACCTACTGCGGGAAAAATGTGCCTCCTCAGTCATGTATCGAAAGATACATGATCGCCTAAGCGTGTATCACACATGGCACATAACTGACTGATAGTATCTACGTTATTCCTCTAAAATTACTGGTAATATTTTATGTAGAGGTATATACGTTCGGCTGACATTTTAATAATAATTTTGATAATTTTTTTCTGCTTTCTCCTCTTTTATTTCTTAAAGGGCTTTTTTTTTATTTACATGCTATCAATAATTATTGCATGATTTCGCCTGCAATTAAGTATCAGCCCAAACCGCGTCTAAATCGAAGGTGATGTTATTGTTGACCTAGCAAAATCTGGTTTGCTTTTGTTGGTAATGTTTGGCAGAAGGCTGAACTTGGAGGCTTTCGTCGGCAGATAAACACGTGGGCCTCTCTCCTGTCTCTTGTCTCGTCTTCGTGTCTGCTGCCCCCTTTCTCGCTTCTCTGTCAAAATCGCTTTGGGCATACGTATTTATGAACATTCACCCAAACCCGCATGGGGTGGAGTAGAGTGAGGTAGGAGCCTTTCGGTGAATCCCCCTCCGGCTTACGTCATAATTTTGGGGAATTCCCTCTCTCCACCCTCATTTATCCTCTCTCACCAACCTCGCCAGTGAGCGTGGGTAGTTCCTCCATATGCCTTGATGTCTTATCTGCGCTTGCTACCTCGACCATTTTCCGTCCAGGAAAACTCAGTTCCAAATTCAGTTGTTTACAAAATCTAATGTTTTTGCTTTCCAGTCCGCATTAGCTGCTGTGTGCCAATCAACATTGCCACCCTAAGTCGGGGGTCACTTTTCCATTGTTCTAAACTGTTCGAAATAGAATTCAAGTCGTTTATGTGTGAATTAAATCCTCAATTCTCCAATTTTTGGTAGTAACCCTTCTCGTTTCAATGTCTCTCAACACATAACACTTTCTTATGTTTTAATAAAACTTTCTACCGTTTTACCGCGGCAACGACAAATAGTATCAGTAAGTTGAAAGATCTCTAATACTATAAAAGGTATTTTAGTAGGTTCACGTGTATGGATAGATTTTGTTTAATAAACAGCGAAAATTAACACCTATCAATTCAAATCATCGAAAATGTATTAAATGGAAAGCTGTCATGTATTCAAACGCCACTTATTGACAAACGATATGGAACGCCAAAATTTAAGACATAATATTTGTTGTGGGGGAGACCCCTTTTACACAAGATGGACTCGTCCAAAGTATACTTATACTGACAGAGAGAATACCTGCAGGTTGAGATACATTGAGTCAGGGTGAGAGATATCGAGACAGTACACAAGGTGTTCACAGAGAGTTATACGAGAGTCCAGCGAGAGAGATAATTCCGGCTTCACTTACAGAGACTTGTACATATACTTTCTACTAACCCGCATTCCTGGACTACTAATCTTCACTTCAAGTTACGTTTAATACATTTATTTTTCTATCTCGATTACTGGCGTTGTGTATTTATTTGTGCAGGATTCCATTCCCGGAATCCACAACAATATTGTCTTTACCAAACAGTTTAGAATACTTGGTGTTTTTGTACTATAAAGTTATCATTGTCGTTCCTAAAAAATAGATCTAAAATGAAACATGGTGAATTCGTTGAGTAGAAGTTGCTACATCAGAATTGTCAGTAGGTATTGTGTTGAAACTTGACTAATGCATGGAATAATAATGCAAACACAAAATGTAGTTAGAATAAAATGTATTGGAACAAGAAAGTGTACACAATATTTACATATAGTCTTTCGTATATTTCTGGGAAGACCGTTCCTGGAGAATGTGTTGACTAAGTCGCAGTCGGGCAGAGTCTCTAGTTGGATCTCTGTATTCGCCCCCCTGTCTTCCGGTACCAACCATATTTATATCGTCGGTATTCCGCTATGCAAATTAGGTGGATCCTACCACAACATATTGGAACTCGGTAGGGCCTGGAACGTTCTTCATTTTTCTCGGAAACTCTCTTTTAGCCTTTTTTAGTCAAGCGTGTCTTTACCATTTCATCCACGAAGGAAAAATACTATAAAAAATTGCACCAATAGGAAATGAATATAAAAAAAGAAAAACGCGGCATATCCGGCGGCAATTAAGCTCGATCCTGCGGAGGGTTCTTGATTTTGCCTCCGGCTTGCTCAGGAGTTTGAGAGTCCCTAAGTTATTCCATATATTTCAGCATTAAAAGCACTCTTGGTTGCATTTTGATCTGTGTTTCTATTAACAGGTTACTTTATTTTCATCGTAGCAGGCTTGGCTCTTTTGTTTGAAATCTGGTCCTTTGTTGGCAGAGATTCCTTTTTTGAGGCCTACTGCTGCCGTATATGATAGACAGCAATAAATTAAAGAACTCAAAATTGATCGCTGTATTCAAGTATGGCATTAATATTTACGCTTACCTTTGAAAATTTCAACGATAATTCTTCTGTCGCCACATAACTTAAAGAAATTTGATGTACGTAGGTGCTTATTTTCTGTATAAACTATTATTTTTATTAATATATAATTATTCCTAATTTTATTTCCAAGTTATAAAAATTGGAACGATGCAAAAAATTCGTCGCAAAAAATCACGTAAAAAAAGACCCAAAACAATCTCATTAATGAAAACTTGGGAATCCAAAATTTCTGTAACATGAGCTATTGAAAGTTAGAGAGTTGTGTCCCCTTTAATATATATATATATATATATATATATATATATATATATATATATATGAATTGGACAACTTTGCTGTTACACACACACTATATATATATATATATATATATATATATATATATAAATATATATATATATATATGTATATATATATATATATATATATATATATATATATATATATATATATATATATATATATGTATATATATATGTATAAGTAATAATCTTATAAATATAAGAAATTATGCTTGTCCGGAAAACCATAGGTGCATTGATTTGTATATAAACAAGCCAATACCAAAGGGGAAAAAAAGGTACAAAAAAAAGAAAGAAAAAAGAACATGTACGTCATATATATATATATATATATATATATATATATATATATATATATATATATATAACAGAAACAAGCCGAAGTATTGGTGGAACTTTTGAAAATATTCCTAAAAGCAAGCGAAGAAAAAGGGAAAGGAAACAAAACCAAAAGAAAAAAAGAAAAAAGACAAACAATAATTTAAAGTGCTCAATGCGTCTAACAAATAGACCGATACAGAGCAGGAACACTGCATCTATAAAAATAATGTATAAACAGAAAATATATTAACACACACACACACACACACACACACACACATATATATATATATATATATAGAGAGAGATTGATAGATACTGAATATGCAATAGAATATTCAAGAAATTTGAAAGTATTTTCAAATAAAATAAATGTAAATATGTGTAAATATTGAGGGCTGCAAATTCTGAGTGCTCTTAAATAGAATCCAATGATCATTCCGGATTTTATTTTGTTGTTATGATGGGAATAGAAGTTTATTAGGTCATTTTAATTAGTTGGTTTTATGATGGACACTAAGTTTTAGGCTGCTGTCATCTCGGTGTAACATGATATCTAAGAAAAGTATTGTTTTTTCAGATTTCGTATGTAAATTTGTATTGTGTGTTCGATATTGTTTAGTTTATCTACAAGATCCTAAATTATCTTTTTCCTCTCACAGTTGCTCAGCCGGGAAGACCTAGTGTAGCAGACATAAAACGATTTTAGCCTGTTCTCTTTCTAGCTGAATAACTCAAAGGGTTTTTCAGTGATTCTTACCACAAATGGTGTCAAGATCTTACTTGAAAACATGGAAAAAAGAAATTCAATTTAGTAGTTTTTTTAGATTTTGATGAATAAAAAAATATCCCATGCTGTTATACGATTTGGACAATTTTGCTGTTACGCCTTTACACACACACACACACACACACACACACACACACACACACACACACACACACACACACACACACGCGCACACACACAGATATATATATATATATATATATATATATCGTCGGTGGCCCGACGATTGCATCTAGCATGAAACAGACTGGCGCCTCTAAGTGTTGACTTCTATGTTTACTTTTATATATATATATATATATATATATATATATATATATATATATATATATATATATATATATATAAGGATTATTTAATTTATTTATTATTAAAATTATTATTTTATGTTATATATTATTCAAAATATTCGTTTACTTTGACTACTTTTTCGTTTTTACTGCAGTATGTGTCGGATAATTAAAACTGAACCATCCAATCTTGAGGTAGCTGAAGATGTTTTTCAGATTGAACAACGTTTTTCTCCAACATTTTCCAATTCGCCGTCCATTGTTCGTCCAACAATATGTATATTACCCGTACCCTAGAGCAGGGCTACGGTACCCGTGCCACATGTGGCACGTCAAACAATTTTTAATAGCACGCATCCGCAAATGGCATCACGAAGCCCGAACCGGTAATTACTACAACACAAAAAAGACAAAAAAACTGCTCACTAGTTGGACTTCCATTGATAATAAAGACTTAAAAAATACTTTAAAACAGTTTATTTCTATTAATGAGGTTTACATATTATTATATATATTAGTTTATAAAATATATTGTAGAACACGTATATTTACATTATTCGGACTATTGTCTTCATCTTTGTCGCCATATTTATTACAACGTTTCGGCCGTTGTACGCTCCGGCCTTCTTCAGGTGGTTGGAATGTCGAACTGAATCCATTATTACGCTCACTGGGGTAGACTGTTCTAGTTCCACGTGCCATGTTTAATAGATGTCAGTTATCAGTTATCTCCTGTTAATTCCCCTCTCCAAGTTCTCCACTGCCTTAACCGGGTATTGAACTCACGCTCTTTGGGTCCTGTCACTGGATCTAACTAACGCCTTTATCCACTGAATTTTTACGTATATTGACCTTGACTTGTATAAAAATACCGGAAAGTTAGTCTTTTGTCTGTTTTAGTTCAAAGTACAAGAAACCAACTGATATTTCATGCTGTTCGTTGGGCTTTCGTAGTATTTTTACTAATCATCTTTCTATAGAAATGATCGGAAAATTTAGTGAGATGAGATTTTTTTTCCCACAGTAATTTTCACGATAATGCCATTTTGCATTCTGCCCACAGGGCATTTACATGGATTCATTCAGCAACTTTCCGTACGCGAATTTTAAAAAAAAGTCTCCGTATTCGTATAAACTCCATTATATATGAAGTTGGATCAAAAAACTTCAGTACCGTTGCTATGGTAACGGACCTAAAGTACACAGAGTGAAAGCGCTTGGCACAGATTGACCTTGAATACTGTCACGCGTACACGCTAAGCCAGAACGTTCTTACTCGCTCGCTTCTAATGTTCATATCAGTGCTGGGAAGGAAAATCTGTAGAGTGCGGTTGTCTCACCACACCAGAGGTTCTATCCAAAAATCAAATCAACCATGATTCTCTCACATACATATCTGCTCAAAGCGTATCCAAATGTAAACAAATGACGTCACACATTATGAAATGGACAAAGTCCGACAATTATTTTTAAGACATTTCTCGGACATTCAGGCCGGTAAATGTTATTAATACTGTTTATAATAAAAGTATACAGAGTTATCCAGAGTCCCCGAATCCCGGGACTCTGGATAACTTGGATGGGTAATCGGTGAACGGAACTGATTGAGTAACGGCGCTATATCGAGTCTAGTTTATGTCTTCTTCATCACCGAGTCCCGTGGTTCAGTTGGTATGACGTTCGCGTTATCGAAGCGGTCCGGGTTCGATTCTCGGTAGTGGATGCGCACTGCTGATGTGTCCCAAATATAGCACGAAAAGGCCGTCCAGTGCTTTCTGCATATATATATATATTATAGTAATTCGTCGAGCTTAGAATCCTCAACAGAATGCAGAAAGCACTGGACGGCCGTTTCGTCCTATATTTGGGACACATCAGCAGTGCGCATCCACTACCGAGAATCGAACCCGGATGATATATATATATATATATATATATATATATATATATATATATATATATATATATATATATATATATATATATATATATATATATCAGAAACATAGCCATGTACATAATATTAGACAGATATTAGTTGATAACACAATAATACTATATATATATATATATATATATATATATATATATATATATGAAAGAGCCTTCAGATATTGGAGGTCATCTGCATTAAAAAGAAGTAACATGCACTCAACAAAATTACATTACAAACTCGTCACAGCATGTTACATTGCATCTAGACATTGGTTCTGTTGTAATACTTCCGTCTATCCCGTGGGATGACCTGATAGAACCGCATGTTGAACTTACTATCTGCGTCTGCTATTCCGCGACCGTTTTCGTCGCATAGCAATTTTCGATGTCAAAATAACAAAATATCAGCTTTGACGGTAGATATCTTTGTTTCATGTCTGTATAAACGACTCCGAGGATGGCTCATGTGAGCCGAAAGCTTAGGACTAACTTAATAAAAAAAATATTCACATGTTGGAATCTCTATTTTCACCAGAAATTAAAGCAAACATTCAAACGGCTCAGTTCTGACATAATAGACTTCATTGTCTGTTATATTTAATAATATATGTTTAAATATATATATATATATATATATATATATATATATATATATATATATATATAAAAGTGGACATGGAAGTCAGCACTTAGAGGCGACAGTCTGTTTCATGCTAGTGCAATCGTCAGGCAACTTCCATGTTCACTTTTATATTTACACACGCTCTATCTCTGATATTGAGCACTTTATCCCATAAATATAGCACACTTTAAGACTATATTTCTTCATATATATATATATATATATATATATATATATATATATATATATATATATATATATTACAATGATTATTCATACAAAATTAGATTAGTAAAGTTAATGATATAAAATGGCGAAATCATTTCGCTAAAAAAGTTTTAAAGTTGCATTAACCTATAAATCACTCAATGAATATCATGATCCTTGTTTCTAATAATTATAAGCTGTAGCTGTATAAGGTCTTTTTTAATATGCAAGTACTTTCAACTGTACATTCAGTCATCCTCAGACATGGAAATTATTTTGTTTTTAGTAAAATCCAGGTAGCATCCGAGACGAAAAAAATTATTTCCATACCTTATATATATATATATATATATATATATATATATATATATATATCAAGTATGTGGTGCAGTTCAATTTATATTACATGAATCATTCATACAAAAAGCAGAAGTGAAGTTAATGATATAAATGTCGAGATACCATCTTCGCAGACAAATTTATTAAAGATACATTAACCCTGAACCTGTAGATGAAAGTTATGATCTCTGTTTTTAATACATTCCAGTTGCATAAGGTCTTTTTATACGAGTACTTTCGTCTGTTCATACAGACATCATCAGGTATGGAAATAGATTTGTTTTTTACATCCAGGTAATAACGGGACAACGAAAGATTAGATGTGATCCGAAATATGTTTTTTTTAGAAATGTGTTATTGTTAACGATAAGAAATTTTGGAGTGTGCGGTCCGAACGCTGATGTTGAAATTTTTTGAAAATTTAAGAACGTGCATTTTTTTTACTAATATGAATACTAATTTTGCATGAATGATTCATGTAATATATATATATATATATATATATATATATATATATATATGTGTGTGTGTGTGTGTGTGTGTGTGCGTGTGTGTGTGTGTGTGTGTGTGATGGTAGTTAACCTCCTAGGATATGGTATAAGGTTATTCAGAAAGAAAAGTGAATTTTTGGAGAAGGTCGACGAGACATTTTCGAATATCAAAAAATAATATCTATTTGTCACGAACATAATCCTCATTATCAGCAATGTCAAAGAATAAAAATGTAGCTTTCATTTCTTGATGATAGAAGAGTGTCTTGTTCAGATTGTAATATGCTAATTTTGGAAACCCTTTTCAAATATTACAAAAATTATATTTATTTCCCAAGACAATTATCAGCATTATTAGCAATGAAAAAATCACAGAATCATATTTCTGTTATTGCTTATTGAAAGAATATGGTCGTCTGAATTTTTAGCTGATGTTCAAGTTGTCAACAAAACCTAAACGAGATAATATTCCTTCAAGTTGTCAACAAAACCTAAACGAAATAATATTCCTTCAGATTTATTTTTTTTAGATATAGGCAATACAGAAACATTTCTTTTCTCAAGAACAATCCAAGAATGATAATCACTGCACTATTATACGATTTTTGACAAACTAAAAGTGTAATATTCTGGAATCTGATAAAGCTCTCAAACTGAACAGAAAAAATGGTGAATAAACAGAATATTTGACCCAGAAATTCTCTACAGAGAAAAAATAGTCCCACAAATCAATGAATTGGTCAAAACTCCTATATCATGTTCCAGAGATTTCATGACAATGTTTTGTGCCCTTTTTGTGGCTTCCAAGAAACCTCATTAAAATGTTGCTGTTAAAAGTCTTCCTTCAAAAAATTATAATTCTTTTATACATATGTTTCTATGTTCGAAAAATTAGATCTGTGTTGGTTGAGAATTGAAATTTACACTACACCATCGTAATTTAGTAAGATACACGGTTAGTGAAGCACAGAAACATAAAAAATATTGTTTTAAAGTGCTAAATATCAGGGATAGAGCGTATGTAAATATAAAAGTGAACACTGAAGATAACACCCAACGGCAATCTATGTTTCATGTTAAACGCACACGTTAGGCAATAGTAAGGCCTGACGATTGTATTTAGCATGAAAGAGAATCTTGCCTCTGGGCCTAAACTTCAATATTCACTTCGATATATATATATATATATGGGAAATTATTAGAATTTGATAAATATATTCAAGCAATTCACCGAGTCTGAGACCATTGGACGGCCGTTTCGTCCTATATTTGGGACTCATCAGCAGTGCGATGCGCACTGCCGAGAATTGAAACCCTGACTGTTAGGTTGTCAAGGAAACACTATACCAACTGTTCCAACGGGACTCGGTGACGAATATACATATATATTCTTTAGTACACTACAAGACGATACCAGAGACAGTTTGAAAAATCTTGCGAATTTTAAAATTAAAATTCGTAGATGAAAATGGTTATTTACTAAAGGTATCTTAATTAC
>OZ038502.1:29899964-30079964 GCA_964036315.1 Acanthosepion esculentum | reverse complement strand
GAAAGACTGAATGTTGAATATGTGGTTCAAACAGTTAAGTTTGGTGGTTGGTCTGCTATGGTGTGTGGGGGACTCCGAAAGAGAAGGCTGGAAATTCAAAGGAATTATGTAAAAAGAACAATATTATTCGATTTTGAAAAGACATGCTATACCATCTGGTTTACGCATAATTGGAAAATGTCACCTTTCAATAAGACAACGATCCAAAAGATTGCCTCGAGTAAAAAACCCAAAGAAATTGGAAATTATGACTTGGCCGCCTTAATCTCCTGACCTTTCTCCCATTCAATTAGTATGAATTGAATCGGAGAGTTCGAAGAGAATACACAAAAAGTGAGAGAGAGCTTTTTCGCTGCTTGAAGAATACTTGGGAACGTCTGCTATCTACTTCTCAAAACAATAATTATTGACGAAACCAAATAGGAACCTATGCTATGATAATTTTTTACAGTTGGGAGCTTATTTTGTCAAAATAAAAGCAAATACACTGTACTTACTGAAATGTTTTACTTTAAAATCAGACAAAACTACCTCATTCTGAGGTTTTTTTAAAGAAACCTTTTTGTATATGCATTATAGACGAAAGGTTTGGGGCTGAATCCATCTCTTCATCCCACCATCTGTGGGCCAAGCCTTCGGGTGCACCCGCTCTAAATTATTTAATGAGACACACACATATATATATATATATATATATATATATATATATATATATATATATATAGTGTAACCCGGATATAAGAGAGTTGTCGGAGCCCGGAGAATAAGTCTCTTATACCCGGGTTTCTCTTATATCCGAGTTTGGTCTATTTTGTTTAGGTAACTATGGCTCTAATTTGGGACCAGATAAAATCTATCTTATATCCGGGTTTCTCTTATATCCGGGTTACACTGTATATATATACTTATGGAGAAGTAATGGATTTTTTTATTTATTAATCTGACAGATTTTATCACTTATTTATTAGTTTCAGTAGTGGGTGGGGGCATAGTTTCTTTAATAAGAATCTTTGAATGTTTAGGTCAGTAGACGAAAATAAATAAATATATCTTTTAATAAATAAACCGAGCGTCTACTCAAATATGTGCATCCATTAAAAATAACGTTTATGTCATAAAATATATTAGAAAGACCCGTGAAAATTTGCCGGTTTTTCTATTTTAAATTTCATATGAGACTTAATGCTTCAGTTTATGATTAAATAAGCTCATGGTGAGTTCTACGACAATAAAATATCCGTAGAAATTCCTCGATGGCATCGTTAAATATTTGAGCTTAGCAACTTTAACAAAATATTGCAGTAACAGTCAGAAATATGAATGCGCGACATTAACTTAAGAAGTAATTAAAACAGAAGTAAGGGGGTACAAACGAATAGATTTGAAAATAACTTTCTCCATGTCACTGAAACAGGCATTAAACACTTATATCTTCAGTTCTTTGTGGTGATTTTTTAAGCGTAAGTTAGATATGGCACAAGGCAGAAATTGCGGGGCACCCAGTGAGGACACCTTTTCAGTGGGGCACCTTTTTAGTCGGGGACCTTTTTCAGTCGTAATTGATCTAGCGAGACAAGTTTGCTAACCATTGCACCCAGCACCCGTCGAATGACATTGGCGTGGTGTAATGGTTAACTAGTTTCGCCCGCTTGATCAATTATCACTGAGTAGTGAGTTCGATTCTTACTGTATGCCCGACCTTTCGGACATATTTTATACCATTCAAATACTACTAGAATGACCCATAATTATTTCACGGTTTTAAAATGTCTGATGACTCCTGATTTTTTAGTTAATGAATGAATACGCTCATGGCGAGTTCTACATCAATAAAATATCCGGAGAAATTCCTCGATGACATCGTTAAATATTTGAGCTTAGCAACTTTCACAAAATATTGCAGTAACAGTCAGAAATATGAATGCGCGACATTAACTTTTCTCCCCGGAATCGATCCTCCAAATCTATAAATCGACCATTTGCCCTTACATGGAGTATTGCTGCCATATATGGTCTGGAGCCCCTGCTGTTTGCGTCAGGGTTCTTGATAAAATCCAGAGACGGATATGCAATGTAATTGGCCCTGATCTGTCATCTCGTCTGCAGTCGCTCTCTCACAGACGCAGCGTTGCCTCGCTCTGTCTTTTTTACAAATACTTTCACGGTAATTGCTCCGATGAGCTGCTTTCGCTGGTTCCTAGGCCTCATGAATTTAAACGTCCTACGAGGCTGGCATCCCGTTCCCACCCCTATACCGTTGAAACTGTTAGATTTAGACGTCTCTTCTACTCCAATAGCTTCATGTCTAGCGCATCTCGCCTGTGGAACTCCCGTCCTTATTCCTGTTTCCCTGACAAATACAATCTCCAACTATTTAAGT
This sequence comes from Acanthosepion esculentum, assembly GCA_964036315.1. Lineage (NCBI taxonomy): Eukaryota > Metazoa > Mollusca > Cephalopoda > Sepiida > Sepiidae > Acanthosepion > Acanthosepion esculentum. Next base: position 30,077,584 of record OZ038502.1, on the reverse strand, counting down.
GTAACGTCAATCGACATCTCCAGTTGCCTTGATCTATCCACTTCCCTTCTCCACATCCTTTCACATTTCATTCCTATCTGCTCTCGCTCCAAATCTTCTGTAACCCCCTTGCCTTGATCGATCCACTATTTTTCTCTACATCCTCTCCTTTACCACTCCTATCTGTTCTTCCTCCAAACCTTCTGTAACCCCTTGCGTGCTAGTGGCTTCCAGCCTTGCTTGGGGTGATAAGCTTAAAAAAAAAGTAATTAAAACACAATTAAGGGGGTACAAGTGAATAGATTTGAAAATAACTTTCTCCATTTCACTGAAACAGCCATTAAACACTTATATCTTCCCTTCTTCATGGTGATTTTCAAAGTGTAGCCTAGATGTGGCACAAGGCCGAAATTGCGGGGCACCCAGTCAGGGCACCTTTTTAGCGGGGCACCTTTTCAGTTATAATTGATCTAGCGAGACAAATTTGTTAACCATTACCCCCCACCGTTGAAAGACATTGGCGTGGTTTAATGGTTAGCAAGTTTCACCTGCTTGATCAATCATGAGGTATTGGCAGGAGACGTTAAAAGCTATTATTGCCCTTATTTTTAAAAATATATTTACAGCCAAATGCCCATCTTGCGATCATTTCTCTTAATAATAATAATTTTAAAATAATTCAGCAGACTATGTTATTTTTATCTATGGTAATTGGATTTTTGGCGATTTGCTTTACACGGTTTGCGTCGTTCGATACTGTGCGTCTGAGAAACGGGGCTTTTATCGTTGTCACTGTATCACTTCGGCCTCTTGGCTGGGTACAGAATAAATAATGTTAGGCCCTCTCCCCAGGCAGTATCTCTCTTTCGAAAGGAAGCTGGGTATTTTTGTCCGGCGCCCCCGCAAAGGGGGAAGTGCTGAGGAGGGCTTTGGCAATTAATCCGCGGTGTAGCTTTTAAACCCACTTTAAACATCAACCTTGCGTCATTTCCGGTTGCGACGTGCGACGTGGGCTCTCTGGTAAATTCTATTGCTAAGCTCAAAATGTAGTATCTGTTCTTATCAGCTAAATTTGACTCTCTCCTTTCATCCATCCTCACGTCTAGCCTCCCTTCTTTTTCTTTCATTTTCTCACTGAAACCAAATAATGTCTTTCCTCCTCTTTCCACACGATTAAAACGGAATAATTCATTATTTATGAGGTATTGGCAGGACGTAAAGATCGTGCCAACCAACAAAGGGAGAGACAAGCGCTAGATCAATTCGATCCTCACTGGGTGCTCCATAATATCGGCTTTGTGTCACATTTAAGCTACGCTTAAGATCAGTTAGAAATCTCGGCGTTGTTTAATGGTTAGCCAGCTCGTCCCGCAAGAACAATTACGACTGTGTAGTGAGTTCGATACTCACTGATTGCCCCACAGTTTCGGCCTTACGCAAAATCTATGTGACGCCTAGAAAATTACTTTACGTTACTTCCACGTGGTGTAATAATTAGCAAGCTTGTCTCGCGATCTCAGTTATGTTTAGTCAGTGAGTTCGATACTCACGAGAAAAGAGGTAGTTTTGACCTTGTGCCACTACGCTTAGAAAATAACAATGCACATTTGTTTGTGTGAAGGAGAGAGAGAGCTTAATTTGTACAGAAAATTATACTGATTTTTTTTTTAAATGCATGTTTGCAGGCTGTGGTCTCGTGTTATTTTGATAAAAATCTCTTATATCTGTCGCGCCATGTTGGTTGATGACAAACAAAAGAAGGGGCCGAACAAAAAGCAATAGATAGAAAATCTGGATAATAAAAATAATTAAAATATTAAAAAACGCTAATTAAAAAAAAAAAAATAAGCATTGAAAAAAAAAAAGAATTCCTTAATGACAGTGACAGAATTTGAAGGAAGAAAATATTTAAAAAATATGGAAATAAAATTATGATTGAAAAGATATTTAATCAAAGTGATGTGAAAAATGATATTAGGATTTAATGACTTGACTTAAATTACAAATTTTGAAAGAAAATAAAAACGTTTTCACTTAATTGCACTATCAGATAGATATCTATAAATAATAAGGGAAAAAGAAAAAGGATTTTACCTCTCGTAACGAAGCAGCACAAATTAACGGACAATTTGCTCCAAAGATGAAAGGTAACATATATATATATATATATATATATATATATATATATATATATATATATATATATATATATATATATATATATATATATATATATATATATATGGTGGCTCTCGTCTCGGGTTCGAGTGTGATCACCTCTTAAGCTTCACGTATTCTCCTCTTCCCTTCGTTAGTTCAAGTTGTATGCACCAGTAGATGACTTTTTAAACCCGCCAAACTGCGACAAGTTTTACCACAGACTGGACATTGTCGATCGTTTTGGTTCATATGAATGTTACTTTGCGGAACAGAAGGTTGGACATGTTTGCGCAGAGAGCTTTTGAGACCCGCAAGTGAGAGTTTTCCGCATATGTCGCAGCTGACGTGGTGACCTTGTGGACCTGGTGCTGGACCTTGTTCACTCTTACGAACTGATCGTTTGAAAACGGCATACTGAACACGCCTATATTCAAAGGCTTCTATACCATCATACCTCCAAAAGCCTTCACCACTATAATCAAATGATAGGTGCAGGTAGTCTGGCTGTTGGTTCTAAGAAATGAGCTACTTGATCCTCATGCTTCGAAAAAGACGGGAGAGTCTAGTATATATATATATATATATATATATATATGTGTGTGTGTGTGTGTGTGTGTATATATATATATATGTGTGTGTGTGTGTGTGTGTGTGTATGCATATATATATATATATTGAGCACTATGGAGAAAAGAAATGTTTAAAATAGTGGCTGCGCCTGCTTATAACGCATAGCTCTTCAGCTTCGTGTTTATATACATCACGTATATAATACATTAAAAGATTCATTTTCTCCGCCGCGCGCCGATATCTTAGTGAGGTTGAGACTCTGACTGATAACAAATCGGTCGAGTTTTTCGATCCCGGCTTGAAGCAATCGGATGTCTAGTCACACTAATGAGCAGTGATACAGCGCATCAGCCTTGTATGTGGATCTATCTATCTATCTATCTATCTATCTATCTATCTATCTATATATATATATATATATATATATATATATATATATATATGCTCATATGGATCTATCAATCTACCTTTCTCAGTTTGTTCATATCTATCTATCTATCTATCTATCTATCTATCTATCTATCTATCTATCTCCCTCTCTCTCTCTCTCTCTCTCTCTCTATATATATATATATATATATATATATATATACACACAGTGGGAGGAAATAAATATTCGTACACATGAAAAATTTTATTTTTATAAATGTAAAAGCCTTAACTAAAACAAATTTTGATACATTTTATGTGTCAAGATACATTTTATCAAAAAATAGTAATAAACTTAATTAATTCTTATTCTAACAGAAATTAATGCATTTGTTTCATTTTAACTGATGAAAAAAGTATTCGTACAAAACAAAAAAAGCATATTAACTCAATTTAATACTTTGTGGAATACCCTTTATTGAGTTCAACAGCTACCAGTCTATTCCTGTCCGTCTCAACTAATGATTTGCACACATTGAGTGGTATTTTGTCCCATTCTTCTTGGCATATTGTCTTCAAATTCTTGATATTTGTTGGTGCTCTTTTCCCAATTTGAATTTTCAAATATCGCCATAAATTCTCGATTGGGTTCAAGTCTGGGGACTGACTTGTCCATTGCAAGACATCAACGTTACTTTCAGCTAACCATTTCCTTGTAGATCTAGCGGTATGCTTAGGATCATTATCCAGTTGGAAAACCCAATCAGGAGGTAGCCGAAGTCTCTCCACAGAACGCATTAAATTGTCTTGCAGGATTTTCTGGTAGCTTTCGGCATTCATCTTGCCATCTATTATTGATATTCTGCCAACACCTTTTGCAGAAAAACAGCCCCAGCTCATGATAATGCCACCACCAAACTTTACAGTTGGCAACGTGTTCTTTGGCAAGTAGGCTTCACCGTCCTTCCTCCACACATGATTTCGGTAATTATGACCAAACAACTCTATTTTAGTTTCATCTGTCCATAGTACTTTTTCCCAAAACGAATATTCTTTATCCTTATGCTCTCTAACGAATTTTAGCCTAGCATCTCTGTGTCGTTTCAAGATGAGTGGCGTCTTCCTTGGGATGCGTGATTTCAGACTGTTTTTGTGTAGTTCATTACTTATTGTACGCTTGGTTACTTTAATCCCTAATGCACGCAGATGTTCCTGCAGCTCTTCTCGGGTAACCTGTGGATTTTGTTGGATCTGGCGTCCTAATATCCTTGCTGATCTTAGAGAAATCTTCCTCGGAGCACCTGTTCGTCTTTGGTTTTCGACGCTGTTACGAGTTTTAAACCTTGCAATGAACGAAGCAATTGTAGTAAAAGGAATATTCAGGTTGTTAGAATATTCAGGTTGTTAGAAATCGTTCTGTAACTGTTCCCATCTTTCCAAAGAGACAAAATGTGTTGTTTTTGTGAAATAGTCAGTTCTTTACCTTTAGGCATTATTAAAACCTTCTTGTAAGACTAGAAATTGCAGAATGCTCTGATAATGGCTAATAGCGTTAATTATAATTACTGATAACATTACTGGAACATTCTAGAATATACTTCTTTCATAATTAATTGATTATTTTATTCTGATACTTGATTTGTACGAATGCTTTTTTTACCAGTTCGAATTTTAAAAAATGCATTAATTTCTGTTAGAATAAGAATTAATTAAGTTTATTATTATTTTTTAATATTATGTGTCTTTATACATAAAATGTGTCGAGATTTGTTTTATTTAAGGCTTTTACATTTATAAAAATACAATTTTTCAAGTGTACGAATATTTATTTCCCCCCACTATATATATATATATATATATATATATATATATATATATATATATATATAATTGTGTATTTGGCAGCAATCCCACTTTTATACGTTTCTTCTCTTGGGCGCTTATGGGGCCTTAAATTTAAGAAGGGACTCAAGTGAAACCCGTACATACGATCTATCGCTAAAGATCCTGTAAAAATGGTCGGTTCTCTGTAGTAAGTACCTGACTCTTCCTGCTATCCTCTACCTTTACGATCAGAGATTGGCAGGTGACCTCTCTTCTGATCTAACACTAACTACCCAGTGGGGGAAAACCTAGCTGGTTACATTCAATGCCTCGAAAAACAAATTATCATCAAACGCCGGTCTGACTTCGAACTAACGCCAATCACGATGAACGGATGCCCCCCTCAGAGAGGCACCATGTCTTGAAAGACTATTATTTAACTCTCTACCTTGAGTGGCCTCCGGCCTTGTAAAAAGTGAACCGTACTGTAACTTAGCGAATAGGAATTCCCTTGTCGCCTATGAGGCCTTAAATTCAACACAGGTCTCAAGTGAAACCCTTACATACGATCTATCGCTAAAGATCCTGTAAAAATGGTCGGTTCTCTGTAGTAAGTACCTGACTCTTCCTGCTATCCTCTACCTTTACGATCAGAGATTGGCAGATGACCTCTCTTCTGATCTAACACTAACACCCCAGTGGGGGAAAACCTAGCTGGTTACATTCAATGCCTCGAAAAACAAATTATCATCACCGCCGGTCTGACTTCGAACTAACGCCAATCACGATGAACAGATGCCCTCCCCCTCAGAGAGGCACCATGTCTTGAAAGACTATTATTTAACTCTCTACCTTGAGTGGCCTCCGGCCTTGTAAAAAGTGAACCGTACTGTAACTTAGCGAATAGGAATTCCCTTGTCGCCTATGAGGCCTTAAATTCAACACAGGTCTCAAGTGAAACCCTTACATACGATCTATCGCTAAAGATCCTGTAAAAATGGTCGGTTCTCTGTAGTAAGTACCTGACTCTTCCTGCTATCCTCTACCTTTACGATCAGAGATTGGCAGATGACCTCTCTTCTGATCTAACACTAACACCCCAGTGGGGGAAAACCTAGCTGGTTACATTCAATGCCTCGAAAAACAAATTATCATCACCGCCGGTCTGACTTCGAACTAACGCCAATCACGATGAACAGATGCCCTCCCCCTCAGAGAGGCACCATGTCTTGAAAGACTATTATTTAACTCTCTACCTTGAGTGGCCTCCGGCCTTGTAAAAAGTGAACCGTACTGTAACTTAGCGAAGAGGAATTCCCTAGGCGCCTATGAGGCCTTAAATTCAACACAGGTCTCAAGTGAAACCCGTACATACGATCTATCGCTAAAGATCCTGTAAAAATGGTCGGTTCTCTGTAGTAAGTACCTGACTCTTCCTGCTATCCTCTACCTTTACGATCAGAGATTGGCAGATGACCTCTCTTATGATCTAACACTAACACCCCAGTGGGGGAAAACCTAGCTGGTTACATTCAATGCCTCGAAAAACAAATTATCATCAAACGCCGGTCTGACTTCGAACTAACGCCAATCACGATGAACAGATGCCCCCCTCAGAGAGGCACCATGTCTTGAAAGACTATTATTTAACTCTCTACCTTGAGTGGCCTCCGGCCTTGTAAAAAGTGAACCGTACTGTAACTTAGCGAATAGGAATTCCCTAGGCGCCTATGAGGCCTTAAATTCAACACAGGTCTCAAGTGAAACCCGTACATACGATCTATCGCTAAAGATCCTGTAAAAATGGTCGGTTCTCTGTAGTAAGTACCTGACTCTTCCTGCTATCCTCTACCTTTACGATCAGAGATTGGCAGATGACCGCTCTTCTGATCTAACACTAACACCCCAGTGGGGGAAAACCTAGCTGGTTACATTCAATGCCTCGAAAAACAAATTATCATCACCGCCGGTCTGACTTCGAACTAACGCCAATCACGATGAACAGATGCCCTCCCCCTCAGAGAGGCACCATGTCTTGAAAGACTATTATTTAACTCTCTACCTTGAGTGGCCTCCGGCCTTGTAAAAAGTGAACCGTACTGTAACTTAGCGAAGAGGAATTCCCTAGGCGCCTATGAGGCCTTAAATTCAACACAGGTCTCAAGTGAAACCCGTACATACGATCTATCGCTAAAGATCCTGTAAAAATGGTCGGTTCTCTGTAGTAAGTACCTGACTCTTCCTGCTATCCTCTACCTTTACGATCAGAGATTGGCAGATGACCGCTCTTCTGATCTAACACTAACACCCCAGTGGGGGAAAACCTAGCTGGTTACATTCAATGCCTCGAAAAACAAATTATCATCAAACGCCGGTCTGACTTCGAACTAACGCCAATCACGATGAACAGATGCCCCCCTCAGAGAGGCACCATGTCTTGAAAGACTATTATTTAACTCTCTACCTTGAGTGGCCTCCGGCCTTGTAAAAAGTGAACCGTACTGTAACTTAGCGAATAGGAATTCCCTAGGCGCCTATGAGGCCTTAAATTCAACACAGGTCTCAAGTGAAACCCGTACATACGATCTATCGCTAAAGATCCTGTAAAAATGGTCGGTTCTCTGTAGTAAGTACCTGACTCTTCCTGCTATCCTCTACCTTTACGATCAGAGATTGGCAGATGACCTCTCTTATGATCTAACACTAACACCCCAGTGGGGGAAAACCTAGCTGGTTACATTCAATGCCTCGAAAAACAAATTATCATCAAACGCCGGTCTGACTTCGAACTAACGCCAATCACGATGAACAGATGCCCCCCTCAGAGAGGCACCATGTCTTGAAAGACTATTATTTAACTCTCTACCTTGAGTGGCCTCCGGCCTTGTAAAAAGTGAACCGTACTGTAACTTAGCGAATAGGAATTCCCTAGGCGCCTATGAGGCCTTAAATTCAACACAGGTCTCAAGTGAAACCCGTACATACGATCTATCGCTAAAGATCCTGTAAAAATGGTCGGTTCTCTGTAGTAAGTACCTGACTCTTCCTGCTATCCTCTACCTTTACGATCAGAGATTGGCAGATGACCGCTCTTCTGATCTAACACTAACACCCCAGTGGGGGAAAACCTAGCTGGTTACATTCAATGCCTCGAAAAACAAATTATCATCACCGCCGGTCTGACTTCGAACTAACGCCAATCACGATGAACAGATGCCCTCCCCCTCAGAGAGGCACCATGTCTTGAAAAACTATTATTTAACTCTCTACCTTGAGTGGCCTCCGGCCTTGTAAAAAGTGAACCGTACTGTAACTTAGCGAAGAGGAATTCCCTAGGCGCCTATGAGGCCTTAAATTCAACACAGGTCTCAAGTGAAACCCGTACATACGATCTATCGCTAAAGATCCTGTAAAAATGGTCGGTTCTCTGTAGTAAGTACCTGACTCTTCCTGCTATCCTCTACCTTTACGATCAGAGATTGGCAGATGACCGCTCTTCTGATCTAACACTAACACCCCAGTGGGGGAAAACCTAGCTGGTTACATTCAATGCCTCGAAAAACAAATTATCATCAAACGCCGGTCTGACTTCGAACTAACGCCAATCACGATGAACAGATGCCCCCCTCAGAGAGGCACCATGTCTTGAAAGACTATTATTTAACTCTCTACCTTGAGTGGCCTCCGGCCTTGTAAAAAGTGAACCGTACTGTAACTTAGCGAATAGGAATTCCCTAGGCGCCTATGAGGCCTTAAATTCAACACAGGTCTCAAGTGAAACCCGTACATACGATCTATCGCTAAAGATCCTGTAAAAATGGTCGGTTCTCTGTAGTAAGTACCTGACTCTTCCTGCTATCCTCTACCTTTACGATCAGAGATTGGCAGATGACCGCTCTTCTGATCTAACACTAACACCCCAGTGGGGGAAAACCTAGCTGGTTACATTCAATGCCTCGAAAAACAAATTATCATCAAACGCCGGTCTGACTTCGAACTAACGCCAATCACGATGAACAGATGCCCCCCTCAGAGAGGCACCATGTCTTGAAAGACTATTATTTAACTCTCTACCTTGAGTGGCCTCCGGCCTTGTAAAAAGTGAACCGTACTGTAACTTAGCGAAGAGGAATTCCCTAGGCGCCTATGAGGCCTTAAATTCAACACAGGTCTCAAGTGAAACCCGTACATACGATCTATCGCTAAAGATCCTGTAAAAATGGTCGGTTCTCTGTAGTAAGTACCTGACTATTCCTGCTATCCTCTACCTTTACGATCAGAGATTGGCAGATGACCTCTCTTCTGATCTAACACTAACACCCCAGTGGGGGAAAACCTAGCTGGTTACATTCAATGCCTCGAAAAACAAATTATCATCAAACGCCGGTCTGACTTCGAACTAACGCCAATCACGATGAACAGATGCCCCCCTCAGAGAGGCACCATGTCTTGAAAGACTATTATTTAACTCTCTACCTTGAGTGGCCTCCGGCCTTGTAAAAAGTGAACCGTACTGTAACTTAGCGAATAGGAATTCCCTAGGCGCCTATGAGGCCTTAAATTCAACACAGGTCTCAAGTGAAACCCGTACATACGATCTATCGCTAAAGATCCTGTAAAAATGGTCGGTTCTCTGTAGTAAGTACCTGACTCTTCCTGCTATCCTCTACCTTTACGATCAGAGATTGGCAGATGACCTCTCTTCTGATCTAACACTAACTACCCAGTGGGGAAAAACTAGCTGGTTACATTCAATGCCTCGAAAAACAAATTATCATCAAACGCCGGTCTGACTTCGAACTAACGCCAATCACGATGAACAGATGCCCCCCTCAGAGAGGCACCATGTCTTGAAAGACTATTATTTAACTCTCTACCTTGAGTGGCCTCCGGCCTTGTAAAAAGTGAACCGTACTGTAACTTAGCGAATAGGAATTCCCTAGGCGCCTATGAGGCCTTAAATTCAACACAGGTCTCAAGTGAAACCCTTACATACGATCTATCGCTAAAGATCCTGTAAAAATGGTCGGTTCTCTGTAGTAAATACCTGAATTTTCCTGCTATCCTCTACCTTTGTGTTGTGGTGGATCCACCTAATCTGCATAGGTGACTACCAACTATATAAATAGTGGTTGGTACCGGAAGACGAGGAGAAGGAATCACGCGATCCAACTAGAGACTCTGATCGACTGCGACTAGTCAACACATTCTCCAGGAACGTTTTCCCAGAAATATACAGAAATACTATATGTACTTATTGTGTACACTTTCTTGTTATAATACATTCTTGTTCTAAGTACAATTTGTGTTGCGTTATTATTCCATGCAATAGGCGAGATTCAACATTGAGTCAAGACTCAACAATGGCGACGAAGTAGAACGAACCATACGTCAAGTTTCAACAATGGCCACAAAGTAGAACGAACCATACGCCAAGTTTCAACAATGGCAAAGAAGTAGAACGAACCATACGGAAAGAAGAAAGAATTAATAGTGAGAGTTTTCAACAATTGGGACAAGTCATTGAAGAACCCAGGCTGAAAAAAAAAAACTATTAATTCAAAGTCCAACGTTAACGTAACGACGAAGGATTCTGAACTTCTGGATATGTAGAACTCGTTAAAAGACGACTAAGCATAAAGGAACGTTCACTCAGAAAAATTGAAAGGTGTCGTAAACGAATAACGGTAATTTTAAATTAAAAAATTATCTACAACGAGACACCCTCTAAAAAGAAAAATTGGCCGACTACAAAAACATGCATGGATTAAAAGGAGCACAAAACACCGTGTCGACTTTGAAAGGTAACAAACTTTAAAAAATTATTTTTTTTTAAATTATTTGTTCAACAATATAGTGACGAATTACCTCTGATAAGAAAATCAGACGTTGTCATTGAAATACGCGAACAGAAGTCGAAAAAAAAAAAATGTCCGACGCTCTCTGTTCACGAAAAAAAAAATACCAAAGTTGAGTAGCACGGGCGTGAATGTAAAAGCAAGACATAAAATAGAAAAGTCGTACGTTGTTTCGATTTTTTGGTCAGCTTATATGATATTCGTGGATACACAAATTAAAAGTATATTCCTTGTTGCATGAACACAATCAGCTAAAAATGGAGGAACTATCCAAAGTCATATCTGAATTATTAAAATCCCAGCAGTTGAGTCAACAACGTCAGCAAGAACAACAGATAGCACAGCAAAAATATCAAGAAAAAATATGGCAAGAACAACTGATAGCAATGCAAAAATATCAAGAACGTCAAGAGGAAAGACTTTTGGAAATTCAAAAGTTAACACTGGAGAAATTAAACAACTATCAGGCATATGAGGGAAATTCTTCATATTCTAATAACACCATATTTAATTCGCTGGAAACTTTCAACCATGTGCCAGACGAAGAAAAAACGTTTGAACCGTACTTTAAACGATATGAAGATATTTTCTACACAGACTGTGAAAACTGGTCGAATTCAAGAAAAGTCAGTCTATTACTAAGAAAGCTAGGTACAGCAGAACATAGCAAATTTGTAGATTTTATTCTACCGAGAAAAACAACTGAATTGGAATTCTCGGAAACAGTGAAATTGCTAAAAGAGCTGTTTGGAGCAAATATGTCGCTTTGGCATAAGCGATGGTTATGCATGAATGTCTCTAAATCCGACGATCAGGATTACTTAACATATGCATCTATAGTGAATAGACATTGTGACAATTTCAGATTGGCAGAGATTACGGTTGAAGAATTCAAGTGCTTAATTTTTGCTCAAGGACTGGTATCCAGTAAGAGTGCCGAAATAAGACGTAGAGTTTTGTCTAAACTCGAATCTGAACAAGGCCTTACCCTGCAAAAGTTAGCAGAGGAGTGTCAACGGGCCGTAAAGTTAAAGAAAGAGTCGCAAAAAATCGAAGAAGCTGGTATTGCTTATATTAAAAAAATAAAAAAGCAGTCAAAGTACCCATTAGAGAAAAATTGGAGAAAAAATTCAGCGTATTTTAATAATAGACAAGAAAATAAAAAGAACGAAAATAAAAAGGTCCCACCATATAATTGCAGACGTTGTAACGAAAGACATTGGGAGGTAAATTGCCCATATAGAAATAAGAAATGTTTCGTGTGCCAAAAGGATGGTCACAAAGGATCGTGTTGTAAAACGAAAAAATTCAAGAGCCGAATTAGACAAACAAATTCGAATATCAAATCAGATAGGGATTTGAGGAAATATGTGACGACTGAAATATTCAAAAAGAATATCAAATTTCAACTCGATTCGGGGTCAGATTTAACAATAATGAACGATAAAACATGGAAAATTTTAAAAAAGCCTACAATAATGAAGTCAACGAAACTCGCTCGAACGGTAACTGGAAAGCAAATTAACTTCGAAGGCGAGGTTGTACTTCCAATGAAATTGAATGGGATCGTTAAAAAAATAAAAGTTTTCATTCTGAGAAATGGAGAAAACTTGTTGGGTACAGATTTTATTGAAACATTCGAATTGTGGGATAAACCGTTAAACTCATTCTGCAGAAAAGTAGAAAGTAATACGCAATCAAGACAGGACATTAAAGAGGAATTAAAGAAAAAGTTTCCGGAAACCTTTACACCTGGTCTTGGAAGATGTAACAAATTTGAAGCTAAATTTGAATTAAAAGAAAATACTATGCCTATATTTAAAAAGAAACGTAACGTGCCTTTCGCAAGTGTAGAGAAAGTGGTAGTACCAAAAAAGTTGCAGAAAAGAATCCTACGGGACTTTCATATGGGTCACCCGGGGATTAATAGAACAAAAAGCTTAATGCGAAGCTTTGTATTTTGGAAAGGAATGGATGTGGATATCGAAAACATGGTTCATCGATGTAAAGGGTGTGCGTTAGCAGCTAAGGCACCACCTATAGTACACAAACCATGGCCAAAGACGGATCATCCGTGGGAAAGATTACACATTCATTTCGCTGGTCCAGTAGAAGATTATTACTACTTAATAGTGGTAGATAGCTTTACAAAATGGCCGGAAGTACTACGCTGCAAAAAGCCTACGTCCAATACCACAACAACTTTTTTGCATGAACTATTTGCACGGTTCGGTGTGCCAGAGTGTATTGTGAGTGACAATGGTACACAATTCACTTCTGACGAATTTAAGGAATTTTGTGAGTTATATCAAATTAACCACATAACGACGCCGCCGTATCATCCGAGATCCAATGGACTCGCAGAAAAATTTGTAGATACGTTAAAGCGCGCTCTGAAGAAAGCCTCAGGAGTTCCAACGGAAAAGGCGCTTCAGCAATTCCTACAAGTATACAGAATCACGCCTAACCAGAGAACACCATCAAACATGGCACCAGCTGAACTAATGTTCGCTAGGAAAGTTAAGTCAGTGTTTGACAAGCTTTTGCCAGGAAGAAATAGAATAAAGAACACTATGTATACAGCTAGAAAAAGATACACCCCCGGAGAGAAGGTCTTTTTCAAGTGCTATAGAAACAACATTGAGTTCTGGGAGCGAGGCATAGTGGATAAGAGAATCGGTGACCTGATTTACATAATAAAAGGGCCGAAGAATACTCATAAAAGGCACCAGAACCAACTCAAAAAATGCTACGTGCTAGAGCATGAAGAGAGTATACCGGATGAGGAGGAAGATTCCATTGATGTAATGTATGATATTTTTCAAGTAGAACCTCCGCAGAGTGCTCATGAACCAAAACGAAAAAGATATTGAAAAAAAAAACAGATATACATATGAACTATGCAAAGGGGATCTACAAAGAAATAACCATAATCATCATCCCATATAGAAGCCAGTTTGAAATCCAAAAGGATTCCAAGGCTTGGGAGGGGGGTGTTTTGGTGGATCCACCTAATCTGCATAGGTGACTACCAACTATATAAATAGTGGTTGGTACCGGAAGACGAGGAGAAGGAATCACGAGATCCAACTAGAGACTCTGATCGACTGCGACTAGTCAACACATTCTCCAGGAACGTTTTCCCAGAAATATACAGAAATACTATATGTACTTATTGTGTACACTTTCTTGTTATAATACATTCTTGTTCTAAGTACAATTTGTGTTGCATTATTATTCCATGCAATAGGCGAGATTCAACATTGAGTCAAGACTCAACACTTTGCAAGAGCCAAATCATGCTATAAATTGAGTACTGCTGTCATACCCGAGCAGGAGCTGCCCATCTTCCCCTTCCACTCTCGATAGAGTCCGGAGGCATCTCCACGTCCTTCTTGGTGACAATTCTTTGCACCCTACAATCTTTTTCCCACTGACGAAACTTAGCAAGCTCTCGCTGCTCTATACATGGAAAGTGTTCAGACGAACGACATTCCTTAGTTTAACCAGTTCTAACCTTCAAGCCTAAGCCCCGCCATATCACGCATATTGTAGCGAACCAGACACATTCCCTTTGATTTAATTTGGTGAGATGAAAGTTCTACACAAGCAATCTCTTCCTGTGGAACCGACTCGAAAGAGGATGCTTCCCCGATCACTACAATCTTAACCAGTTCAAGGCAAGCGTTAACTCGTCCTCGGTATGAAGATATACTACAACCAGCAGCAATGTCCCTGATTGAGAGATTGGAGGTTTTGGGGAGCGTGGAACCACTTTTTAATTGGTGTTTTTCCACCCTGACCCAGGGTAGTAGCACCTGTTAGACTCCAAGCTATGTGTAAATAATTACCCCTCCAAACAAAATCAACAGTACATTTTTATACTAAAATGACCAACAATACATTTTTATACTAAAATGACCAACAATACATTTTTATACTAAAATGACCAACAATACACTTTTATGGCAAATTGACAATCAATGCAACACTAAAATAATGTAAAAATACATTTTTATCGTGAAACCACCAACAATACATTTTATGATGTACAAAATATGCATCTAAACATACCTTTACTATGTCAGTATGAAATTAGCTAAAATACAACGGATTAATGTGAAGGTGAACAAGTTATCACGATGATGATGATTGCAAAGATCATAAGTATTCTATGATGATGATGATGATTTTTGTGATGCCAACAAATACTCGTTGTCACTTTCGTAATGCTCGTTGTAGTAGAGACTTTGTAATCGCAGATACAACTATAGTTACGCCGTTGAACAATTGTGGTGTCAGACGCTTTTGAATAGCACTCGCACTAATGGTACTTGCCCGATAATACTCGCTCGAATAGTAACAACAGTATAGTGATCCGAATAGAGAAATAGTATAGTGAATAGAGTAGAGAATAGCGGTCCGTATAGTAATAGAGGATAGAGTGGAAATGGCGACCCGAATAGTAATAGAGGTTAGACTAGGAATACCTCCCATATATTCGTTTCCACTATGGTCACGTGATCCCCTTAATTCAATAATGGGATCGCCTGTGCTTGCTCACTGACGATCTGTGTTCAAACTCAAGTGTCGGCAGCGACACACTATTCCTCTATAACAATAATGATAAACATGGCATCGTGAATGTGAGGTTAAACAAGTTATGGTGATGATGATGATGATGGTAATGATGATAAGCATTCTGTGATGATGATGATGATGATGATGATGATGATTATCATCATCATCATCATGATAATGGCATCCTGAATGTGAGGATAAACAAGTTATGATGATGGTAATGATGATAAGCATTCTGTGATGATGATGATGATGATGATGATGATGATGATGATGATGATGATGATGATGATGATGATGATGATGATAAACATGGCATCATGAATGTGAGGATAAACAAATCATGATGATAAGCATACTGCCATGACGATGCTGATAAGTATATTATGATAATATTGAAGAAGATGATGATGATGATACTGATAAGCATGTTACCATGATAATGCTGATGATAAAACATGCTATCATGGTGTTAATGTTGATGGTGATGAACGTGCGACGACGATGATGATGATGATGAGGAGGAGGAGGAGTGATTATGTGCAATAAAAAAAAAAGTTTTAAAAAAAAGAAGAAAGAAGCTATTTTTCGACTAAAATCAAATTCAAGCAAATTACACGAAAATTTTCACCTGAACAAAGATCCCCGGCCTATTTTCAGACAACCGATTCGCCGTACAGAAGAGATTTTAATCAGTTAACACACCGCCATCACCGACGTCCATTTTTTTTTCTTTTTTTTTTTTTTTCCTAAGTTCCCCAAATTCTAGGAAATGTGGATGTCAAATCACGTGACGAGATGGTGCGGGGAGGCGTATGCGGTGAATAGCAATTCGGCGGGAAAGAAAATGCCAAGCCTATTTTCTCGTGAATTAAGCTGTATTGACAAATGTGTAAATGACATTCTGAAGTTGTCCACTGGATGCCGATATTACTGCAGTGGTTTCCGCGAAAAAGATTCCAAGAAGAAAAGTGTCTGCAAAACGCGTATTGCAGAAAAGTGTTTTGCATTTAGTTTTCTTGCGAGTTTTATCATAAATAATAATAATAATAATAATAATAATAATAATAATAATAATTATAATAATCATAATTATTATTATTATTATTATTATTATTATTATTATTATTATTATTATTATTATCAAGGAATATTGATCCTAAAAGAAAGGAATTTGCTTCTTGTCAGTCTGGGAAAATGGAAAGAGATGGGAAGTTGAAAAAATTGGAAAATTGAATTTCTTTTGATGGGAGAGAGAAAAGGGCGAGAGAGATGGGGTTACAGATATATATATATATATATATATATATATATATATATATAGAGAGAGAGAGAGAGAGAGACATATCTAATAAAAGAAAATTAAGAGGAAAGATAAAATAAGACTAAAGTTTCGAATGTAAGATAAAATGGAAAAGTAGGTAAGTTAGAAAGAAAGAAAGTAAAAAGGAAAGAAAGAATAGAATACAGTATATAAAGAAAGAGAATAAGAAAGAAAGAAAGAAGGAAGGAAAGACAAAATCAGAACGTAGATAAAGAAATAAAGACCAACAGAATGAAAGTAAGAAAAACTAAAAAGCGAATGAAAGGAAGAAAGAAATAAAGAATACCATAAAGAGTAGAAAGAAAGAATGGCAAAATGGGGATACAAAAAAAGACAAATGAAAGAATAAAAGAAAAAAAAGGAAGAAAGAATAGCAGAAAGGGGATAAAGAAAGAAAGACAAATCAAAGAATAAAAAAGGAAGGAATAAAGAATGGCAGAAAGGGGGTAGATAGAGAGAGAGAGATGGAAGGGGTAAAAAGAAAGAAAGAAAGAAAGGAGGAGTGGAAAGAAAGAAAGAAAGAAAGAAAGAAAAAAGAAAGAAAGAATGGCAGAAAGGGGATAAAAAAGACATATGAAAGAAAGATAGAAAGAAAGAAAGAAAGCAGGAAAGGAAGGAAGAAAGAGTTACAGAAATGGGATAAAGAAAGGAAGACAAATGAAAGAACAAAAGAAAAAAAGAAAGCAAGAATTGTAGAAAGAGGATAAAGAAAGAAAGACAAATGATAGTACAAAAGAAAGGCAGGAAGAAGAATGACAGAAAGGGGGACCAAAGAAAGACAAAAGATAGAAAGAAAAAAAAAGAAAGAAAGAATGGCAGAAAAGGAATAAAAAAAGAAAGAAAATGAAAGAATAAATGAAAGACAGGAAGAAAGAATAGCAAAAAGACGATGAAGAAAGAAAGACAAATCAAAGAATAAAAGAAATGGAGGAAGAAAGAATGGTAGAAAGGGGATAAAGAAAGATAAATAAATGAAAGAAAGAAAGAATGAAAGAAGAATGGCAGAAAGGGAATAAAAAAGAAAGACAAATGAAAGAACAAAAGAAAGAAAGGAAGAAAGAATGGCAGAAAGGGGATAAAGAAAGAAAAAAATGAAATAATAATAGAAAGAAAGGAAGAAATGATATAAGACAGGGAATAAAGTAAGACAAATGAAAGAAAGAAAGAAAGAAAGAAAGAAAGAAAGGAACAAAGAATGGTAGAATGGGAATAAAGAAAGAAAGACAAATGAAAGAATAATAGAAAGAAAGGAAGAAAAAATAGCAGAAAGGGGCTAAAGAAAGACAAAATAAAGAAAAAAGAAAGAAAGGAAGGAAGGAAGGAAGGAAAGAAGGAAGGAAGTAAGAAAGAATGGCAGAAAGGGAATAAAGGAATGGAAACAAATGAAAGTATTAAAGAAAGAAAGGAAGAATGAATGCTAGAAAGGGGATAAAGAAAATCAAAAGAAAGTCAAAAGAAAGTCAAAAGAAAGAAAGAAAGAATGTTAGATAGGGCATAAAGAAAGAAAGACAAATCAAAGAACAAAAGAAAAAAGGAAAATATGGCAGAAAGGGGATAAAGAATGAAAAAAAAAACTATCAAAAAAGAATGAAAAAGAAAGATGGAAAAGGTAAATGAAGTAAGAAAGACTAGCATAAAGCATATAAAGATATATAGAGAGAAGGAAAGTATAAAGACAAAAAGTGGATAAAGAAAAGGAAAAACAAAAGAAGGGAAGAAAGCAAGACCAAAAATGGAAAGGAAAAAAGAAAGAAAATATCATAAAGTGTAGAAAGAAAGAAAGACAAATGAAGGACAAAAGAAAGAAAGACAGAAAAATAGCATACAGTTTAGAAAGAAAGAAAGAAAGAAAGAAAGACAAAAGAAGTAACAAAAGAAGGAAAGAAAGACCGAAAACGGAAAAGAAAGAAGGAAAAAATAGTAATAAGCAAAGACAGAATAAAGGCGGAAAATGAATAAAGAAATAAAAGCTAAATAGAAAACAAAACTAGGAAAGAAAGAAAGAAAGAAAGAAAGACAGACCGAAATGGAAAGAAAAAGAAAGTGAGAAAGCATATCATAAAGTATAGAAAGAAACAAACAAAGAAATAAATAAAGAGAGGAAGAGCGAAAACGGAAAGAAAGACAGCAGGAGAGGGTACGAAGCGTCAAAAGAAGGAATGCGTGAGGAAATAAATAAACTGAGAAGTACTGAGTGAAAAAAGTATGGCGACAAAAACTCACAACAAGAAAGAGAGGCACGAATTAAAAGACATATCAAAATGAAGCGGTATCAGGTGTTAAGAGAGATGAAGTCCGATAGGTATAAAAAGCAGAGACGTATGACTGCTCAAGAGAGAGAGAGAGAGAGGGGGGGAGAGAGAGAAAATTAAAGAGTGGAATTGAGAGGGAAAATAGCAAAAGGAAAGGAGAATTCAGAGTTTAGATTGAGAAAGATTGAGAGATTAAGAGAGTGGGCACGAAGACGGCCAAACATAAAGAGGAGAAAAGAGAGATGTAATACACATCAAAAGCGGGGTAGATTTGAGTTTAGAAAGAGGTAGATAAGATATAGAAAGAGGAGGTACAATGGCAGCAAAACAGAGAGAAGGAGTTAAATGGAGAGAGTAGTTGAAGGAGAGTATGTCGAAAGAAAAGGAGAGACGGGGGTTCAGAAGAAGAAAGATTAAGAGACATGAAGAGGCATCTGCGAAACAGAGAGTACTAGAAGAACAGAGAAGAAAGAGTGGTCGGGAATTTAGAGGTATGAAGAGAGAAGGCATAAAGACGGTGAACAGGGAAAAGAGGAAGAGGCAGACAGAGAAAGAGAAAGAAAAAATTGGGGGGGGGTAGTGAATTGAGAATTAAACCTTAGTAAAGGTAAACACGAAACGCAAATTGTAGGAATGGTGTTTTCTTTTTAGATTTAAAGAGCAAATCGTCAAATTAATTAAATAAAATTGGTCAGAGCCTGTCAAAACTAATGCCTCTAAATAGTAAACTACTGCTTTGATGAGTGATTGTGTTAATTTTTGTGTTCAATTACAACTACTTACAGACATCAGCAATAAAAATACCAATTGCTCCATTATTTACTTACGAACTTCGTTTATTTTACAAACGATGAAGTCTTTTTGTTGTTTTTTTTTCACCCTATGCAAGGTGGTAAGGCCACAAAGACATAAGGCATTACAGGGTGTGGAAACGTTAGCAACAGAAACTTAATAATCATCGGGAAGAGTTATCAAAAGGACAGTAGATAGCGATTGGCATTGCATTAAAATTTTGGGCAGTTTAAAGTTGGCTTGAAGCGCATAGAACTTGAACGGAATTCCACAAGCAAGAAGTGCTTCAGAAGAAACTGTTAGCATAGAACTTACGGCTACATCGAGCCGGCTCAACTGTACTGCGCTAAAATTCAAAAAGTCGAAACAATTACCAGGAAGGTGGTTATAAAAAAGACACAGAGGGGCAACCTTACGATGCTGGGAAATTGAGTGAAGCCGAGGCGCCAGATCAGGACCAATAATATTACTGATTCTTCTTTGGATCTTATCAACGAGCTCAAGGTAATGAGCAGGGGGCACTTTGTGAAATCGGTTTTAAAATCTACATCCTTTTCAATGTCTCGTTCCAGTTTTGATTGATATACAGTACGAGGCAAAAAATGGATGCACCCACAGAAAGTCGATTTTGGTATTTTTACCAAGACAAGTGAGTAATAGAATTCGTTTATTAATCCAGCGTATTAATACAGGTGTACATGTGTACATTATACAAATAAATAAATGATTTAGTATTTTGTTGGGTAATCTTTTGCTTTAATAACGGCCTTAATACTTTGTGGTATGCTATAGACTAAATTCTTTAAGAGTTCTGACCGTAACCCAATTGAAAGCCTTTCGGCGATAATGGACAAGCGTGGCCTTAATAGGAATGTTAACGCAGAAGATGAGCTTTTTCAGGAATTGCTGGAATAAAACTTACTCAAGAATTTAGTCTACAGCATGCCACGAAGAATTAAGGCGGTTATTTTCACTTGTATAACGTACATATGTACACCTGTATTAATAGTACTTAAGATACTATCAAATCAGGTAAGAAGACAAAATAAAGTGAAGACATATACAGTACGAGGCAAAAAATGGATGTACCCATAGAAAGTAGATTTTTGTATTTTTACCAAGACAAGTGAGTAATAGGATTCGTTAATCCAGGGTATTAATACAGGTGTACATGTGTACATTATACAAGTTAAAAAATTATTTATTAACGATAACGATCCTAAGAATACTGCCTTAAAGAATAAATGTTATCTAGAGAGGAAGCGCGACGAGGATAAATTGCAACTCTTCCAGTGGCCTAGTCAGAGTCCTGATCTTAACCCGATTGAAAACCGTTGGGTGATAAATGGGCAAGCGTACCCGTAATAGGAAAATTAACAGAGAAGATGAGATTTTTCGCGAATTAAAGGAATGCTGGAAAAATCTGACGAATAATTTTGACTTACTAAAGAATTTAGTCTATAGCATGCCACGAAGAATTAAGGCCGTTATTAAAGCAAAAGGTTTACCCCCAAAAATACTAAATCATTTTTTATTTGTATAATGTACATATGTACACCTGTATTAATACCCTGTATTAAAATAACGAATTCTATTACTTACTTGTCTTGGTAAAAATACAAAAATTGACTTTCTATGGGTGCATCCATTTTTTGTTTCGTACTGTATATGTCTCCACTTTATTTTGTTTTCTTACCTGATTTAATGGGATCTTAATTACTATTAATACAGGTGTACATATGTACGTTATACAAGTGAAAATAACCGTCTTAATTCTTCGTGGCATGCTGTAGACTAAATTCGTTAGTAAGTTTTATTCTAGCATTTCTTTAATTCGTGAAAAAACCTCATCTTCTGCATTAACATTCCATTGAAGGCCACGCTTGTCCATTATGGTCGAAAGGTTTTCAATTGGGTTGAGGTAGGTACCTCCACGAAATGTAAACAAAAAGAGCATAGCATGATGAAAAAGACGCCAAACTTGACGAAAAACAAAATTTTATCGTCTAATGTTCATATTATTAATAAAGAGGAAAGATCAAAGTATTTTGGGGGTATTTTTTTACATTTTTAATCGTTCCTAGCACGTCCGAAATTTTCGTTAAAAATCATTTTTTTTTGTCATAAAAACTGACAGATAATCCATCATTTTCAATCATTTTTTTACATTTTATAAAAAAGATGAAAATCTCAATTTGAAATTCTTTTAGAAATCAATTATCATTTTTTTTTAAATTATTTCAATAAAATCAGAAATTATAATGTTTATTTAAAATATTTTGAACCAAGCTTAACTTAGCTTCTGCGCCGAAAAAAATGTAATTTGAAAATAAAACAAAGCAGGTCATAAGCTTTCGCGTCACTTGACAGGTGACGAAAGACATTTTCATGACGTTTAGATAGCTTACGGGAGGATAATTCTTTCTACGGATGGAGGGAATTGAAATTATTTAGATTTAAGTAAACAAATTATTTACCTCGTTATTTTTAAGGAAAACTTTCAGCGCTCTAATTTTGTTTTTGTACTTAGCTTTCACCTTTACGTTTACGATGCTTTATGGGAAATATATTATAAAGAAATGAAAAAATAAGACTGTTAAAACAAGAGTGAGATTAAATTTCATAAGAAAGGTATCTAATTAATTTATAGGTACCTTTTTATGAAATTTTATCAGAAGTGTACATAAAATACTATAATTTTATGTACATTTACTACATTTTACTGTGTTATTTGTATTTCCATTCATTTTATTATTAATTTTGATCTTTCATTTATGGAAAAAATGCCATAACTGAGATTAATATGAAAATAAGATCATATAAATTTCATAAGATGGTACTGGTACTTTTAGGTACCCTTCTACGTTGAAATTGAAGAATCAAATTAACTTCTCCACACGTGTTTCGCAAAAGTAAAGGCCTTAACAGCGGAGAACAACACTGAACTCAAATAATGCAACAATTGTATTCTGGTTGGTCTTCCGTACTTTATAATTACAGCCCGATTATAAACACAAAATTACATTTCTTAATTACTGCGGATCTTCTGATTAGTCAAAACGATACAGTATACAACGCGGTAAAAATAGATCTATCTCATAAGGACACTTAGCAAACCCGATGCGGCTTTTAACTAATTTTGTAATATTTTAAAAACTTAAATCTATTATAATTAAAGAAATAACAAATAATTAGATTAAAAATTCATTTTTCATCGAAAGATTTTTTCCTTTCAGAAAATATTGTTCATATTCATAAAAACAACTAAAAGCAAATAAAAGCATTTGAAATTAAATAATATCTTTGTTTTATTGAGTTTTGTATGTTACAATTCAGAGCTGATGTTCAGGTACGTGGGGTCCAATTAAAAAAAAACATGATTTGCATTCCTCAAAGCCTTGTGCTTTTAACTATTGTAATCACTAAACCAGATGCGATCGAATTTCTAGTTCTAAAATTAGTTATGGGGATTAATAAATATAAAAAAATATTTCTGCCATGACTTTAATAAAAAAAAATATTTATAATAATTTCCATCATCTATGAATAGTTTCTGAAAGTTTCATTAACTTCCGACTATTATTTTTATTTTTGCAAGATTTTCCAAATTAATGTGTGTCATGCAAAAAAAAAAAAAAACGTGCTAAAATTGTATATGTTATTTTAGTAGTTCCGGTGATACAAAGAGAAACAAGGGTTTTATAATCAAAATTTAGAATGTTCTAAAAAGAAGTAAAAATTAAAAAAAATAATTAAAAAAACTTTGGTCTTTCGTCTTCATAATAACATAAGCATTTAGACGATAAAATTTTGTTTTAGTCAAGTTTGGCGACTTTTTTTTATCACGCTATGGCATTTTCTTAGCGATTTTGTGGAATTACCTAGGTTAAGGTCAGGACTCTTAAAGAATTTAGTCTATAGCATACCACAAAGCATTAAGGCCGTTATTAAAGCAAAAGATTACCGAACAAAATACGAAATCATTTTTTGACTTTTGTAATGTACATATGTACACCTGTAATAATACCCTGTATTAATAAACGATTTCTATTACTCACTTGTCCTGGTAAAAATACAAAAATCAGCTTTCTATGGCTGCGCCATTTTTTTTTTTTTGGCTCGTACTGTATATTGTATTGTTTAAAATGAAGCCCATTTAATTTCGTTGGTATGCAGTTACTCAGATAAACATATTTTAAATGATATGTTTTTTGGAACACCCTGCATATAGTATATTTTGAAATAATTATTTACTGTTTTCAAACAAAAAACTCGATTTCTTTTTTCTTCCAGGAGATTTGAGTACATTTGCATATACAGTGTAATCCGGATATAAGAGAGTTGTCGGGACCGGAGAAGAGGTCTCTTATATCCGGTTTCTCTTATATCCGGGTTTGGTCTATTTTGTTTAGGTAAGTATGGCTCTAATTTGGGACCAGAGAAAATCTATCTTATATCCGGGTTTCTCTTATATCCGGGTCTCTTATATCCGGGTTAAACTGTAAATAGAGCCCGCAATAGTTTTAAGCGTAAAGATATATTTCATTTAAATCTAGCTTAACTTGAGATAAAAATTCAATTCTAAAGAACATATTTGCTCTAAAAAAAAAGGACTAGACAGGGGTTAAACAAGAATATTCTTCTTCATGTGCCGTGTCACTTCAGGACGTAGGCGATCATGGTTCTCCACAATTTCCCGTTTTTCGTAACACTTAATAAATTTTGTCTTTTAGTTATTTCTCGTAAACCCCATTCCGCCATCCGTGAGCGGACTTTACTCACTGTTCAATTATCTGCACCTTCCGGACCAGTTGAATTCAGAATGTCATTTCCGCTACATTAGTCACCACAGAGTTCATCCTGTTCTACTATTTAAGAGATCTGTTACAAACCAACACACCCAAATGAATTAGTAGTAGTTAGTCATAATGGGCCCGACCATAATTTATATATAAACATGCTAATTTAACTAAAAGAGAAAGTAATTTACTAAAGTGAAAATCTATAGAAAGTGCACTGATTGCTAAACATAGACGGTAAAACTGCGTCTAGATTCTTAAAAACTGTTCCCAATTCTTGGGATATCTTCTATTGTCAGAATGTGGGATGCTTAAAAAAAGCGATAAAAACAAAAACAAGAGCGAGGGATAACTGAAAGAAGGTTTCTTGAAAGAAAATACGACCAGCCATTACTTACATTACCGACAGTTAGGCGTCTTATGACTGGATGTTGGATCTGTGTTTACCATTAAAACGTGTGTCATCATTGTCTGCACGACCGCCATCTTTTGCCACTCCATAAAAGCAGGTGATGATTTTTATTTTCCACTGTTCATGGTTTTTCCATTGAAAGAAATAAAAGAAAATGTATCCTTCTCCTGTTTGAAAGAAAATACACCCAACCATTACTTACATTACCGACAGTTAGGCGTCTTATGACTGGATGTTGGATCTGTGTTTACCATTAAAACGTGTGTCATCATTGTCTGCACGACCGCCATCTTTTGCCACTCCATAAAAGCAGGTGATGATTTTTATTTTCCACTGTTCATGGTTTTTCCATTGAAAGAAATAAAAGAAAATGTATCCTTCTCCTGTTTGAAAGAAAATACACCCAACCATTACTTACATTACCGACAGTTAGGCGTCTTATGACTGGATGTTGGATCTGTGTTTACCATTAAAACGTGTGTCATCATTGTCTGCACGACCGCCATCTTTTGCCACTCCATAAAAGCAAGTGATGATTTTTATTTTCCACTGTTCATCATGGTTTTTCCATTGAAAGAAATAAAAGAAAATGTATCCTTCTCCTGTTTGAAAGAAAATACACCCAACCATTACTTACATTACCGACAGTTAGGCGTCTTATGACTGGATGTTGGATCTGTGTTTACCATTAAAACGTGTGTCATCATTGTCTGCACGACCGCCATCTTTTGCCACTCCATAAAAGCAAGTGATGATTTTTATTTTCCACTGTTCATCATGGTTTTTCCATTGAAAGAAATAAAAGAAAATGTATCCTTCTCCTGTTTGAAAGAAAATACACCCAACCATTACTTACATTACCGACAGTTAGGCGTCTTATGACTGGATGTTGGATCTGTGTTTACCATTAAAACGTGTGTCATCATTGTCTGCACGACCGCCATCTTTTGCCACTCTATAAAAGCAAGTGATGATTTTTATTTTCCACTGTTCATCATGGTTTTTCCATTGAAAGAAATAAAAGAAAATGTATCCTTCTCCTGTTTGAAAGAAAATACACCCAACCATTACTTACATTACCGACAGTTAGGCGTCTTATGACTGGATGTTGGATCTGTGTTTATCATTAAAACGTGTGTCATCATTGTCTGCACGACCGCCATCTTTTGCCACTCCATAAAAGCAAGTGATGATTTTTATTTTCCACTGTTCATCATGGTTTTTCCATTGAAAGAAATAAAAGAAAATGTATCCTTCTCCTGTTTGAAAGAAAATACACCCAACCATTACTTACATTACCGACAGTTAGGCGTCTTATGACTGGATGTTGGATCTGTGTTTACCATTAAAACGTGTGTCATCATTGTCTGCACGACCGCCATCTTTTGCCACTCCATAAAAGCAAGTGATGATTTTTATTTTCCACTGTTCATCATGGTTTTTCCATTGAAAGAAATAAAAGAAAATGTATCCTTCTCCTGTTTGAAAGAAAATACACCCAACCATTACTTACATTACCGACAGTTAGGCGTCTTATGACTGGATGTTGGATCTGTGTTTATCATTAAAACGTGTGTCATCATTGTCTGCACGACCGCCATCTTTTGCCACTCCATAAAAGCAAGTGATGATTTTTATTTTCCACTGTTCATCATGGTTTTTCCATTGAAAGAAATAAAAGAAAATGTATCCTTCTCCTGTTTGAAAGAAAATACACCCAACCATTACTTACATTACCGACAGTTAGGCGTCTTATGACTGGATGTTGGATCTGTGTTTACCATTAAAACGTGTGTCATCATTGTCTGCACGACCGCCATCTTTTGCCACTCCATAAAAGCAAGTGATGATTTTTATTTTCCACTGTTCGTCGTGGCTTCGTTATCTCCTTAAATACTATTGAGTATTAATTGACCACACTCTCTTTCAAACGTGGCTGGCTGAAAAGTGGTGTGTGTGAAGTGCGCATGTGTATGAGGTATGGGGAAATATGTACGTACAAGTGCTGTGAAAGACCAACCAGACGATGAGTATCTGCTTGACTGTTTATGAAGGCCTAGTTCTTATATGGTTCCAGAAATCAAGTAATTCTTGAATCATAAAAGGTTAAGTACTACTGTTCTGGAGGAAGAAGCACGTTAAATAAAATTTTACTACTTCATCATTCAGTTGCTTCAAAGAAAAAACTTATATCTACCTTGTTAAAATTTCAGTCGTAAGTTAGAAAACGTACAGCGTTCATAATGTGCATCGTTATCGTCTGCTATTTCAAATTACGACAAAATAGTTAAACGAAGCCGGACATAAATTAAGGGATTATCTAAATAATTCAAAATTCTATGTTTTATTAGATTTTCTTAAAACGGTGGCGAATTAATAAAGCATTTTAATGATTATTATTATCATTATCAATATTAGAAAATTATGCAAACTAGTTTTAATCCATGAAAATTTCACGGTTTTCCTATTTAAACTTTCTGATGAATCTTCATTCTTAAGCTAATATTTGAATAAGCTCATGGCAAGTTCTACGACAGTAAAATATCCGTAGAAATCCCCCCTATCGCATCGTAAAATATTTGATCTGAACAAACTTAACAGAATATTGCAATAACTATTATAAATATGAATGTTGGTCGTTATTTTGAGAAGTAAGGGGGTACAAAGGAAAAGATATGAAATTGAAAAAAAAATTCATGTCACTGAAACAGATGTTAAAAACTATCTTTCCTCCTATCATGTATCGTCTGTGATGATATATTTTGTCTTCTTATGCGATCAAAACGGAATAGTTCATTATTTATCAGGTAATAGCTGGAGAGTTTAAATATTACTTATAGCAATATTTATTCTGTGCTATACAGAAATGTGGCACAAGGCCTAATGGGGGTTGGGGAAAGGATGGTCTTCTTCTGTCTTAACTATAACTTAGCTAGCCGGAATCACTGACCTAATCGTACGAACAATTACTATCTTAGTCAACAACACATTCATACTATAACTTATAGCAGGAACTGATAAAGACTTCAATTTTTTCTTTCTTTTTTCTTTCTTTTTTCTTTTATTTTCTCACTGAAGCGAAGTAGCGTCTCTATCGTTTGTCTATTCACACAAGTAAAATGGAATAGTCCATTATTTATGAGGTAACAGAGGGAGAGGTTAAATATTTCTTTCTTTCTTTTATTTACTCACTGAAGCGAAGTAGCATCTCTCATATGTTTTTGGTATTTGGCTGGTAGTGAAGTCAAAAGACGTGTGCAACGTTAGGTGAGTCTATCGTAAACTTATTTAGATACAGATACATGGTTGACCACCACAGAGGAAGTCGCGCTATTTACTTAAAGACTCGTTTAAACTTTGCACAGGAAAATAAAGTTAAAAAAATGGACAAAACAATGTCCCATGAAGTAAAAACAACCCTATCTGTGTCTAATGGCATCCAACGAGTTTCAATGCAACATGCCGGGAATGAGGTGTTGTTGTAGCATACCTACGGACGCTAATGCCTATGCCCCCATTCCCATAAATACAGTAGTGAATACTGTATGTTGATCTGCAGTCAGAGATTAGTCTGCAGCTGGGCTGGTCAAACTCTCTGCCTCTGGGCAGAGACGATCCCTAGACGAGGCTATGTCGAAGGGCAAAGTCTCGTCTCGGGATAGAGCTACCCGACTCCGTTTTATACTGGGCATTTTTGGCCGAGCTTACGGGCTCGGATACCCCACATTAAATACAGTCTTGTGCCACATCTGACCGCGTGAGGCGTTGGTAGATATCCTGCAGTTGGAGATTCATTGTGGAATTCACTTGATTCACTTCTATCAGATGACTACTACTTCTACATGCCACTGACGAATCTTATATGTGTTGTTCTTGTCCTAAGTATTATTCAGTAACCTTCCCTAGGCTACAAAAGTTTACTTAGTAACTGGTTATTGACACTCAAGAATAAGCGTCATTATGTCTTCTCGAAACTCCTGCACTTTAAATTTATAAACAAACAAATCAGATCCTCTATCCATACCCCACATTAAATTCGGCCTTGTGCCATATCTGACCATGTGGGGCGGTTGGTAGATATCTTACAGCTGGAGATTCATTGTGAAATTCACTTGACTCACTTCTAGCAGTGTGAGAGAAATAAGAGGAGAGAGAGGGAAAGAGAAAGAGAATGACTTATAAATGGCAAAGCAATCTTACACATCTTTTCTCCTTCCTTGTCAATTCCTTACGAAGCAATTTTGTTTCTGCCTTTGCTGGAAAACCAGAAACCTGATCCTAGTTTAACAACGGTGGTCTCCCCTGTTTGTTAACACCGATGAAAGTAAGATAATTGACATGCAACAAATGGCAGTAGCAAACGCCTGACATCTTTCTAATACAGACAGGACATTGATGGTTTCGTTTCGCTTAATTGATAACAACCATTTGACAATGGCTACGTTTGTTTTGGGAGCCTTTTTATCTTAGTGCGAAATATGGTAGGTGGGAAGACAGACAGGGAAACAAATTAGATGAACTTTTTTTTTTGCTGACTTAATCTTGTAAGCCAGGATGTTAGCGATGTGCGGTTTAATTATGGACAGGGATTAATCAAGGGAATTGCTTATTGGCGCAGGTTTTCTTCTGCATGGAATACTTTTATGACAAAATGAATGGGAAAGCATTTGCTGAAGTTGCAAGAATTGAAATATAAACAAAATGAAAAACTAGACAGGCATGAACAGACTTAGATAGATAGAAAAAGGCAAAGTGATAGAAAGAAAGAAAGAGGCATGCATATATATATATATAGCTAGCTAGCTAGATAAATAGATAGAAAAAGCAGTGAAAGATAGAAAGAGGCATATATATATATATATATATATATATATATATATATATATATATGTGTGTGTGTGTGTAAAGATAAACAGATAGATAGATAGATAGAAAAAGAGCAAAGTGAAAGAAAGAAAGAGGCATGCATATATATAAATATATATATATATATATATATATATATATATATATATAGATAGATAGATAGATAGATAGGTAGAAAGAATGAAAGAAAGAAATGGCGAAGTGACAAAAAGAAAGAAAGACAAAAAAGACAGATAGATAAATAGATAGATAGGAAAAAGCAAAGTGATAGAAAGAAAGAAACAAAGAAACAAAGAAATGAAAAGACATAGATAGATAGATAGATAGAAAGAAAGAAAGAAAGAAATGGAGAAGTGACAAAAAGAAAGAAAGAAAGAAAAAGACATAGATAAATACATAGATAGGAAAAGGCAAAGTGATAGAAAGAAAGAAAGAAACAAACAAACAAAGACAGGAAAATACATAGATATATAGAAAAATAGATAGAAAGAAACAAAGAAAGAAACAAAGAAACAAAGAAACAAAGAAAGGAAAAGAAATAGATAGATAGATAGATAGAAAAATACAAATATAGATAGATAGATAGGGAGACAGAAAGAAGCAAAAACAGATATTGAGAGATGAATATGTAGTTAGATAAACAGATATAAAGAGACTAAGATAGCTATTAATAAATGAATATATATATATATATATATATATATATATATATATATATATATATATAGTTGTGCTAAATGGTGAAGAACCAAATGTATATCTGTTATTACCGTGTATACTAATGTATATATATATATATATATATATATATATATATATATGTAGATGGATAGACAACTAGAAATATACATAGTTGTCCTAAATAGTGAGTAACAATGCATGCACATACAGACCTATATATATATATATATATATATATATATATATATATATATATATATATATATATATATATATATATATATGTGTGTGTGTGTATGTGTGTGTGCGTGCGTGCGTGTAATATGAAAATAACACTGGCGTCTCATCTTAACAGATATATTTACCAAAATTACTCAAAAACATCTTGAGATGCGAAAGAGTAAATGTTTTCTATATAATCGCTATTGGCTTCAACCACGGTTTCCAGATGACTTTGGAATCTCCGGCAACTCTTCTGGACGGAGGGTCTCCTTGTTGAAGTTGGTGAATGATCAATGTTTGACTGATAATATTGTATACCGAGCGAGCATAAATTTCGATAACCATGTTAAATTTTATTTTGTTGAAAATCCTTGGAAATTTGTTTTTTTACCATCACTGAATGAACTTAGGTAATATAAAATACAAAAACAGAACTGCTTTCTCAAAATATTTCAGGCAATTAAAGAACAATGGCATCTCACCATCGATCAACTGGGATATTATAACAAGAGTTAAATGTTATAACGGGAAAGAAAATAAATGAGCTATTGTGTAGAATGTCGTGGTTATTTGTCTTTTTCGTCATTTTTTCACTTTACTCTTCCTTAAGCTTTACTCTCTTTTTCACTTTTACCTCTTTTTTTTCCAATTGTATCTATTTTGACTTCCGCTTTTCTAGACATATACTGTCATTGTTAAACAAAATAATTTAAAAAATAAAATTAATATTGATATCTCATTTTAACATATATATTTACCAAAATTACGCAAAAATATCTTCAGATAGTAAAGGGTAAATTTATTCAATAAAATCGCTATTGGTTTCAATCACGGCCTCCAGACGAATCCAGAAACTCTTGTAACTATTTTTGGACGTCTCTTTGTTATCTCCTTGGTGAATGCTGCCATAATCCTTGCCTCCAGTTTGGTGTTACATGGAGTTTTGTTGGTTGATCGCTCAACTGTACCGCGCACAAAATAATCGAGGGAGTTGCAAGTGTGATCAGTTAGGCGGTCAGATGTAAGGAGTGATGTGGTCGCAGAAATTGTCTGACAGCCATGGTTGGGTTCTCCTGCTTGTGTGACAGGGTACAGAATCCTGTTAGCAGACATAGGTTCTCCAGCAGCACCCCTCTTGACCTAAGGTAGCACTAACATATCAAAGCACTAAATAAAATTGTCCATTCCTTTTCTCACGAGGCCAAGAACACCGATTACTATTTGTACATTCTCAGACTTCATTCCCCATATCTGATAACCAGGTCCTTGTATTTGGATAATTTCTCTGGAGGTGTTTCTCTCAGATGGTACTGCTATGTCAATAAATATACACTTTCTGAATTTCTTGTCTTTTATGATAATATCACGTCTGTTGGCTTTTATTTTCCTGTCAGTTTGAATTGACATATCCCAGAGGATAGTTACATCGTTATTTGGGGTAACTGTGTCTGGTTGGTACACTTATCATCTCTCAGTGGTTTCGATTTTGTGCTTCTTGCATATCTTCCCGTGCACGTATGTAGCTACCTTTTTATGCATGTGAGTATATTCATGTTTTGTTAGTTCCTAACGTCCTGAGTTAGTATGATTGACAGTTTCATCATATTTTCCGCAGATCCTGTATTTGAGGTTAGTTCTATCCTTGATTATGTGATAGTGTTTGGTCCTGAGTTACAATAATAAGGTCTTCTGTCTCAGCATTCAACGCTGTCCTCCTAAACCAATGATATGTTTTCTTTCGGTCCACATTTACGTCTTTCGTTCTTTTTAGGTATTTGTCATGCAACGCCTTGTCTTCCCCATTTTTTTTTTAATTTCATTTGTTTTGCTTTCTGTTTTCTCGTTGGGCATAGATGTTATTCGCTTCATTTTTGTTGATAGAATTTCAGGCATATTAAGCTATTATTATTATTATTATTATTATTACTTTTAATACTATATTATTAATGTTATTATATTATTAATATTATATTATTATTATTATTTATTAGTTGTTTTGCTTTCTGTTTTCTCGTTTGACGTAGATGGCATTCGCTTCATTTTTGTTGATAGCATATTAAGCTATTATTTATTATTATTATTATTATTATTTGCTATTATTATATTATTACTTTTAATATTATATTAATAATATTATTATATTATTAATATATTATATATTATTATATTGTTAATATCCTATTGTTATATTATTACTATTATTATTTTATTTTCTCGTTTGGTGTAGATGGTATTCGCTTTGTTTTTGTTCAGAGGATTTCAGGTACATTAAGCGATTATTATTATTATTATTATTATTATTATTATTATTATTATTATTATTATTATTATTATTATTATTATTATTATTATTATTATTATTATTATTATTATTATTATTATTATTATTTTATTTTCTCGTTTGGTGTAGATGGTATTCGCTTTGTTTTTGTTCAGAGGATTTCAGGTACATTAAGCGATTATTATTATTATTATTATTATTATTATTATTATTATTATTATTATTATTATTATTATTATTATTATTATTATTATTATTATTATTATTATTATTATTATTATTATTATTATTATTATTATTATTATTATTATTATTATTATTATTATTATTATTATTATTATTATTATTATTATTATTATTATTATTATTATTATTATTATTATTATTATTATTATTATTATTATTATTATTATTATTATTATTATTATTATTATTATTATTATTATTATTATTATTATTATTATTATTATTATTATTATTATTATTATTATTATTATTATTATTATTATTATTATTATTATTATTATTATTATTATTATTATTATTATTATTATTATTATTATTATTATTATTATTATTATTATTATTATTATTATTATTATTATTATTATTATTATTATTATTATTATTATTATTATTATTATTATTATTATTATTATTATTATTATTATTATTATTATTATTATTATTATTATTATTATTATTATTATTATTATTATTATTATTATTATTATTATTATTATTATTATTATTATTATTATTATTATTATTATTATTATTATTATTATTATTATTATTATTATTATTATTATTATTATTATTATTATTATTATTATTATTATTATTATTATTATTATTATTATTATTATTATTATTATTATTATTATTATTATTATTATTATTATTATTATTATTATTATTATTATTATTATTATTATTATTATTATTATTATTATTATTATTATTATTATTATTATTATTATTATTATTATTATTATTATTATTATTATTATTATTATTATTATTATTATTATTATTATTATTATTATTATTATTATTATTATTATTATTATTATTATTATTATTATTATTATTATTATTATTATTATTATTATTATTATTATTATTATTATTATTATTATTATTATTATTATTATTATTATTATTATTATTATTATTATTATTATTATTATTATTATTATTATTATTATTATTATTATTATTATTATTATTATTATTATTATTATTATTATTATTATTATTATTATTATTATTATTATTATTATTATTATTATTATTATTATTATTATTATTATTATTATTATTATTATTATTATTATTATTATTATTATTATTATTATTATTATTATTATTATTATTATTATTATTATTATTATTATTATTATTATTATTATTATTATTATTATTATTATTATTATTATTATTATTATTATTATTATTATTATTATTATTATTATTATTATTATTATTATTATTATTATTATTATTATTATTATTATTATTATTATTATTATTATTATTATTATTATTATTATTATTATTATTATTATTATTATTATTATTATTATTATTATTATTATTATTATTATTATTATTATTATTATTATTATTATTATTATTATTATTATTATTATTATTATTATTATTATTATTATTATTATTATTATTATTATTATTATTATTATTATTATTATTATTATTATTATTATTATTATTATTATTATTATTATTATTATTATTATTATTATTATTATTATTATTATTATTATTATTATTATTATTATTATTATTATTATTATTATTATTATTATTATTATTATTATTATTATTATTATTATTATTATTATTATTATTATTATTATTATTATTATTATTATTATTATTATTATTATTATTATTATTATTATTATTATTATTATTATTATTATTATTATTATTATTATTATTATTATTATTATTATTATTATTATTATTATTATTATTATTATTATTATTATTATTATTATTATTATTATTATTATTATTATTATTATTATTATTATTATTATTATTATTATTATTATTATTATTATTATTATTATTATTATTATTATTATTATTATTATTATTATTATTATTATTATTATTATTATTATTATTATTATTATTATTATTATTATTATTATTATTATTATTATTATTATTATTATTATTATTATTATTATTATTATTATTATTATTATTATTATTATTATTATTATTATTATTATTATTATTATTATTATTATTATTATTATTATTATTATTATTATTATTATTATTATTATTATTATTATTATTATTATTATTATTATTATTATTATTATTATTATTATTATTATTATTATTATTATTATTATTATTATTATTATTATTATTATTATTATTATTATTATTATTATTATTATTATTATTATTATTATTATTATTATTATTATTATTATTATTATTATTATTATTATTATTATTATTATTATTATTATTATTATTATTATTATTATTATTATTATTATTATTATTATTATTATTATTATTATTATTATTATTATTATTATTATTATTATTATTATTATTATTATTATTATTATTATTATTATTATTATTATTATTATTATTATTATTATTATTATTATTATTATTATTATTATTATTATTATTATTATTATTATTATTATTATTATTATTATTATTATTATTATTATTATTATTATTATTATTATTATTATTATTATTATTATTATTATTATTATTATTATTATTATTATTATTATTATTATTATTATTATTATTATTATTATTATTATTATTATTATTATTATTATTATTATTATTATTATTATTATTATTATTATTATTATTATTATTATTATTATTATTATTATTATTATTATTATTATTATTATTATTATTATTATTATTATTATTATTATTATTATTATTATTATTATTATTATTATTATTATTATTATTATTATTATTATTATTATTATTATTATTATTATTATTATTATTATTATTATTATTATTATTATTATTATTATTATTATTATTATTATTATTATTATTATTATTATTATTATTATTATTATTATTATTATTATTATTATTATTATTATTATTATTATTATTATTATTATTATTATTATTATTATTATTATTATTATTATTATTATTATTATTATTATTATTATTATTATTATTATTATTATTATTATTATTATTATTATTATTATTATTATTATTATTATTATTATTATTATTATTATTATTATTATTATTATTATTATTATTATTATTATTATTATTATTATTATTATTATTATTATTATTATTATTATTATTATTATTATTATTATTATTATTATTATTATTATTATTATTATTATTATTATTATTATTATTATTATTATTATTATTATTATTATTATTATTATTATTATTATTATTATTATTATTATTATTATTATTATTATTATTATTATTATTATTATTATTATTATTATTATTATTATTATTATTATTATTATTATTATTATTATTATTATTATTATTATTATTATTATTATTATTATTATTATTATTATTATTATTATTATTATTATTATTATTATTATTATTATTATTATTATTATTATTATTATTATTATTATTATTATTATTATTATTATTATTATTATTATTATTATTATTATTATTATTATTATTATTATTATTATTATTATTATTATTATTATTATTATTATTATTATTATTATTATTATTATTATTATTATTATTATTATTATTATTATTATTATTATTATTATTATTATTATTATTATTATTATTATTATTATTATTATTATTATTATTATTATTATTATTATTATTATTATTATTATTATTATTATTATTATTATTATTATTATTATTATTATTATTATTATTATTATTATTATTATTATTATTATTATTATTATTATTATTATTATTATTATTATTATTATTATTATTATTATTATTATTATTATTATTATTATTATTATTATTATTATTATTATTATTATTATTATTATTATTATTATTATTATTATTATTATTATTATTATTATTATTATTATTATTATTATTATTATTATTATTATTATTATTATTATTATTATTATTATTATTATTATTATTATTATTATTATTATTATTATTATTATTATTATTATTATTATTATTATTATTATTATTATTATTATTATTATTATTATTATTATTATTATTATTATTATTATTATTATTATTATTATTATTATTATTATTATTATTATTATTATTATTATTATTATTATTATTATTATTATTATTATTATTATTATTATTATTATTATTATTATTATTATTATTATTATTATTATTATTATTATTATTATTATTATTATTATTATTATTATTATTATTATTATTATTATTATTATTATTATTATTATTATTATTATTATTATTATTATTATTATTATTATTATTATTATTATTATTATTATTATTATTATTATTATTATTATTATTATTATTATTATTATTATTATTATTATTATTATTATTATTATTATTATTATTATTATTATTATTATTATTATTATTATTATTATTATTATTATTATTATTATTATTATTATTATTATTATTATTATTATTATTAT
Source organism: Acanthosepion esculentum (assembly GCA_964036315.1). NCBI lineage: Eukaryota > Metazoa > Mollusca > Cephalopoda > Sepiida > Sepiidae > Acanthosepion > Acanthosepion esculentum. The sequence continues at coordinate 30,039,905 of OZ038502.1, read as the reverse complement.
TATTATTATTATTATTATTATTATTATTATTATTATTATTATTATTATTATTATTATTATTATTATTATTATTATTATTATTATTATTATTATTATTATTATTATTATTATTATTATTATTATTATTATTATTATTATTATTATTATTATTATTATTATTATTATTATTATTATTATTATTATTATTATTATTATTATTATTATTATTATTATTATTATTATTATTATTATTATTATTATTATTATTATTATTATTATTATTATTATTATTATTATTATTATTATTATTATTATTATTATTATTATTATTATTATTATTATTATTATTATTATTATTATTATTATTATTATTATTATTATTATTATTATTATTATTATTATTATTATTATTATTATTATTATTATTATTATTATTATTATTATTATTATTATTATTATTATTATTATTATTATTATTATTATTATTATTATTATTATTATTATTATTATTATTATTATTATTATTATTATTATTATTATTATTATTATTATTATTATTATTATTATTATTATTATTATTATTATTATTATTATTATTATTATTATTATTATTATTATTATTATTATTATTATTATTATTATTATTATTATTATTATTATTATTATTATTATTATTATTATTATTATTATTATTATTATTATTATTATTATTATTATTATTATTATTATTATTATTATTATTATTATTATTATTATTATTATTATTATTATTATTATTATTATTATTATTATTATTATTATTATTATTATTATTATTATTATTATTATTATTATTATTATTATTATTATTATTATTATTATTATTATTATTATTATTATTATTATTATTATTATTATTATTATTATTATTATTATTATTATTATTATTATTATTATTATTATTATTATTATTATTATTATTATTATTATTATTATTATTATTATTATTATTATTATTATTATTATTATTATTATTATTATTATTATTATTATTATTATTATTATTATTATTATTATTATTATTATTATTATTATTATTATTATTATTATTATTATTATTATTATTATTATTATTATTATTATTATTATTATTATTATTATTATTATTATTATTATTATTATTATTATTATTATTATTATTATTATTATTATTATTATTATTATTATTATTATTATTATTATTATTATTATTATTATTATTATTATTATTATTATTATTATTATTATTATTATTATTATTATTATTATTATTATTATTATTATTATTATTATTATTATTATTATTATTATTATTATTATTATTATTATTATTATTATTATTATTATTATTATTATTATTATTATTATTATTATTATTATTATTATTATTATTATTATTATTATTATTATTATTATTATTATTATTATTATTATTATTATTATTATTATTATTATTATTATTATTATTATTATTATTAACAACAGGATTTTACCTGATATTTTTAAAATATTAACCGGGGCTCGTTTTGTTTGCCATATTAAGAACATCTCTTTTTTTTGCCTGGATGGAAGCGTAGTATATGTTCTCTTTTCAGTTGAGATGGGGAAAATGCGCGCAGTCTCCGAGATCACCCTATCCCCACACGGCGTGTGAATACCTTCCTCATTTCAATAAGAGTGGTGGGTCGGTGTAATATCGATGCTAATGTGACAGTGATTGCGGAGATAGGGCAGTTTTTTTGTCATTGGTCCATATGAATATGCAATGCGAGCGGACAACCTAGATTAGAAAAAGATCCTGTGTCATATCCTATCTTAGCAGGGAGCCCGTGTTACTATTATCACAGTGGCCGAGGGGAGGGGACAATTCTTGTGTTGTGTTGTTATGTACGCATAAGAGCCCCCAACACATTAAAAATATCTTCATGAAGAGGTCGGATCAATGCATAGTATGTGTTCTTCTTGCCCCCCCCCCCCCGCGGATTCCAATACTGCAGCAACACCTTTCTCATTGCAATAAAAGAGTTATTGTCGGTGACATATTGGCGACAGTGGTTGTAGAAACCGGACGACATTTAATGAACCGATGGCAACCCGCTTTATTAAGAACTTTTATTCTAACCTTTTAGGGAACTGAATAAATAGCTTATAGGGGCGTCTTAACGTAATCAATAGGAATGCGTCTGAAAATTGTTGTAGTTCAAAGGGTGAAATTTTATTCTGTTTTTAAAAGCGATCAGATGCAGGACAATAAAAAAAAAAATTAATGACACACACTTAAAAAAAATCATTCATCCTGAACGTAAACTATTTTTTATTTTACTATTTACTCACGAATGTTGCAGTGAACACCTTACTCTTCGATACACGGACAAGAAAGGAGATATTTTATTTAAAAATCTAAGTAGCTATGTACGGGGTGTATTCAAAAATTATCCGCACTCTTGCCTAAAGATATGTTATGGCGAAAGTGCAGATAATTTTTCACTTACCCTCGTAATACGTCATCCCTTTTTATGGTAGTAAATACTGGACAGTCTCCTTACAGCTGATGACGAAACCTAAGAGTCCTGGTTACGACGATAAACGCCGTCCAACGGAAAGGTCTCTGATCAGAAGGTTTTGAAGAGGGTGGAACCACCTCATAATTGCTGGTGTCCCGGGTCCACCCTGACCCAGGAAAGAGAATCTCGACCCAGTTTTATACGGGGTCTACAGATAAATTTTTGTCGAGCCTACGGTCTCGGATAACGAACATTAAATTCGGCCGTCTGCCACATCTAACCGCGTGAAGTGGTTGGTAGATATCCAACAGTTGGTGATTCGTCTCAAGGTGTGCTGGTCATACACTCTGCCTCCGCACAGATAGGACCCCCAGACGAGACTATACGAAAGGTGAGAGTTTCGTCTCCGGAAACATAACAGTGCAGTACTCTTTTCTTTGTTTATGTTGCCTTATATCTCCTCTTCCTTCAGGAAATTGTCCAGCATTCACTGTCATATCGAAGCACTGATTTGCATAACAGTTCAGCACTCGTTCCTTTGTTTATGCTGCCTTATTTCCTCTTTTTCTCTGAGGAAATTGTCCAGCATTCACTGTCATATCGAAGCACTGATTTGCATAACAGTTCAGCACTCTTTCCTTTGTGTATGTTGCTTTATATCTCCTCTTCTGTAAGGAAACTGTCCAGCATTCACTGTCATATCAAAGCACTGATTTGCATGACAGTTCGGCACTCTTTCCTTTGTTTATGTTGCTTTATATCTCCTCTTCTGTGAGGAAATTGTCCAGCATTCACTGTCATATCGAAGCACTGATTTTACATAACAGTTCACCACTCTTTTCTTTGTTTCTACTTAAATCTTCCGCCTTCTTGATACTTTGTTTATCTTATAAAATTCATCTTTTTTTGTTTCAATTCGCTTTACTTGTCATGTTTTCAGTTTTGTTTGAAAATATATATTTAAATTGCTTATATTTCTTTCATTAGGGACATTTTTATTCGTCGTTCCCATCTTTGGGTGTCTGACGACCACGCCCACACTGGATCCGTAAAATCAATGGCAAGTCATTTATCCTCGCTTTCCTTTACCACCTTGCCTAGAAGACACTGATGAAAGAACATGTCGGATAAATATGAAAACTGATATATGTGAACATTTTTTTTTAATGAAAATCATATTCATTCATTAATCACTTCTGTTTTCTTTCAAGACGTTGTGGTTCTTTTCTGATGTTTTATCCCACAATTTTTAATTATATTGATAAAACTGTTGTGGCCTTGTTAGGGCCAGAAATAAAGACACAAGAAAAGAATTAAGTTAAACAAATATATTAAGAGAAACAGTAATACAAACATATCCAAACGATAGTGTTACAGCAAGAATGTTCAGTCCGACTGTCAGAGATGACTGCTGGAAACCTCCCTCTCCAAAAGGCAGTACCTGCTCCTATTTATAGCTGGGCAAATTACCATAACATAAACGTTTATTAACGTCTGCCATATTTCATTAGTAAAAACGTATTTGAAATGAAGGTAGCTGGCCAATTAATAAGAACGATGAAATAGATAAGAATTAGATTGTTAATAAGATCTATATTTTTCCTTTTTTTTTATTTTATCGTTCTCGCCCCATGCAATGTAGAGAAATCACTGAGTCACCGGGTGTTACTGGGCGTGGCAGAATTAGGAACAGAAACATTAATAATGTGAGGGAACTGAAAAGAGTAATCGGGAGGTGTTATGGGTCCTTACCTATAACTACAGAATGAACTCTTCCTAACACTATGTATACTACGCCTCTCAAGAGAGAGAGAGAGAGACGAATCGAGTCGAGCCGATAGTAGTTCACTCCAAACCAGACTGACAGTCATACTAAGAGCTTCCACATCTTGTATTATTATTCCGTGTAATATATCTTCGTTATTTCTACTCTTGTGTTCGTGTTGTTCTTCCTTGGTCCTAACCTGGACCATAGCAGGAGGACAGCAGATAGCGATTGACATTGCATTTAAATTGTTCGCAGATTAAAGTTGACTGAAATGTATAAAACCGGAAAGACGTTTCAAAAGCGAGAAGTCAAGAGAAAATGTTAGCATAGAATTTACGCCTACGTACCGCGTTGAAATTTTAAATGTCTACGTATCATGGCGGAGATCGCATCCGAACAATTACCATGAAAGTATTTATCGAGAAGACACAGAGAGACAACCTTACGGCGGTGGGAAAGTGACTGAAGTCGAGCCGCCGGATCAGGGCCGATGATATTGCTGGCTCTTCTTTTATCAAAGAGCTCAAGATAAATAGCAAAGTCACCGGATCATATTTGGCAGCAATATTCGAAGCATGGACGAATGATAGAATTGTAGATATGTAAGATAGATTCTGAAGAGAAATATTGGATCGCACGGCACAGTAATGTAATACGTGTGGAGATGATGTTTATCAAAGTTTGTTTAATTTTTGCAAAGGGCCACAACTCTGGCGAGTTCAGTGCGGATATAACTCACTACTCAAAAGGGATAGTCAAATAAACTACACCGTTAATCATCACCTCAAACCAAACGCCAAAAATATCATATTTGACGTAACCTCAGTCATTTACTCGTCCTGGGTAAGACGATAAACTACGTCCAACAGCAAGGTTTCTGATCAGGAGGTTTTGAGGAGCGTGGAACCACCTCTTAATTGCTGGTGTTCCCAAATCCACCTTGACCCGAGGTGGTAGCACCTGTTAGGGTCCCAGCTATCGGCAAATAGTTAACACCCAAACTTGTGTAAAAATAGGTTTTAATACCAGAAATACTTTGTAATAAAAGAAATTATTACCAGCAATAATTTTTGAAGGAAAAATTATTATCAGCAATACTTTTAAAAAATACCAGCAATACAAACAGTTATACATTCTTTGAAAAAAATATGACCAGCTAGGAAAAATATTCCCAGAAATAGATTTTTGAAGAAAAACACATTACCTGCAATAAAAATTTTGTCGGCATTAAATAACCCGTTGAGGTGGATATGCCGTAAAGCAAATTAAAGAAAACCAAAACTCAGTCATTTATGGAGTAAAAACAGAATTCTCATTCTCATTTCTTTGCTTAGCCGCGAATTTATAAATGTCCTTTTCAGGATTTGTATTAGAAATAAAGCCAAATAAAATATATCTATGATTTTTTTGTCTTACGCATTTGAAGTTTGTTTTCTTTTGTTGTTTTTAATCATTTCACCCCAAGCAAGGCGGGGATGCCACTAATACGCAGGGGGTTACAGAAAGTGAAAGTGAGAGAAAAGAATGGGTATAGATGGAGATTGAGGAAAGGATAAAAGATGAACGGGTCTCAAGACGACAGAAGATGGCGATTGATATTGCATTTGCATTGTTGAAGGTTGCAGCTTTTAGTATAGCAAGTAAACTGAAGGGAGTTTCACAGGCGGGAAGTGCGAGAAAAGAGTAGAAGTGGCAGTTGCATTTAGGTATTTCAACAGTAAAATGCCGAGACATAGATGCCAGTCTAGTAGCACTGTATATACTCGTGTATAAGCCTATTTAATGTATAATGTGACCCCTGGATTTTTGCGTGAAGTTGAGCCCCCCGTAAGAATTACCTATTTATAGTGCAACCTGTTATCGAAAATGCGGGCTTTTTAACCACTTCGAAAATAATTACCTGTTTATAGTATAATCGCTTATTTTTGTGTAAATAACTAATTAAACACGTACTATACTCGACTATATATTAGTATAATATAGCTGAAATATTGCTTCTAGCCAAGGGCTCACAATATGAGGCTAAATACAAAGATGGTAAATTGGTGTTTGCCATGCAAGAATTGTTTCGGATTTAAAAATAAAATGAAATATACCCCTAAATGTTTAGTACGTGTGTTGGTAGCCTAAACACTAACAGCACGACAAATGGAGCCAGTATATTTCGTTCAAATCCCAGTTGAAGCACTTTTTATCCATTTCCAACTAACCTCACTCGGGAAGGCATAGATCCACCTCTTTGAATAAGTCGGGGAATGATCCCTGTTGTTGTTTCCATATAAGCCAATTAAATTTGCCAGGCCTTATTTAGGAAGGAGATTAGTTCACTAACGATCGACTTCGTCACGGAACAATTACACTGAGCAACAACAACAAAAAAAAATCATTGTTTTTAAGTTGTCTCTATTTTTCCAAATAATTTAGGTCAATTTTTCACCGCTGAATCCGAAAATAACATCCGTTTCTCTCAATCAGATCACGTTTTTGTGCTATGTTGAGTTTTTAAAAATCCGATCATACGACTTAATCGATTACATTTTTGTGACATTATTGATTGAATTTTGTTAATATCTCTCATTAGAAAATAAGTTTTTAAGGGAAAAATCGTTTTCTAACACAAGTTATTATTTAAATCTTACAAACATCGATTACAATAAATTGAATAAATAAATAAATTGATAAATGTAATTATATGTAAATTGTATGTTACGTCATCATAGTTCGAAATTCAGGGCTTGAAACTCCATTTATTCAAACCCTTAGAATGATCAGTCTCTCTTCTAAGTCCAGCAATAATCAGCCATCATGACTGCCTCCCAGCGTCCCTGATACCTGGTCTTCATCTCTTTCATGTCCTGGTGGAATCTGTCTCCCTGTTTGTACTCATTGATTCCCAATTCTCAGGAAACCGATCCATATGTGAGAGTAAATAATGCATTTTGATGTTCATGCAGCATATGAGGTTTCTGAAAGCAGTCAGTTCCGTGGAGTTTCTGGCCTTGTTGTTGCCAAGAATGTTCTTCACGACCAGAACAAAAGCCTTCCATGCTTCCAGTTCCATTTCGTACATTGAGTTTTCAAACTCTGGATATCTGATGAGCTGACGGATTTGAGGACCATCAATGATGACAGCTTTCAACTTTTCCATCGTCAATCCTGCAAAAGCCTAACACAAGTAAGTGAAGCAGCCACTATCATATTATGTGTTATTTGCTTATAAGTAATTTTGGAGGCGTGTTTTAATATTCATTAATCTATATTTGGCTGAAAATACTTCTGATGGGTTAAAATTAATAAGTTTATAATTAACATAACAATTAGTTTTATTGTTTCAAATATTTGTTGCATATTTAGATATTTTAATGGACAGAAAAAACATAAACGAAAAAGATAAAAACAGCATGTAGCCATAGCTCAAAAAGTTGACCTGATTGAGCAAAAGCAATGAAAAATTTTAATTTTCTCTTGTAGGAATAACTATAACCTCTTCCCTATATATACGAGGGTCATTCAATAAATAAGGTGAGTTTTTCGGTATAAGGATTTCTAATACAGATAGAAGCTTACTTTTTTTTATTATTTTTCAGCGTAGTCTCCCAGCACTGTCACACACTTTTCCCATCTGTGCACAAGCTTCCGTATTCCCTCAGCGTAAAAATCTTTGGACTGATGTCTCAGCCAGTCGCTCACAACACTTTTGACTTCATCGTCACTTTTAAACTTCGTGCCTCTCGTGAACGCTTTCAAGGGACCAAACAGGTGAAAGTCTGAGGGGGCAAGGTCTGGGCTGTAAGGGGGATGATGGAGCAGTTCCCAGCCCAGCTCGTTGATGGTCCGCACCGTTTGGGCTGCTGTGTGAGGCCTTGCGTTGTCATGATGCAAGATGACTTCTTCTGACTGATGACACCTGCGTTTGTTCTTTATGTCTTTCAAAATCCTTGCAATGTCATCTACTGTCACCCTTCTGTCAGACTGAATGAGGTCATTGAGTGATTCGATCACCTCAGGAGACCTCCCTTCTGTTGGCCTCCCAGGCCTGTTTTCATCCTCAACACTGCTCCGTCCGTCTTTAAACAATTTAGCCCACTTGTAGACATTTTTTGGCTGAAACATGTGGCACAATACACAGTTGACATTCTCCTATGAATTTCAAGTGGTTTGCACCCTTCAGCAACCAAAAACTTGATAACTGACCGCTGTTCAATCCTGGAGCATGCTTCTTGGTCAGCCAACTTTGTTAATCGCCGAAACTCTCAATTTTTTTTTAATCTGCAAAAGAAATTGAATCCACGTGAAAAAGAAGTAAAACAAGAAAAAAAAAGAGTAAGCTTCTATCTGTATTAGAAGTTCTTATTCCGAAAAATTAAACTTATCTATTGAATGACCCTCGTATATATATATCTTCATTATTTCCGATAATATATATATATATATATATATATATATATATATATATATATTATCGGAAATAATGAAGATTAGACTTACGTGATTGGAGTGGTGATGTCGACTGGGTAGTCCTAGGGCGCGAATACCTCATTATCCTCCGCTTTAGTAGCCTTCAATTTCGACTGGCGGAAGAGGTGAGGGCAAAGGTTTGTTATAAAAATTCCTTCACTTCATACTCACAAGCTATTTGGCCGCCAGCGAAACAAGTTATTATTGTTCCTGTCTATTATTACTGTGGTTATTACTGCGGTTACCTGACCCTAGCGGAGAGGGTCGCAAAGGAAGGATGTTTTCTTTTGCAACCCGGTCATTTAACAGCTATCTCCACGCTGGTCTTTTCAGTTGAATTCATTTTCGACAATATCTATAGATAACACTGGTCAACATCAAATTTATTGTCTAAATATTTTAGCTAATTTAAGACAATTTTAATTTAATCCAAAAATCGCCCGAGGCCTACCCAGTCGACATCACCACATATATATAAAGAAATATAGTCAGAAGACGTTCTATATTTATGAGATAAAGTGCTCAATATCAGAAATAGAGCGTGTGTAAATATAGAAGTGAACATAGAAGTCAACCCTTAGAGGCCACTGGCTGTTTCATGCTAGACGCAATCGTCAGGCCACGGTTTTTTCTCGGCTATTTATATATACGGGTCAGTGGTGCATTGTGGGTAGTCTACTTTGGCAGTTAATTTGCCGGAAGTTATTTATGTGTGTATTTATTTATTTGTTTTAATTTATTTTGCTTGTTTTTAGTTTTTATTTATTATTATTATTTTTTATTTTTATTTCACATATATTTATTTATTTGTTTTAATTTTAATCGGTGTTTTATTAACGTAGTAAAAATTTGTTTATATCGCTTATTTAATAGTTTTCTTTTGACTTGCGAAGATACTCAAGGGTATTTATTCAATTTTGGGATTGATTGCTATAGTTTATTCTAACTATTATTTTGGCAGGAACAATTTTTAATTTGTTTATTACTTCATTCATTTATTTGGATTGGTTATCTTTATTTGTTTTTTCTAACGGTTAATTTATCGGGATCCGTTTGTTAGTTTGTTTATTTATTTGGATGAATTTAGATTAATTTATTTTACTTGTTTTTTATTAATTATTTATTATACTGTATATTTTTATTTACTCTTTTCGGTTTACGATTTTTAAGTAACGTAGTATTTTTTATCGTTATGCAATAGCTTAAAACTATATATCTATATATTATAGCACACCGTAAAACTATATAACTTCATATACATAGCTATAACTATGTATATGACGATATATAGTTTTAAGTTGTGCTATATTCATGGGATAAAGTGCTCAATATCAGAGTTAGAGCGTATGTAAATATAAATATAAAATTGAACATTGAGGTCAACACTCAGAGACGACAGGCTGTTTCATGCTAGACGTAACATCAGGCCTGACGATTGCGTCTAGCATGAAACAGCCTGTCGCCTCTGAGTTCAATTTTCACTTTTATATATATAAAAAAATCTGACTTCAATTTTCACTCTTATATATATATATATATATATATATATATATATATATATATATATATATATGTGTGTGTGTGGCTTTGCTAAAAACATGTCGCTGCTCCGGTTCGTCGACTGCAATATTCAGTTATGTTTGTGTCTTTCGAAATAGAGCACCTGGAGCAACAATAAAATTTCATCTTCGCTTCCTGATGCGCATTCTGGACAGTCATTTGGTCCCGTCGGGCCACCAGTGTCGTAGTCCTCTTGGACATGTACACCCTGTGCCTGGTGGGTGAATTCCGAACGTCCTTCCTAACGGGGAACTGATCACCGACAAGAAGGCGACCACATCCTCGCTTCATGGACGTCCACAAAAGGGAAATGAGAGCGATGGACATCGAGAGGTGGGAAGACGTCGCCAACGAATGCGATTTGATTTAAACCTAGGATTGGTGCGTGGAGAAAAGAAACGAAGGCTTCCCGGCGGAAAGAAGCGTGCTCGGCGGAATGAAAACAACGTGGCGACAGCGGTGGCGTCTTTACATGCATTCTTCTTGGCCTGTAGACCCATAAAATATACTTCACAGCCATCAGCAGAGGCATAACATTTGGGTCGTAGGTCCAAGATTTCTGGTGACCGACGGACCCTACACACACACAAACAATTAAAATATCATAAAAATAGAAAGAATATTTTCAGAGTTCGAAATAACCAACTTGGGGCGTAAGGTTGATGGACGATCGTACTGACGAACGGCCTTATAATTTTGCTTATTGTGCTCGGCACCATTATCGCACACCCGCTCGGTACCGTGATCGCCCACATCCAGCACAGGAGACCATCCGTTCCAGCGGTTCGGTCGACAAACCTCCTTCTCTCTTCCTCCTTATTCGCTTAGCATCTATTTTATGGGGATGAGAGCTCTCTTCAGAATTCTTTGATTGGTCAATGATCAAATATGTTTTTTACACTGTCCACTGAAATACTGCTACGTGAATAGCTTGCAGAAAATTAAAATAGAAAAAAAAATTAAAATAAAATAATAATTGATAGTACGTTTGACGGCATACATTACGTTAAATCCCATCTTCCATTGTGTCTTCACTTATGGTCATCAAAAATCCCTGCTATCAAAAGGTTTTCAAAACAACATGCCGAACATTAAATCAGGACGATTCACCGTAACAACTGCCATTTGAGCTGCTTGTCAACACTCAGTATTTGTTAAATGCTTTTTGTTTTTATGCTAACACGTTTGTCTGGGATCATATAATTTGTGAGGTGTTTTTTTTTTAACTTTCATTTCTACTTCTGTCGTCACAGGTCTCAGCCATGGTTTCCGTCAAAATTTTCTGGGCTCATCTAAAGGGAGGATTGATAAAGTGATGTCGAAATTCTTGGTCAGGATATCATCTAACTGGTCCGTTTCTGTCGCATGCAATATCCACCGGAGGTTTTAGCGACTTGCCGCTTTCCCCTTGGTACTTTCATAAAAAATGTCTCTTTACACAGGTTATTTTGATTGGCCAACAATTATATAACAGTTTTCATTGACCAATCAAATACTTCCTAGTGAAGTGCTATCGGAAAAAATACGATAACGAGGCATAATTTATAGGAGAGAATTGATAGCAAAAATCTACTGCTATTAAAAGGGTTTTCAAACATATCTCTGAACTTTGAGTCAGGATATTTCAGGTATCCACTGTTTGCCAAATCCTGCATTTTCAAAATGCCGAGTCACCTGGCATCTGCAATCAACTAATATTAATCTTCTGCGTTATCCTGAAAAGAGGTATAGCACTTTAATATCTTAAATCTGTATAAATTCATTTCATTAAAAAATTCATTAAAATTCATTTTCATAAAAATCTTTCCCTCTTTAGACCTACTTTTTTTTTTTTTATCGCCGGTCAATCTTTGAGATTAAACTTTTACGCTAATCAACATCGACATTTTTCTTTCGGGGGTACAACAATTTGTTCGAAAATTAAAAAAAATATAATTATGATTAAACAAATATCTTCTGATGAATCATTTAAATTAGCTGTTAGTGCCTAAATGTACTTTGTACACACGCACACACACACACACACACACACACACACACACTGTTATATAACGTATATATGAACACTAATGGGTATGTCACAATCGTCATGAATACGTTGTAATTGGGGGTAATATGCTGTATAAGTAGTCCAACACTAGCAGTGGCTTACCTACTTCATGCCGCTGGCGAGTATTGTATTTTGTTGATGTTATAAAAATTATCATTTCATTTCCAACCTCCGTTTTGTTTATTCCACATTCAGTAACCCTTTCTGGATTTCAGCACACATACACACAAACGCGCACACACACACACACACACACACACACACACACACACATATATATATATATATATATATATATATATATATATATATATATATATATATATACATATATATATATATATATATATATACGGAGTGAAATGGGTAAATTGTCGCCATTTTATATCTTTAATTTCATCTTGTCGGCTGTACAGTATAATTGGGTCAGTTGGGCACCGTCTGTGAGAAAAAGAGCACAATGACGCAATTCACTTCACTGTAAATTTGAAAACGGCATGCTGTACAGTTTGACATTCGCACCGGAATCTCCAATGCAAACATTTCAGAGTGTTTGTCAATCTGAGTCCAGTGCACAGGATTCAAAAAGAGTTGGTGTTTGAAGTGATCACTTGTGATGGTGACGTTATACTTCCATTCATCTTCCCACAGGGCCTCAGACTCCACCCGGAGGCCTACATGAAGTGCCTTGAGTAGGTAGTGCTGCCCTGGGTCAAGAGGGTAGCTGCTGGAAGAACCTATGTCTTGCAACAGGACTGTGCACCATGCCACACAAGCAGGAGAGCCCAGTCATGGCTCTCAGACAATTTCTTCGACGAAAATCACCCCTTACATCTAACTACCTACGACCCTCTTGATTATTCTGTGTGCGGCGCAGTTGAGTGAGAAACAAACAAAACTCCTTGCAACACCGAAGATGAACTGAAAGCAGAATTCACCAACTTAAACAAGGTGACCGTCCAGAAGAATTGCAGGAGATTCCGAAGTTGTCTACAGACCGTGGTTGAAGCCAATGACGAATTTATTGAATAAATTTACTCTTTAGTATTTCAAGATATTTTCGTGTTATTTTGGCAAATATATCTTTTTTTTAATAAAGACGACAATTTACCCATCGCACCCTGCACACACACTCTCTATCTCTCTCTTTCACACACACATACACACACACACACACATATATATATATATATAATTATGTGTGTGTGTGTAGAAAAACTGTGTTTTAAAGTAATGAATATTATATAGCATAATTGCGAATTAACATTTATTAATTGGTAATTAGCAATTATTATTCTAGAAAATATGTTTGCTAATGAAATAATTACATTTATTCAAGTTAATAGCACTTAAAACAATTATTGAGACGTTTTCATAATTTTCCTGTTATCTGGCATCATCTGTTTCCCACAATTTACCTGTTCTTTCTTTCTTTCTTTCTTTCTTTCTTTCTTTCTTTCTTTCTTTCTTTCCAATACTCCTTTCTTTCTTTCTTTCTTTCTTTCTTTCTTTCTTTCTTTCTTTCCAATCCTCCTTTCTTTCTTTCTTTCTTTCTTTCTTTCTTTCTTTCTTTCCAATTCTTCTTTCTTTCTTTCTTTCTTTCTTTCTTTCTTTCTTTCTTTCTTTCTTTCTTTCTTTCTTTCCAATCCTCCTTTCTTTCTTTCTTTCTTTCTTTCTTTCTTTCTTTCTTTCTTTCTTTCTTTCTTTCGTTCTTTCTTTCTTTCCAATCCTCCTTTCTTTCTTTCTTTCTTTCTTTCTTTCTTTCTTTCTTTCTTTCTTTTTACCCCATCCATCTCTCTCTCTCTCTTTCTCTCTCTCTATATCTATCTGTCTATGTTCAATACACTCCTCCATCCTGTGTATGACGATGAACGACATCCGGTAGCAAGTCCTCTGATTGTCGTATTAGAGGTTTTTAGGAGGGTGGAACCATGTCTTAATTGTTGTTGTTCCCAGGTCCACCCAGACACGGGGTTGTAGCACCTGTTAGGGTCCCAGTTATGGGAAAATAGTGAGCACCTCCACAAAAATCCGCAGTACATTTTCATAGCTAAATGACCAACAATACATTTTATAGTAAAATTAACAGCAATACATATTTATAAAAGAATTACCAACAACAGATTTGAAATTACCATTTTTATGATCTACAAACTATATATTAAAAAAGTACCTTTTACGCAAAAAGTATAAAATATTAACATTTCAGTATGAACTAACCTATATACGCTGATATGCCAATCAACGAAATAATTCAACAAAACAAAGAACCTACATGTTTATGAACAAAAGACGAGTAACATCTACCATGTATTTAATTCTGAAAGCAGAATAAGTTAAATTTATTACTTCAGAGCTCACAAGATTATTAAATTTCGTCATTAAATGACCCCCAAGGAATTGATATGCGTGAAACAAACAAATCTATCAGTACTATACTCTCATGTCGATCGATCTATTTCAGTATTTCCACATCTATCTATTATATCTATTTATTTCCACATCTATCTATCTATCTATCTATCTATCTATCTATCTATCTATCTATCTATCTATCTATCTATCTATCTATCTATCTATCTATTTCCACATCTATCTATCTATCTATCTATCTATCTATCTATCTATCTATCTATCTATTTCCACATCTATCTATCTATCTATCTATCTATCTATCTATCTATCTATCTATCTATCTAAGTATTTCCACATCTATCTATCTTTCTATCTATCTATCTTGTATTGTTGCTATCTATCTATCTATCTATCTATCTATCTATCTATCTATCTATCTTTTTAAGTATTTCCACATCTATCTATCTATCTATCTATCTATCTATTTCCATATTTCCACATCTATCAATTTCAGTTTTTCGACATCTATCTATCTATCTATCTATCTATCTATCTATCTATCTATCTATCTATCTATCTATCTATCTATTTCCACATCTATCTATCTATCTATCTATCTATCTATCTATCTATCTATCTATCTATCTATCTATCTATTTCCACATCTATCTATCTATCTATCTATCTATCTATCTATCTATCTATCTATCTATCTATCTATCTATCTATCTATCTACCTATCTAAGTATTTCCACATCTATCTATCTTTCTATCTATCTATCTTGTATTGTTGCTATCTATCTATCTATCTATCTATCTATCTATCTATCTATCTATCTTTTTAAGAATTTCCACATCTATCTATCTATCTATCTATCTATCTATCTATCTATCTATTTCCATATTTCCACATCTATCAATTTCAGTTTTTCGACATCTATCTATCTATCTATCTATCTATCTATCTATCTATCTATCTATCTATCTATCTATCTATCTATTTCATTATTTCATTATTTCATTGAAGTTTGCACTCAGAGGCGACAGACTGTTTCATGCGTCCAGTATGCAACAGCCTGAGTGTTGATTTCAATGTTCACTTTTATATTTACACACGTTCTATCTCTGATATTGTGCACTTTATCCCATAAATATAGCACACCTGAAAACTATATATATATATATATATATATATATATATATATATATATAGTTTTCAGGTATATATATATATATATATATATATATATATATATATATATATATATATATATAGTTTTCAGGTGTGCTATATTTATGGGATAAAGTGCACAATATCAGAGATAGAACGTGTGTAAATATAAAAGTGAACATTGAAATCAACACTCATATATATATATATATATATATATATATATATATATATATATATATATATCACTATTTTCTCATGCCTTTTTCAAAGGAATTCGTGCGAATGTGAATGAAGTATAATAAATTGAATCTGAACTCGAATCGCCAATTTCATCGCCGATATCCGTTGTACTACCCGCACATCACTTGTTTAATTCGGCCATTTCAAAACTATCTTTCGATATTCTGATCAAAGTGGATTACCAGCATCATGGGATGCACAAGGGTGCCAAATCTCAGCCCCAGAAAAAACGACAAAATCTTTTGTATTCGTAATTTCCATTCTGCACACCCACCACAAAAAATAAATAAATAAAATAAAATAAAATAAAATAAAAAATAACCCGTGCAAAGAGGAATTGAAATATATTCGAAATTGAACAAACTTGAAACTCAGCTTAAATTTTGTAAAGCTCAACCTGATTGGTTGATAAATCATTCATTGCTCAATTGGTAGGTAGCAAGTCCTCTGATTGTCGCATTAGAGGTTTTTAGGAGGGTGGAACCATGTCTTAATTGTTGTTGTTCCCAGGTCCACCCAGACACGGGGTTGTAGCACCTGTTAGGGTCCCAGTTATGGGAAAATAGTGAGCACCTCCACAAAAATCCGCAGTACATTTTCATAGCTAAATTACCAACAATACATTTTATAGTAAAATTAACAGCAATACATATTTATAAAAGAATTACCAACAACAGATTTGAAATTACCATTTTTATGATCTACAAACTATATATTAAAAAAGTACCTTTTACGCAAAAAGTATAAAATATTAACATTTCGGTATGAACTAACCTATATACGCTGATATGCCAATCAACGAAATAATTCAACAAAACAAAGAACCTACATGTTTATGAACAAAAGACGAGTAACATCTACCATGTATTTAATTCTGAAAGCAGAATAAGTTAAATTTATTACTTCAGAGCTCACAAGATTATTAAATTTCGTCATTAAATGACCCCCAAGGAATTGATATGCGTGAAACAAACAAATCTATCAGTACTATACTCTCATGTCGATCGATCTATTTCAGTATTTCCACATCTATCTATTATATCTATTTATTTCCACATCTATCTATCTATCTATCTATCTATCTATCTATCTATCTATCTATCTATCTATCTATTTCCACATCTATCTATCTATCTATCTATCTATCTATCTATCTATCTATCTATCTATCTATTTCCACATCTATCTATCTATCTATCTATCTATCTATCTATCTATCTATCTATCTATCTATCTATCTAAGTATTTCCACATCTATCTATCTTTCTATCTATCTATCTTGTATTGTTGCTATCTATCTATCTATCTATCTATCTATCTATCTTTTTAAGTATTTCCACATCTATCTATCTATCTATCTATCTATTTCCATATTTCCACATCTATCAATTTCAGTTTTTCGACATCTATCTATCTATCTATCTATCTATCTATCTATCTATCTATCTATCTATCTATCTATCTATCTATCTATTTCCACATCTATCTATCTATCTATCTATCTATCTATCTATCTATCTATCTATCTATCTATCTATCTATTTCCACATCTATCTATCTATCTATCTATCTATCTATCTATCTATCTATCTACCTATCTAAGTATTTCCACATCTATCTATCTTTCTATCTATCTATCTTGTATTGTTGCTATCTATCTATCTATCTATCTTTTTAAGAATTTCCACATCTATCTATCTATCTATCTATCTATCTATCTATCTATCTATCTATTTCCATATTTCCACATCTATCAATTTCAGTTTTTCGACATCTATCTATCTATCTATCTATCTATCTATCTATCTATCTATCTATCTATCTATCTATCTATCTATTTCATTATTTCATTATTTCATTGAAGTTTGCACTCAGAGGCGACAGACTGTTTCATGCGTCCAGTATGCAACAGCCTGAGTGTTGATTTCAATGTTCACTTTTATATTTACACACGTTCTATCTCTGATATTGTGCACTTTATCCCATAAATATAGCACACCTGAAAACTATATATATATATATATATATATATATATATATATATATATATATATATATATATATAGTTTTCAGGTATATATATATATATATATATATATATATATATATATATATATATATATATATATAGTTTTCAGGTGTGCTATATTTATGGGATAAAGTGCACAATATCAGAGATAGAACGTGTGTAAATATAAAAGTGAACATTGAAATCAACACTCATATATATATATATATATATATATATATATATATATATATATATATATATCACTATTTTCTCATGCCTTTTTCAAAGGAATTCGTGCGAATGTGAATGAAGTATAATAAATTGAATCTGAACTCGAATCGCCAATTTCATCGCCGATATCCGTTGTACTACCCGCACATCACTTGTTTAATTCGGCCATTTCAAAACTATCTTTCGATATTCTGATCAAAGTGGATTACCAGCATCATGGGATGCACAAGGGTGCCAAATCTCAGCCCCAGAAAAAACGACAAAATCTTTTGTATTCGTAATTTCCATTCTGCACACCCACCACAAAAAATAAATAAATAAAATAAAATAAAATAAAATAAAAAATAACCCGTGCAAAGAGGAATTGAAATATATTCGAAATTGAACAAACTTGAAACTCAGCTTAAATTTTGTAAAGCTCAACCTGATTGGTTGATAAATCATTCATTGCTCAAAGATTAACTCTCCGAAACAATTTGCACGTAAAAAATTAGAGTTTATCTTTTCTCCAGAAATTTCGACTCGAGATGGCTTTCAACGACATTGTGAGGATACCGGCTACGCAGGACGCTTCGGAGCGGTAAATGGCCGACATCTTAAGAAGTAGATTTATTTAACGAGATGTTGTCAACACTACAACAGATGATTATTCCTTAAAGCTGTATAGTCACAAAAATAGAGGATTATAAACATCTCCAAACTTAGGCTAATTCATGATTGTATTGCTCAAAACTACATACATTTAAAACTGTCAGGATCATTGTCTGACTTATAATCTTCGCCCTCTCTAACATTCTAACTTTCTGTCCTGGAGTGACAAGGTGTCTCACAGGTTTCACGTGCGATTTCATTTTCAAATCTTTTTCTACTGGTCTTTCCGTGAAACCACATTTTTGTTGCTTCGGGTTTCGTGTTCATCTTTGAGGAGATTTTCCTGCATTCGCTCCATACAGGAAGACAAATATCACGTAACAGTCCAGCACTCTTTTCTTTGTTTCAAATGAAATTTTTCTGTCTCTTAATACTCTGCTTAGATTTTGGAATGCAGTACATTTACCTTGATAAAGTCCGATAGAAGATTAAATACGTCAGATAAAATAAGTTTACCTTTGTTTTTATTCATACCGGCTGTAACAGCCAAATTGTCCAATTGTTAGATTAAGCTCTGAACAGTAATATCTTAGAAATGATTAAACATAACTTAGCGGAACACTATTAGACTCTAATTTGAGTAATAAGAATTTAGAACTACTCTCCAAGCTCAACAGAAGAATCGTGATTAAATCGATCATAAACGAAAATGCCATATGAAGGATTAAAATAAAGTTCAAACATATATATATATCATTCCAGGATCATTGTCTAACTTATGATCTTCGCCCTCTCTAATATTCTAACTTTCTGTCCTGGAGTGACAAGGTGCCTCACAGGGTTCACGTGCTATTTCATTTTCAAATCTTTTTTCACTGCTCATTGGACAGTCATGGCACACACCTTTCTCTCACGTGCCATACTTCCTATGGATTGAATTTGATTTTTCTCTTTAGTTCGAAGTTGAAATGATTGATCCCTCTTCCAGTTGTGACCCTCTGATCTAGTTTTCCTCTCTACTGTTCCCACTTTTTTAAACTTATTCACCGTTCTCTTGATGGTTCTTGAATGAACTTTGATGGAAGCCGGAGTATAAATGCTGGTCCCATTATTGAAGGTCTGAATGATCCTCTCCTCACAACATTGCTCAGTTGGGAAAACATTGGATCTGCCACACAATAATTTTAACCTGCTTTTTTTAGGTGAATAAGTCAAAAGGGATTTTCAGCGATTCTTACGACAAATGGTGTCAAGATAGATAAACGTCTTGTCAGAACCTGGAAAAAAGCTCAATTATTTTAGTGTTTATTTTTAGATATTAAACTTTTTGTAGTATATATATATATATATATATATATATATATATATATATATATATATGCGTGTGTGTGTGTGTGTGTGCATGTGCGTGTGTGTGTACGTGTGTGTGTCCAGAAAGAAGAATCAAATCAAAAGCTTAATCACAGTAACGTGTCAGCCATATGTAACGAAACATATATATATATATATATATATATATATATATGTGTGTGTGTGTGTGTGTGTGTGTGTGTGTGTGTCCACTTTTACATTTACATGCGCTTTCTTGCTGATATCGATCATATTTACCCATAAATATAGGACAACTCAAAATTATATTTTCGTATATATATTATAATATTTTTTTAAAATATGATTTCTTCGCTACATAAGAGTTCTCATGTTTCAAAAACAAGAGCCGGAACCCTCAGATTTAGATTCCTAAATTTTCGCTTGAGGATGAAACAGGGCTTGATACCTTAATTTAACTTAATTTCAATAATTATATTGAGGGTTTCGGCTCTCGTTTTTGAAACATGAGAACTCTTATGTAGCGAAGGAATAATATATATTTTTTAAATATTATAATATAAGCTCTACATCTGTATGAAGCACTGTCTTTTTAAAAATAAAAACAAAAATACTAAAGAACTCTGGATTATTTACCTAACGTGTTCTTTCCTATTTTCCTGCATACCTGCACACACACACACACTCACACACACACACACACGCACACACACACACACACATATATATATATATATATATATATATATATATATATATATATATATATATATATATATATATGTATGTGTGTGCATGTATGTATGTGTTTATATATATATGTATACATATAACACGCACGCAAACCCACGTATATATGCGTCTGTTTGTGTGAACTGTAATGCGTACACATGTATGTATGCAAAACTGTGTGCGTGTGAGTGTCATCCTAAAAGGGGCACAGGGGAGAATATCCCCCCCACGAACACCAAAGATAATCAAACACAAGCTAACATGAATAAATTCAATTGTTAAAAATAAGTCAGTTTTGACTGATGACCGCAAAAGCGTGAAAGTCAGGGTTACAAACTCATATCCATACATCTGAATATGTTAGCTCTATCAGTGATATTGAGCACTTTCCAATAAGTACCGCGCATATATAATACATATAGAAAAATATATATATATATGTATGTTTACGCATATAAATTCTTACACACACAGAAACACACACACTCATATAGTGATTTTCAAAGCGTAGCTTAGATGTGGCACAAGGCCGAAAGTATGGGCCACCCAGTGAGGATAGAAGTCGCTACTCAGTCGTAATTGTTCTAGCGACACAAGCTTGCTAAACATTACACCGCCTCGAGGTGCCCACACAGACTATATATATACATACATACATATATATATATATATATATATATATATATATATATATATATATATATATATATAATTAACTGATTTTAAATATGGTTTTTTCGCTACACACTAATGACCATGTTTCAAAAATGGAAGCTAAAAACTTCAAATTTAATTTTGTAATTAAATTAAAAATATTAGTTCCATTTCATCTTCAAGCGAATATTGGAACACCAGATTATATATCTTACTGTTCTTTCTTTTTATTTATACATACATACATATATATATATATATATATATATATATATATATATATATATATATATATATATATATATATATATATATATATGCTCGTATTCTGTCTAAAGGGATTTTGAGAGCTTCTGTTTTACGACTTTATTAATTATTCTATCTTCATTTTCTTTGCTATCATTTCGCTCTTCTTGCTCTCCGTCCTTGCTCTCCGTCCTTGCTCTCTTTCCCGATAGTTTCCACTTGAGAAAGTTAATTAACTCACCTCATTGCCAACTAATTGCTGCACGGCAGGTTGTGTGTAACCAATAAGGGACGTCTTGTGAAGTGTTCCTGATAATTCTCTCCATGCTTTTCGTGACCATCTTTCTTGCCATTTACTTGGTTCTGAGAACAGCCTGTAACTTCATTGTGACACAATAAGGAATTGATTGATTGATTGGAACTGTCCAGCCATGAAACACTTATCGACACACATCGGAATTGGTATCTCAGAGCGCACTCTCTTTACTGTCCTTTACTGGTATTTGTCAAACCGATTGATGCTACCAAAATCGTTTAGTTAAAAACAATACTACCTGATATATTTACCATAATTCAATGTTGTTTTATTTTTAAAAGAATTTCGAACATAAACAAGCTTACGGCCATATCGAGTTGAAACATTGGTTCCCGTACGCTCTCGGAATTTAAGCAACGTCGATCCCTAGATGGGCGACCGCTTCGGAATACTAGATTTTGTACAGATTAGATCTGTGGCTTGTGCAATGGCTAATGGCTCGGAATTGTTAATCGGGGTGTCGAGTTTCAATTCCTGTTAGCTTGGTTATGTTCATTTACGCGCAAATACAGTTGGGAAAGACATGGATGCACCTATTCTCTCCCACACGTATGGTTTAATTAGTAAGACTTGTATCACTAAACCGTTTTTATCAAAAGGAAAAAAATGAATGTCATTTACTGGTATTGGTCTAGATCAGGGCTTCTTAAACTTTTTTCATTCATGAGCCCATTTTTCATCACGAGATTTTTCGCGACCCCAGGTATTAACGAACTTCATTGAAAATACATCCGTTGTCATTTCACTCGTCGCAAGGGCGCCGAATGCGCGTTTTATTACCGCAGCGATTGTGTGGCACATCACGTTTAATATTGGGTGTTTGTTGTAATAACATATAAACTGAAATTCAAGTGTTTGAATTTAATTTTCGCGGGTCGCGACCCATAGTTTAGTCTATATTAACAGCTGGGATTGAAGAAGTCTGTTATGGCCTTCCCTTGGTGGGGAACAGACTGTTCTTAGGCTAGTTTCAATGCTTCCCGTCTGTATTGCCAACCGCACGCTGAGATGGGCAGAGAGAACAGCTGAGCTGTTGAACGGATATGGCAATAATTGTTTCAAGTATCACACACCTACATACACAGGCCCGAACAAGCAAAGCCCTGAATAAAACATCTAAGAATATTGGAAACGGAGTTCAAGTACTCACTTTCGACCATGACGTTCGTTTTTATCTTCCATTACATTTTGAACGTGTAGTGAGCCTTTCCCTGTTGAACACCGATATCAACGAGAATGGAAAAACATGGGATAATCACTGACCAATTGGTGAAGTTCCAGTTTTATGTTTACACGCTATGAAAGCTTAAGAATGCCAGCATTTAAAATAATAGAGGATGCGACAGAAATACCTCCCACATTTTAAACTGTGACCTCTGTAGTTCCAGTAAACTTAGACAAATAGCAATGATGTCTTCATCTAGCTAATACCTTACCATTTTTTAAACATATGATTAGTTACCATAATGTCTGGGATCGGTGGACATCGTGTGTTTGATGTTGAAACGTTTTTAAGAGTGGTATATCTGCACTTGTAAAATAGAGAACTTTCCGTGTTCATTTTATGTCATATCGGAATGAGGCTGTTCCGGATAGAAAATCGATATTGCCATAACCGGCAGATGGGGTCTTTGAAATTGCTTTTTTTTTTAAAGTCGCGACCTATGTGGCACCGAAGAGGAACTAGAGAACAAATACGTAAAAGAAAGCATTTTAGATCAAACAACAACAAACCAGGCATTGATGATTTCTGATTGATCAGCGCTTCTTAAACTTTTTTCATTCATGACCCCATTTTTTCATCACGAAATTTTTCGCAACCCAACTACATTGAAAATCCTTCCGTTGTCACTACATTCATCGCAAGGGATAATAACAGACATCAAACTCTGGATAATAACAGCTCGATCGAGCCTCGCCGTTATTATCCAAAACTTGATATTGATATTCAGTGATGGTCGTTAACACATCAGCAGTAGACATGGCAAAACGGAAGCCATATTGTTTGTCCGAGAGAAGGTCGTGAGAAGTAAGATGCTGAACAACTTTAGCATTGATGAAAGCCTCGAATACTTTGATTTTAAATATGTATCCTTTCTGTTTCCATTTTCCTTACAACTTTGTTGTTGCTCAAATGTTCAGTCCAGGGTATTCTCATCATCCTTCTGTAGAACCACATCTTTTTTTACTCAAGTTTCTTCTTCATTTATTAGCAGATTGTCTAGCATTCACTACTGTTTGTAATTAAATTTCAATAATATCGCAATGGTATGAATATAACTCTGATTGTGTCATCCACATCGAAGGAGAAAGTATCATTTTATCTCAATCTCAAGTGTTTCCGTTTTATGACCGGCAGTTGGGGTCTTTGAAGTTGGGTCTTTTATGCGGCACCGAAGAGGAACTAGAGGACAAATACGTAAAAGAAAGCATTTTCGATCAAACAACAACAAACCAGGCATTGATGATTTCCGACTGATGGTCTAGATCAGCGCTTCTTAAACTTTTGTCATTCATGGCCTAATTTTTCATCACGAGATCTTTCACGACAACAAGTAATAATCAACTTCACTGAAAATACATCCGTTGTCACTGCACTCGTCGCAAGGGCGCCGAACGCGTGTTTTATTACCGCAGCGCTTGTGTGGCGCATCGCGTTAAATATTGGGCATTTCCTGAAATAATATACTGAAATTCAAGTGTTTCAATTTAATTTTCGCGACGTCAGCATTTCGATTGGCAACACCATTTGGGGTCCCGATCCATGCTTTAATTAGAGCCGGTCTAACTTGATGTTTCCCAAATCATTTAGACTAAAACGATACTGACGGATAGTTTAAAGAATTTCGAACATAGACATTTTGTACGCATAAGTTCTATCATTAAGAGAATTAAACCCGACAGAGTTATAAATTATTGACATCTGGAAAAACGTTCATAAAAGTATAATGTTTCGAAATAGCACCCGAGTATGCATTTTGCCGGTTAGGCTTCATCAGATCAAAGACAAAAATGAGTTGTCTGCGTATGTATTTGCGTTTGTGTTAAAATTAATGAAATCTTATATTTTCCAATCTGGCGTTGCTCGTAACTAATATCTCTCTCTCTCTCTCTCTCTCTCTCTCTCTCTCTCTCTCTCTCTCTATATATATATATATATATATATATATATATATATATATATATATATATATATATATAAAATCAAATCTGTAAGTGATAAGGATAATCCAAGTAGGTCATTTTACAGTATTTGTCACAACGTTTCGGCCGTTGTACGCCTCGGCCTTCTTCAGCTGGTTGGAATTTCGAACTTAACCGTTTATTTCGATCACTGGGGTAGACTGTTCTAGTTCCACGTGCCATGTTTGATGGATGTCAGTTATCAGTTATCTCCTGGTAATTTTCCCTCTGAAAGTTCTCCACTGCCTTAACCGGGTATTGAACTCACACTCTTTGGGTCTGTCACTGGATCTAACCAACGCCTTTATCCACTGTGCCATGTGTCCTTGAGGACAATACTCCGACTAATGTAAATACTGTACATAATACCTCATCACAGAAATATAGACAGACTAGGTCTTTTTAATATAAAATATTTAAAAAAATGATTCCATGAAGAGAGCTCAGTGTATAGTATACAGAACAATATAATATATTTCAAGGAAAAAATTAACGCATCACCGAAATCACGGTTATAAATTATAATTTATTTCAATGGGTAAGTTTATAACACACGTCTTATTAGAATGAAATTACAAAATGAAATAAATTATAATTTAGAACCGTGTTTTCGATGATGCGTTTTTACATTGATATATATATATATATATATATATATATATATATATATATATATATATATATATTGGTAGTAATCAGTTGGTATAATCCAGGCGAGTCCTATTAATACAACATAGAATTTGAAATATGTTAAAACTGACTCACAAAAGATCGCTCAATGTTTATTTTCATTAAACAAAAGTAATTTTATTTACAATTGGAATTAAGATACCTTTTGTTAATTCCCGTGAATTCGCGTCGAATTAAATTTTGTACCGTGTGACCATAAGGATGTACCTCAGCCCATCGATCTCCCCATCTCCTACCTGCATAACATGATTCCAGTAACGGTGCTTTCTTCTTCTCCCCATACCTCCCAATAACACACACACACACACACACACACACACACACACACACACACACACACACACACACACACACACATATATATATATATATATATATATATAAACCGAACATCTCGATCAGATCCATTATACCAGGATTAAACGCGGCCGACATAAACTAGCCGACACAGTAACCAAAATTTTAACCACATTTCTTGGTACAATTATCTCCTTGCACATATATATATATATATATATATATATATATATATATATATATATATATATATATATATATATATATATATATAACTGCGTGTGTGTTTTTATATGCATATAATCGAATAGGCATAGATATATCAATTTTTACATCACGGAAACAAAAAATCAATAACATTTTTCAATTTATTTTCCCCCATTTCGCTTTGAAGTTCTTTACAGTTCTTCATTCAATTAAGACGTCAATATTTTTCATTCTCAATGCCGTTTTCTATTTGAAACAAAACTCCCGAATAATTCAAGACTTAATCTTCCAGCTTCTTTTGCTATTTTATTATCTTGATCTGGTTGTCTCTACCATTATTTAAGATCTTTCGACATTTTTTCAACAGCACAAACAGGACATTTTTTTACGGTTAAGTCACGTCATTACTATTTTCTTCTTCTTCTCATTATTATTATTATTATTATTATTATTATTATTATTATTATTATTATATAATACTGGTATGTGCGGGTGATGCAGTGGTTATTGATTTGGAGTGAGAAGTCGGAGAAAAGAACTCAAATTCCAGTCGAGTACGTTACGTTCACTTATGAGTGAATAACTTTCGGGAAGGTATGAATCCGTCTCTTCTCGTTCTATGCATTAACTAGTAGGGCAGACTAGTCTCTTTAACCGTGATTGGTAATCACTCTAGGTTGTTGGTTGGTTGATTTTGTTTAGTGGCATATCAACAACTCTATGTGGAAATCTAAATATTTTGAACACAATTTTATGGCTTGAACTAAAATATTTTGAACGACATTGTCTTTAACTACAAATAAAATTTAGTGTTGGTTATTTTGCTATAAAATATATTGTTGGTAATTTTGCTAGAAGATTTATTGTTGCTCATTTTGCTAGAAAATATATTGTTGGTAATTTTGTTAGAAAATGGATTGTTGGTAATTTTACTAGAAAATGTATTGTTGCTCATTTTGCTAGAAGATGTATTGTTGGTCATTTTACTAGAAAATGTATTGTTGGTCATTTTACTAGAAAATGTATTGTTGGTCATTTTACTAGAAAATGTATTGTTGCTCATTTTTCTAGAAGATCTATTGTTGCTCATTTTGCTAGAAAATGTAGTGTTGTTCATTTTGCTATAAGATGTATGGTTGGTCATTTTGCTAGAAGATGTATTGTTGCTCATTTTGCTAGAATATTTAATGTTGCTCATTTTGCTAGAAAGTGTATTGTTGGTCATTTTCCAAAAAGATGTATTGTTGGTCATTTTGTTAGAAAATGTATTGGGGTTCATTTTGCTTTAAAATGTATTGTTGGTAATTATACTATAAATATGTATTGTTGGTAGATTATTTTTTATTTTATTTAAAATTTACTGCTGGTACTTACATCGAGGACACATGGCACAGTGGATAAAGGCGTTGGCTAAATCCTGTGAGTTCATTACCAGGCTACAACAATGGTGAACCAAAACATGGAGAATTGAATTAAAGAGAAATAAGGAATTGCAAGAGACTACTAGGTAAGAATAGGGGTAGATTATCATGACCTCGCATTGAGAGGGTTATTTTTAAAAAAATATTTTAATGATGAACCAGCCAAAGCGACTTAGGAGCTACATCTAGATATTTCAGAATACCCTCTACGGGAAACCGTTAGGATGTAATTGAGTTACCAGACTTGAAGTTATTTCTAGCTGGGTTCAGCATGCAAGATTACTCACCTATCGCTTACATTTGGTTGAGATGCATGCGTCTGGTATATACTGATCAGACGGGGTGCACTGATGGGTATAGCGCAGTTCGTCACTTTGTTGGCATGCCACTACCTCATACAATAATAATAATAATAATAATAATAATAATAATAATATGAATTCATCAACCATAAAAAACGAAAAGCAAAATGTTTGACTTACACTTTACCTAACCCTGATAACCATTGCCAGTATAAGACCATGATTCTGAGAAAAAATCTTACACAACAATGCTTAAGGAGTTCTAGACAGAACCCAGAAAAAAGACATATTTATCGAATTTGCTTAAGATGAAATCCTACTGAGAAAATAAAAACAGATCACGGACATAATGAAAAGTAAAGCTCAAAAATGTTGCTTTTGTACATATTCTGAGGAAACTATTGACTTTCATATACTTAGGTGTTCTACACTAGCCTCAAATCAAATTAAATATAGGCAAAACTACATGCAACCGTAAGTTCTATGCTAACAGTTCCTTCTAGCGCACTTCTCGCTTGTGGTACTCTTCCGGTTTCTTGCTTCCTAGTCAGAATTGATCTTCAAAAATCTAAATGCAATATCAATCGTTATCTTATGACTTCTTAATACTTGTTCTTTTATTGATCTCTCTCCAGTGCAGTGAATCTTTCCATCTAGCACTCAGTAACTACTTGCTTTTAAGTGGGTTTATTGCCTTGTTTGGGGGGAAATGGTTGAAAAGAAGCACCAGATCAGATGTGACAATATTAAAGGTTCCATCATTTTACATTTGAAATGGCTAGATGCAACCGCAAGTTCTATGCTAAAGGTTTCTTTCCTCGCACTCCTATGGAACTCTCTTCCGTCTCATTGCTTTCCAGTTAACTTTGATCTTCAGCAATATCAATGCAATGTTAATAGTTATCTAATATCTTCTTAACTCTTGTCCTTTTATTGTTCTATCCCCTTTAATAGTCTTTTTCTTATCAAATATAAGCAAAAATAGATCAAAGATTATGAAATATATATCAAAATCAATATATCAAAATCTATATATCAATATATCAAAATCTGTATATTAAAATCAATATATCAAAATCTATATATCAAAATATATAAAAATATATAAATCAAATTCCATATATCATAATCTATGTATCAAAATATATCCACATCTATATATCAATATATCAAAATCAATATATCAAAATCTATATCTTAAAATATATCAAAATCTTTAAATCAAAATCAATATATCATAATCTATATATCAGAGTATATCAAAATCTATATATCAATATATTAAAATCAATATATCAAAATCTATATATCAAAATATATCCACATCTATATATCAATATATCAAAATCAATATATCAAAATCTATATATCAAAATCAATATATCAAAATCTATATATCAAAATCTATATATCAATATATCAAAATCTGTATATTAAAATCAATATATCAAAATATATATATCAAAATCAATATATCAAAATCTATATATCAAAATCTATATATCAATATATCAAAATCTGTATATTAAAATCAATATATCAAAATATATATATCAAAATCAATATATCAAAATCTATATATCAAAATCTATATATCAATATATCAAAATCTGTATATTAAAATCAATATATCAAAATCTATATATCAAAATCAATATATCAAAATCTATATATCAAAATCTGTATATCAATATATCAAAATCTGTATATTAAAATCAATATATCAAAATATATATATCAAAATATATCAAAATATATAAATCAAATTCCATATATCATAATCTATATATCAAAATATATCCACATCTATATATCAATATATCAAAATCAATATATCAAAATCTATATCTTAAAATATATCAAAATCTTAAAATCAAAATCAATATATCATAATCTATATATCAGAATATATCAAAATCTATATATCAATATATCAAAATCAATATATCAAAATCTATATATCAAAATATATCCACATCTATATATCAATATATCAAAATCAATATATCAAAATCTATATATCAAAATCAATATATCAAAATCTATATCTTAAAATATATCAAAATCTCTAAATCAATATATCATAATCTATATATCAGAATATATCAAAATCTATATATCAATATATCAAAATCAATATATCAAAATCTATATATAAAAATATATCCACATCTATATATCAATATATCAAAATCAATATATCAAAATCTATATATCAAAATCAATATATCAAAATTTATATCTTAAAATATATCAAAATCTCTAAATCAAAATCAATATATCAGAATATATCAATATATTAAATTTTTATATCGAGATCTATATATCAATATATTAAAATCAATATATCAAAATCTATATAGGAAAATATATCCAAAGCTATATATCAATATGTGGAAATCAATATATCAAAATGTATATATCAAAATATATCGAAATCAGTATATCATAATCTATATGGCAGAATATATCAAAAACTATCTATCAAAATCAATATATCAAAATCTATATATCAAAATCAATATATCAAAATCTGTATATCAAAATATATCCAAATCTATATATCTATATATCCAAATCTCTATATCTATATATCAAAATCTATAATTCAAAAAAAGATCAAATATCAAATAGATCAACGTCAAGTTTGATCTTCAACAATATCAATGCAATATCATTAGTTATCTAATATCTTCATAATTCTTGTTCTTTTATTGTTCTATCCCTTTAATAGTTTTTTCTCTCTCTTTTCATATTCTCTAACACTCAGTAACCTCTTTCGTCTTTATCTTAATTGGAGTGAAATGATTTTTATAAAAAGACATGATAACATAGGTGAATTCCTGCATTAGTAGATATACCAACAATGCAACCTTTTTTATTGTCTTCTAACTCTTAGCCCACATAACACAAGGCCCAAGAGCCACTCAAAGGCTGCACGAGATTTTTGAAATGGAGGGTTAAGTAGGAGACTATTATGATGAGCGCGTGGCCAAGTGCTTAGAACGTTCGCTTTCTACCATGAAACCCGGGTATTTTATTTTGCAGTGGAACGAGAGCAATTTACCCCTGGAATATTCTACGGCAAACATATGTTCAGGTTCCTTCCTATAACTAGATTAAATAAAGGGTTCATTTTGGAACTCCCCGTAGGTTACCCAGATCCATATGCACCAGAAGAAGGCCGGAGGGCACAGCAACCGAAACGTTGTGATAAAAACAAAGATGAGCACAATAGTCCTAATTTAAAAGGTTTAAATAAGGTTAACTCAGAAATTTAGTCAAAAGAAAAAGTTGTGTCTTTCATTCTGGCCGGAATAAGACATTGTACACGAAGGTAAAACGCATTGTTATTAAAAATATTTTTCACTTTGTCTTCTTTAGCTACTTTTGTATCCATCTAACACGCAATAGACAACGTCTTAATTTAAGCCGAGACACATTAACTTTTACTTTGAGCGTGTATCTGGTGTAAGAGTTCTCTCCAGAGAGTGTGCATCTAATGTCTTTCTAGAAAGTGGAGGTTCAGGTGAAAGAGCTTAGTGGAAGTTTCCTCTCAGATTTAGAAGAAAAAGGGGGAAATGGGAATGATTCAACTCCTTGGAAGTAGCATGGTGTGTCCTAGATGTAAAGGTCTGAACTGGTAGAAATAAAGAGTGGAGATCGACTTAATTTTGGACATAGAAATAGCGATAATCCAACGACGTCATGGCTATGGGGAAGCGGCTGCAAATTGGAGAGTGTTCTTGCCTCGGAAGAATGCATAACTCCCGAAAGTGGAACGGCTGGATTGCACTGAGGGTACAGTATCTGAAATCTCGTAGGTATTGTAAACAAAATAAGTATGTCCGAATGTATTGCTAGTACGACAATGATTTGGTTGCTTGTTTTTGTTTAACGACATATCAACCATTTTAGATACTAATGATTTTAGTGACACATGTATTACTAATTAACCCATAACTGGGGGGAGTATTCATACCTTTCCCGAAGGTATTTGTACGTATAATGAACTCAACTGGAATTGGAACTTCGCTCTCTAATTAACAATTCAGAGCCATTATAAATTAAAGCACCTGCATATCCAAGCTTACAGCGTCTAGTATTCCCAAGCGGACGTCCATCTAGGTACTGACTTAACTGATGCTGCTTAACTGCGGTGATCGTACGGGAAACAGCGTTTCAACGTGATATGGCCATGAGTCTGATATGACAATGGTATGGTGAGTTGAAACGCAATTGGTATTAAGGTGATAGAAAAACTTCTCAAGAAATGTTACGTCATATAATCAAAACCTTTACAACTATGAGACGCCATGCTACTTCCAAGGAGTCGAATTATTCTCATTTCACCCTCGTTACGTCACGCAATAAACCGTCATTATCAAGGTTGTTGTAGGTAATGGTGATAGTGGGGAAAAGGTCCCACTGTATATAAATGCTTCCGTGACTTGCATTTCAAATAGCCTCTGACAACTAAGTCTATCTGTAAGACGGAGAATAGGCGAAGGCGGAACCTAGCGCCTCATGACAAGCTGATTCCGATAGATGAAGCTCGACAGCCCATGAAGACAGTCAATTTAGGGCATGAAAACTCTGGTTTTAAATCTCCGCTGCTTTGCGGTTATATTCAAAACACAGAAAAGGAAATGGAAGTAAATCCAGTGAGAAAAGCAGGGGTGGACCTCCGAAGGCTGTTGACTCTCAACATTGACAACTTTCCGGTAAATGCTGCCGCCAAGATCTCTTCAAATGTAATGCTTTGTATTCTTTTGGATCTTGTCTGAGAGCTGAGTGGGAGGCATGTAGTCTGGGCAGCGCACGATCATATACCATCGCCCACGCCTACTCCCTGGAGAGCTCACCAGTTTCACCATCAAATGACCTAATTTTGTTCAAACGGAGCATTACATCTTTCTCTTTGAAATAAACGGATGCTCACTAATATCAATGTAAATACTAGAACGTTCTGGAAAAAGATATGTTCTTTTTGTTTTGGAAAAAGATATGTTCTTTTTGTTCTGGAAAAAGATATGTTCTTTTTGTTCTGGAAAAAGATATGTTCTTTTTGTTCTGGAAAAAGATATGTTCTTTTTGTTCACTTCTGTTCAAGGGAAATTTATATCAGCAGATATTTTTTTAAGTATTTTAATATATTTGTACCTATGGAGTGCGTGATTTGTTTTTTTTTTTACAGCTTACCAACCCGTTGTGGGTTATTTAGAACAGGAACATATTTTTGGGGCGATAAATATGACATTAATATTTTTTTAAATTTGAGAATAGCAATGATTTTTCCAGATGCATATTCTGTTATTTAACCCATAGAAGAGAGAACAGAGATGAATAGATACGTTTTCCAAGTGTATTTTAAGTATAACGAACCCGACCGGATTTGGAACTCGGTCCCCTCTTTTTACATTTGCACTACCCGCGTAACATGGTACACAGGGATCTAGAGTAAGAAAATAGTCAAGACGTAACTTCTTCCATGTCAGCTAGTCACTAACCTGGGCAGATTGCGAAGAGTACTTACTTACTTCAAGCCACGTTTCCCTGTAGCGATGTGCTAACGGTCGATCCGCAGGCGCCAGAAAGAGTCTCGTTTGTCGAATTCTGGGATCGCGGTCAAATAATTAAACCTTTTTTATTTTTTTTTCATAACGTTAAAGTTTTGTTTTTCTTTTTAGTTCATTTTTTTGTTTGTAACTACCACTGTTTGTTATAATAATGGTTGGTCGTTAAGACATGATAAAAATAATGTTTGATGTCGGTTTAACATTTCATGAAAATTACTTTTAAATTTTAAAAAATAAAAAAGAAGCAGAAAGAAACAAAACAAAAAAGGAAGAAAAATTCGATGATGGTAGAAACGAATGACTTTCGGTATATAAAATACAAAACAGCACTGCTCTTTCTAAATATTTCGGATGATAAATTATATAAAAACTGTCCGAATGTTCTTTTTATCCGAGCGCTTTCGGCTATACATTTAGCCATTTTCAAGGATTATCGCTCTCCCGTCGAACTCGACGTATGAGGGTCAGACAGATCAGTTCCCAGAAACTGAAAGCCCGACAGCCACACAGGATTTAATTATAGTGGTGAAGGCTTTGTGCAGGGCCATCCACACTTTTTGGAGGGACGAATACAGGGACCTGGTGCAACGGATGCCACAAGATCCCCAAACGACCCTCCGCAGGTTTTGAATTCAGAGTTGTCCTTCTCCTAGACCAGTTGCCATCCAAGGCTATAGAACCCAGTCTGTACTGCTATTTGCCCATAGTTGGAGGGAGAAGAAGAGGATTCACACCTTTCCCAAGGGTATTAGCACGTAAGGGAATGTAATGGAATCGACTGGAATTCGAACTCCGATTCCTCAATCCAAGCCGTTATCCATTACTCCACCGTACTTTTTATAAAATATACATATAACAAACTATTTCTAATTCTAACAGTTAAAATATAATCCTTGAAAATGACTAAATGTATAGCCGAAAGCGCTCGGATGAAAAGAACATTCGGACAGTTTTTATATAATTTATCAACCGAAAAGAAAAACATTATTTGATCGCATGAGAAATTGTATAAAAAAATAAATCAAAACACCTTGTTAGTCGTTTTTAATGAAATGTGTGTGTGTGTGTATATATATATATACTTTTATCTCAACAATCTCGCTCAATACACTCTTCATTATTACTGTTATGTTATTACCTAGCTCATATTTAGTTCATATTTGGCAGTATATTACTCTTTTGAAGTCATTTGATAGGTATCGTATATTCTGAACAATGTCTTTTTCTCATTTCAAACAAAAGGCATATAAACATTTTTACTCTATTTCACAATCTGAAGAATATTTGAAAGAAGATCAAACGCCATGAAAAAGAATCAATTCGTTTGTTTTCCACTTATTAAAAATTGCATAATCTCTGGTAACTTGCCAATCTTAATCTTAAAGATATTAATCTCAGATAAATAGGCTTTTTTTTGGGAATTCTTTGAAATCAATAATAATGTTCTCGGTGTAAATATGCTTAAATTGCCTGGCTAATTCCTTTTTAAAATATTTTCTTCTACTATCGAAAAAGTACTTGTTGGCGGAATGAAAAGAGTTTGGCAATTTGATTAGTATTTGGGATTCTACTTAAAATTCAGAGCAGGGAATTGCTGCTTTCTTCTCTAATACACTGTTCCTTACACACACACACACACACACACACACACACACGCACGCACGCACGCACGCACACACACACACAGACATTTTATAAAAATGTAAATCTGCGCCTCGGATTCTTTCCAATATGTCGATTCCTGTAAGAATTACCATTTTCCAAAGTGAAGATACATAATTACAAATATGGTAACATATGAAATAAAAACACTAAAATTCGTAACGGCATGTTATTCAAAGTATATAGCACATAAATACGAAGCTAAAATTGTGTGCATGTATTTGCATAAAAAAACAATTTTCAAGAACGTCACTTATTCACTTTTGCGTATTAGAGATTGAATTGTATCACTTCATGTCCTCCATAGTTTGCCTGACTTTTCAGCTAACCTGATGAATAGATATGAGCTTTGCTAAACTTAAGAATTTTGAAAGACCAATAACATGTTTACTTTTGTAAATAAACGACAAAATATAATCCTTGCATTTGCCTTGATAAAGTTCCTCAGACAACGAAACGCGTCAGCTAACATAAGTTTTCCTTTTGTTTATATATATATATATATATATATATATATATATATATATATATATATATATATATATATGTATATATATATATATATATTGTGTACTTAGGAAGCAATCCTTCATTTATACATGAT
Organism: Acanthosepion esculentum; assembly: GCA_964036315.1. Lineage (NCBI taxonomy): Eukaryota > Metazoa > Mollusca > Cephalopoda > Sepiida > Sepiidae > Acanthosepion > Acanthosepion esculentum. The sequence goes on along the minus strand of OZ038502.1, from coordinate 30,003,744 downwards.
TCAATAAAGGCGACAGACAAGGTACTGCGATTAACCTTTTTATTTAATTTTTCTTGTGTTGTTTTCTTTTCTGGACACAGAGTGTAGAAACTGTCCAAATGTTCTGTAATTCCGAGTGATATCAGCTCTACTTTTAGCCATTGTCAAGGATGATTTTATTTTTGCTTTTTAATTGGGTGTATGGGTTTTGTGTATGTTTCTAGAGTTGTAGGGATGTTTTATTTTCCGAGCACATCACATTTTCTTTTACATGTAGATAACGTTATTATTTTTGTATTTTCTGCTAGCATGATACGGATGGAGTCAGGTCAGTTTGTGTGTGTGATTAAATAAGTTCTAATGGAGCTGTGGTCGGAGAGGTGTAACGTAAGTCGTCTGGATAGGCATGTAGTTGTGAGACCAATGTAATTATTTATGAATTCAGTTTGATCAGGGACAGAATTCCGTAAGGTGCATTTGAACTCATAAATAATGTTACTTTATTTTAATTTTGATTTTGCTGGTGTGTCGTTATTTTTGAGGATAAGGCTGTTTTAAATTTTTCTAGTAGATAATTAATTTGATTTTTTTTTATTCGGGTCAATTGGGGTAATGTATTGCTAAGTGAAGATTCATCTTGTTTGTAGCTGATGTGCATTTAGTTTTTGTAGAAAATATTGATGTTATTTTTGACTGTACGTTCACTATCGTTGTTATTTACTTTAGAGAGAAATGGTCTTAATTTGTTGGTCTATAAGATGGTTAGGGAAGCCATTGCTAATTAGTGTCTGTTTTGCATTGTTGAGTTCTTTAAGAAAGAGTAGACGAGAGGATGCATTTGGGTGTGCTCTTTTTAGGAAGGTTTTTTATCCCTGCTATTTTGTATCTGAGTGAGCATTCACTCTTAAAGTTTAGGTGGCAAGGGTTTCTGCTAGTGGGTTTTTTATACATTGAGGTGGTAAAAGTGTTATTACTATATTCTACGAGAACGTCTAAGAATCTGAGTTTATTTTTTTGACTAAGTTCCTAGGTAAAGTTAAAGACAGAGATTTTCAAACATGGTTTTAACAGTATCTATTTCTTTTCTGCTATTCGCTAAAATAAAAATATTTTCTACGTATCGGGCATATATTTAAGGTTTACAGACCTGTTTAAATACCATGTAGGAATTCTGTCCCTGATCAAACTGAATTCACAAATAATTACATTGGTCACACAACTACATGCCTATCCAGACGACTTACGTTACACATGTAATAATTAGAGAAGAACACGCCAAGCCGTTTTCCCATACTAACGCCTTTAATTTAGGTGTAGATGCTACCATTATGATCATAGAATGGGACTTTGGTTATGCAGGCGTGTAATAATTTTTTCAGGTTATATGGTTTGATGGATGGGAGTGGGATAGAATTGTTACTGTACTCGGAATTGAGGATAATGTCAATGGTTTGATCGACGGGGACGTTTGTGAACAAATTTTCGACGTCAAGTGACGCTATGATACCTTTGGTTGGTGTACTTTTTAGAATTTTGCAGTTACACGATTTGGACAATTTTGTTGTTATATCCAGAATATAAGATCTGATAAGGCAAAGGAATTTTATTAATCTGAAAAAGTACATCTATATAGTCTAAAAATTAATCTGAAAAAGTAAATCTATATAGTCTAAAAAAATAAATGGCCGATATTTACGTGTCCCCTAACAGGAGAATATGATTTCAGCCTCAAATATAGATGACAATTATGTACTTAACCTGGAATAAAGTATATGCTGATAGACTCAAATATAAACGACTAATGTCTACCTATCCCTCAAAGAAACTCTCAAAGATACGTATTTCGCTGTGGTACCCAGACTTTATAAATTTAAGATCTCTACTAGATTGGCGGCAAGGTCTCATCATTTTACACTTGAAGTGACTAGATTTTCTGTCCTAACAATTTCTTCTATCGTTCTTCTCGCATATGGAACTGACTTTCGGTTCTTGCTTCTCAGTCAACTTTGATCTTCAAAAGTCTAAATGCGATATCAATTTGTCTTCTCGGTATTTTATTGTCCTCTCTACTTAATCGTATTTTTTTTATTTCATATTTTCTAACATTCAGTAATTATTCAGATGTGATAGGCAACAATAAACTACAGAAGAACTCAAAATTGATCACTGCATTTAAATATATAGGTAGATACTTATATATATATATGTGTGTATATAAGTATATATATATATATATAGGGTGTCCATAAAGTTCGTGTGCACTTTTAAAAATTTATAACGTTATTTGTATTTACGATAGAAATAATCTGTTAAAAATTTTAGAAAGTTTAATGTACCTAGTTTTAAGTATAGCTAAAATAACTAATGTGATTTCAGGCATTACTGTAAATCAGTTGGCAAATGTTTTCCGTGAACTGCAAAATCGTATTACCCTGTATATATATATATATATATATATATATATATATATATATATATATATATATATATATATATATATATATATATATATATATATATATATATATATATATATATATATATATATATATATATATATATGAACGACCAATATTTACCTATACTCTAATCAAGTAAATGCTGATAGACTCAAATATAATAATGAAAAAAAAACTTTATTATTAAATAATCCAACAGGAATTCATGTTATAATATACGCCAGCCGACATGACTCAGTCTTAAAACCTCAAAAGTTTAATGAAGTCTTTGTTAGAATAACAGGGTATGTTTTGGCCTTTGCAAAAGTTGCTTGCTTTTGATGACGATTTTTTACTTGTCTTTTTCGTTGTTAAAAATGTCGAATATTAAAGTGTTAAAATAAAACTTTGTTTTTGACAATTATTTACAAAATTCATTAACACTCTTTTGCTTATTTAAAACGGAAACTTAATTTTCTGAAAATTAAAATTCTCACCTGGTCTAAATTGAATTAAATGCCTATAGAATTTTATTCAATGCTAATTTAATAATCCTTATAAAACAGAGTTAATGTTTCTCATTCTGCAATGTGCCGTGTCCATTGGAGACGTAGGCGATCATGGCTCTTCACATTTTCCTGTTCTTTGTATGTCTGAATAAAATTCGTCTTTTTGTTATGTCTCCTAGGCCCTGTTCTATCATGCATTTACTCAAACTCATTTTTCTTCTGTACGCGCCACGTTCCTTCTGGATGTAGGCGATCATGGCTCTCCACAATTTCCTGTCCTTTGTAGCTCTTAATAAATTTTGTCTTTTTTGCTATCTCTCCTAAATACTCCTGTTCCGCCATATATTTATTCAAGCTGACTAGCTATGTTTTACGTTGTTTTTCTCTGTCTCTCTTGCCTTCAATCTGTCTTTTGAGTATCAAATTTTCTAAGCACTCTTTCCTCAAGAAGTTTCCTAGAAATTTAAACTGTTTTCTGGTGTTAAGTATAAGCGTTCTTTTTTGTTTCCATCTTCTCCTAAAGCCTCTTCATTGCTCACATGTTCAGTTCATGGTATTCTCAGTATCCTCCTGTAGAACCACATTTCACTTGCTTGAAGTCTCTTCTTCATATGTGAGGAGATTCTCCAGTATTCAGTGCTATATCGGAGGACATAACAATTCGGAACTCCTTTTTTCGTTTCTAACAATTTTTTACGTATCTTAATACTTTGCTTGGCTTTTCGAAGGCATTTACCTCTATCCCAACGCGCGTCCGAATTTCAGTGTCGGACTTTCAAAGCTTGTCAAAACATTTCCCAGATGTTACTGTACCCGTTTGATTTTGGTATCTCCAATTCGTAAGTTGCACGTTGGGCATCTTTTTTTTTTAATAACTACGCATTCTGTCTCTCTTTCCCCCCGATACATTCCGTTGGATCTGCTGTAGGTTCTTTTCTGTGTCTGCTATCTACACTGTGTCATCTGTATATCTTACGTTGTCTGTGGCCGCTAATAATGAATCCTGCTAGGAAGGAATGTACGACATTGAAATCCCAAGGACCAATTGAGATGGCGAAAAATGTCTTCCAAAAGATAAGCAATAATTAAGGAACAGAAGAATGTGGTGAGAAATAAAGAATGTTTAGGTCATATCAGTCCCCTTCGCAGGCGGAGAAGTTTAGGCAATAGAAATGTGGTCTACAGAAGGATGCTGGGCATAGCACGGACCGAACATGTGAACAACGGCGGAGTTTTAGAGAAAATGGAATAAAAAAGGAAACTTATACTTAACATCATGAAGAAATAGTTGAAACTTCTACAGAAGGATGCTGAGGATAACATGGACCGAACATATGGTCAAAGACAAAATTTTAGTGAAAACGGAATCAAAAAGGAAACTTATATTTAACATCAGGAAGGGACAGTTGAAATTTATACAGAAGGATGATGAGGATACCATGGACCGAATATGTGAGCAACGACGAAGTTTTAGAGAAAATGGAAACAAAAAGGAAACTTATAATTAACATTGGGAATAGACAGTTGAAATTTATACAGAAGGATGCTGAGGATACCATGGACCGAATATGTGAGCAACGACGAGGTTTTAGAGAAAATTGAAACAAAAAGGAAACTTATAATTAACATTGGGAATAGACAGTTGAAATTTATACAGAAGGATGCTGAGGATACCATGGACCGAATATGTGAGCAACGACGAAGTTTTAGAGAAAATGAAAACAAAAAGGAAACTTATAATTAACATCAGGAAGAGACAGTTGAAATTTCTACAGAAGGATGCTGAGGATACCATGGACCGAATATGTGAGCAACGACGAAGTTTTAGAGAAAATGGAAACAAAAAGGATACTTATACTTAACATCAGGAAGAGAGAGTTGAAATTTCTACAGAAGGATGCTGAGGAAACCATGGACCGAATATGTGAGCAACGACGAAGTTTTAGAGAAAATGGAAACAAAAAGGATACTTATACTTAACATCAGGAAGAGAGAGTTGAAATTTCTACAGAAGGATGCTGAGGAAACCATGGACCGAATATGTGAGCAACGACGAAGTTTTAGAGAAAATGGAAACAAAAAGGAAACTTATACTTAACATCAGGAAGAGACAGTTGAAATTTCTACAGAAGGATGCTGAGGGTACCATGGACCGAATATGTGAGCAACGACGAAGTTTTAGAGAAAATGGAAACAAAAAGGAAACTTATACTTAACATCAGGAAGAGACAGTTGAAATTTCTACAGAAGGATGCTGAGGATACCATGGACCGAATATGTGAGCAACGACGAAGTTTTAGAGAAAATGGAAACAAAAAGGAAACTTATACTTAACATAAGGAAGAGACAGTTGAAATTTCTACAGAAGGATGCTGAGGGTACCATGGACCGAATATGTGAGCAACGACGAAGTTTTAGAGAAAATGGAAACAAAAAGGAAACTTATACTTAACATAAGGAAGAGACACTTGAAATTTCTACAGAAGGATGCTGAGGATACCATGGACCGAATATGTGAGCAACGACGAAGTTTTAGAGAAAATGGAAACAAAAAGGAAACTTATACTTAACATCAGGAAGAGACAGTTGAAATTTCTACAGAAGGATGCTGAGGATAACATGGACCGAATATGTGAGCAACGACGAAGTTTTAGAGAAAATGGAAACAAAAAGGATACTTATACTTAACATCAGGAAGAGACAGTTGAAATTTCTACAGAAGGATGATGAGGATACCATGGACCGAACATGTGAGCAACGACGAAGTTTTAGAGAAAATGGAAACAAAAAAGGAAACTTATACTTAACATCAGGAAGAGACAGTTGAAATTTCTACAGAAGGATGCTGAGGGTACCATGGACCGAATATGTGAGCAACGATGAAGTTTTAGAGAAAATGGAAACAAAAAGGAAACTTATACTTAACATCAGGAAGAGACACTTGAAATTTCTACAGAAGGATGATGAGGATACCATGGACCGAACATGTGAGCAACGACGAAGTTTTAGAGAAAATGGAAACAAAAAAGGAAACTTATACTTAACATCAGGAAGAGACAGTTGAAATTTCTACAGAAGGATGCTGAGGGTACCATGGACCGAATATGTGAGCAACGATGAAGTTTTAGAGAAAATGGAAACAAAAAGGAAACTTATACTTAACATCATGAAGAGACAGTTGAAATTTCTACAGAAGGATGATGAGGATACCATGGACCGAACATGTGAGCAACGACGAAGTTTTAGAGAAAATGGAAACAAAAAAGGAAACTTATACTTAACAACAGGAAGAGACAGTTGAAATTTCTACAGAAGGATGCTGAGGGTACCATGGACCGAATATGTGAGCAACGATGAAGTTTTAGAGAAAATGGAAACAAAAAGGAAACTTATACTTAACATCAGGAAGAAACAGTTGAAATTTCTACAGAAGGATGCTGAGGATACCATGGACCGAATATGTGAGCAACGATGAAGTTTTAGAGAAAATGGAAACAAAAAGGAAACTTATACTTAACATCAGGAAGAGACAGTTGAGATTTCTACAGAAGGATGCTGAGGATACCATGGACCGAATATGTGTGCAACGACGAAGTTTTAGAGAAAATGGAAACAAAAAGAAACTTATACTTAACATCAGGAAGAGACAGTTGAAATTTCTACAGAAGGATGCTGAGGATACCATGGACCGAATATGTGAGCAACGACGAAGTTTTAGAGAAAATGGAAACAAAAAAGGAAACTTATACTTAACATCAGGAAGAGACAGTTGAAATTTCTACAGAAGGATGCTGAGGAAACCATGGACCGAATATGTGAGCAACGACGAAGTTTTAGAGAAAATGGAAACACAAAGGATACTTATACTTAACATCAGGAAGAGACAGTTGAAATTTCTACAGAAGGATGCTGAGGATACCATGGACCGAATATGTGAGCAACGACGAAGTTTTAGAGAAAATGGAAACAAAAAAGGAAACTTATACTTAACATCAGGAAGAGACAGTTGAAATTTCTACAGAAGGATGCTGAGGATACCATGGGCCGAATATGTGTGCAACGACGAAGTTTTAGAGAAAATGGAAACAAAAAGGATACTTATACTTAACATCAGGAAGAGACAGTTGAAATTTCTACAGAAGGATGCTGAGGATACCACGGACCGAATATGTGAGCAACGATGAAGTTTTAGAGAAAATGGAAACAAAAAGGAAACTTATACTTAACATCAGGAAGAGACAGTTGAAATTTCTACAGAAGGATGCTGAGGATACCACGGACCGAATATGTGAGCAACGACGAAGTTTTCGAGAAATTGGAAACAAAAAGGAAACTTATACTTAACATCAGGAAGAGACAATTGAAATTTCTACAGAAGGATGCTGAGGATACCATGGACCGAATATGTGTGCAACGACGAAGTTTTAGAGAAAATGGAAACAAAAAGAAACTTATACTTAACATCAGGAAGAGACAGTTGAAATTTCTACAGAAGGATGCTGAGGATACCATGGACCGAATATGTGAGCAACGACGAAGTTTTAGAGAAAATGGAAACAAAAAAGGAAACTTATACTTAACATCAGGAAGAGACAGTTGAAATTTCTACAGAAGGATGCTGAGGAAACCATGGACCGAATATGTGAGCAACGATGAAGTTTTCGAGAAAATGGAAACAAAAAGGAAACTTATACTTAACATCAGGAAGAGACAGTTGAAATTTCTACAGAAGGATGCTGAGGATACCATGGACCGAATATGTGAGCAACGATGAAGTTTTAGAGAAAATGGAAACAAAAAGGATACTTATACTTAACAACAGGAAGAGACAGTTGAAATTTCTACAGAAGGATGCTGATGATACCATGGACCGAATATGTGAGCAACGATGAAGTTTTAGAGAAAATGGAAACAAAAAGGATACTTATACTTAACATCAGGAAGAGACAGTTGAAATTTCTACAGAAGGATGCTGAGGATACCATGGACCGAATATGTGAGCAACGATGAAGTTTTAGAGAAAATGGAAACAAAAAGGATACTTATACTTAACATCAGGAAGAGACAGTTGAAATTTCTACAGAAGGATGCTGAGGATACCATGGACCGAATATGTGAGCAACGATGAAGTTTTAGAGAAAATGGAAACAAAAAGGAAACTTATACTTAACATCAGGAAGAGACAGTTGAAATTTCTACAGAAGGATGCTGAGGATACCACGGACCGAATATGTGAGCAACGACGAAGTTTTAGAGAAAATGGAAACAAAAAGGATACTTATACTTAACATCAGGAAGAGACAGTTGAAATTTCTACAGAAGGATGCTGAGGATACCATGGACCGAATATGTGAGCAACGATGAAGTTTTAGAGAAAATGGAAACAAAAAGGATACTTATACTTAACATCAGGAAGAGACAGTTGAAATTTCTACAGAAGGATGCTGAGGATACCACGGACCGAATATGTGAGCAACGATGAAGTTTTAGAGAAAATGGAAACAAAAAGGAAACTTATACTTAACATCAGGAAGAGACAGTTGAAATTTCTACAGAAGGATGCTGAGGATACCACGGACCGAATATGTGAGCAACGACGAAGTTTTAGAGAAAATGGAAACAAAAAGGATACTTATACTTAACATCAGGAAGAGACAGTTGAAATTTCTACAGAAGGATGCTGAGGATACCATGGACCGAATATGTGAGCAACGATGAAGTTTTAGAGAAAATGGAAACAAAAAGGATACTTATACTTAACATCAGGAAGAGACAGTTGAAATTTCTACAGAAGGATGCTGAGGATACCATGGACCGAATATGTGAGCAACGACGAAGTTTTAGAGAAAATGGAAACAAAAAGGATACTTATACTTAACATCAGGAAGAGACAGTTGAAATTTCTACAGAAGGATGCTGAGGAAACCATGGACCGAATATGTGAGCAACGATGAAGTTTTAGAGAAAATGGAAACAAAAAGGAAACTTATACTTAACATCAGGAAGAGACAGTTGAAATTTCTACAGAAGGATGCTGAGGATACCATGGACCGAATATGTGAGCAACGACGAAGTTTAGAGAAAATGGAAACAAAAAGGAAACTTATACTTAACATCAGGAAGAGACAGTTGAAATTTCTACAGAAGGATGCTGAGGATACCATGGACCGAATATGTGAGCAACGATGAAGTTTTAGAGAAAATGGAAACAAAAAGGATACTTATACTTAACATCAGGAAGAGACAGTTGAAATTTCTACAGAAGGATGCTGAGGATACCATGGACCGAATATGTGAGCAACGATGAAGTTTTAGAGAAAATGGAAACAAAAAGGAAACTTATACTTAACATCAGGAAGAGACAGTTGAAATTTCTACAGAAGGATGCTGAGGATACCACGGACCGAATATGTGAGCAACGACGAAGTTTTAGAGAAAATGGAAACAAAAAGGAAACTTATACTTAACATCAGGAAGAGACAGTTGAAATTTCTACAGAAGGATGCTGAGGATACCATGGACCGAATATGTGAGCAACGATGAAGTTTTAGAGAAAATGGAAACAAAAAGGATACTTATACTTAACATCAGGAAGAGACAGTTGAAATTTCTACAGAAGGATGCTGAGGATACCACGGACCGAATATGTGAGCAACGATGAAGTTTTAGAGAAAATGGAAACAAAAAGGAAACTTATACTTAACATCAGGAAGAGACAGTTGAAATTTCTACAGAAGGATGCTGAGGATACCATGGACCGAATATGTGAGCAACGACGAAGTTTAGAGAAAATGGAAACAAAAAGGAAACTTATACTTAACATCAGGAAGAGACAGTTGAAATTTCTACAGAAGGATGCTGATGATACCATGGACCGAATATGTGAGCAACGATGAAGTTTTAGAGAAAATGGAAACAAAAAGGATACTTATACTTAACATCAGGAAGAGACAGTTGAAATTTCTACAGAAGGATGCTGAGGATACCATGGACCGAATATGTGAGCAACGATGAAGTTTTAGAGAAAATGGAAACAAAAAGGAAACTTATACTTAACATCAGGAAGAGACAGTTGAAATTTCTACAGAAGGATGCTGAGGATACCACGGACCGAATATGTGAGCAACGACGAAGTTTTAGAGAAAATGGAAACAAAAAGGATACTTATACTTAACATCAGGAAGAGACAGTTGAAATTTCTACAGAAGGATGCTGAGGATACCATGGACCGAATATGTGAGCAACGATGAAGTTTTAGAGAAAATGGAAACAAAAAGGATACTTATACTTAACATCAGGAAGAGACAGTTGAAATTTCTACAGAAGGATGCTGAGGATACCACGGACCGAATATGTGAGCAACGATGAAGTTTTAGAGAAAATGGAAACAAAAAGGAAACTTATACTTAACATCAGGAAGAGACAGTTGAAATTTCTACAGAAGGATGCTGAGGATACCACGGACCGAATATGTGAGCAACGACGAAGTTTTAGAGAAAATGGAAACAAAAAGGATACTTATACTTAACATCAGGAAGAGACAGTTGAAATTTCTACAGAAGGATGCTGAGGATACCATGGACCGAATATGTGAGCAACGATGAAGTTTTAGAGAAAATGGAAACAAAAAGGATACTTATACTTAACATCAGGAAGAGACAGTTGAAATTTCTACAGAAGGATGCTGAGGATACCATGGACCGAATATGTGAGCAACGACGAAGTTTTAGAGAAAATGGAAACAAAAAGGATACTTATACTTAACATCAGGAAGAGACAGTTGAAATTTCTACAGAAGGATGCTGAGGAAACCATGGACCGAATATGTGAGCAACGATGAAGTTTTAGAGAAAATGGAAACAAAAAGGAAACTTATACTTAACATCAGGAAGAGACAGTTGAAATTTCTACAGAAGGATGCTGAGGATACCATTGATTGAATATGTGAGTAACGGCGAAGTTTTAGAGAAAATGGAAACAAAAAGGAAACTTATACTTAACAACAGGAAGAGGCAGTTGAAATTTCTACAGAAGGATGCTGAGGATACCATTGATTGAATATGTGAGTAACGGCGAAGTTTTAGAGAAAATGGAAACAAAAAGGAAACTTATACTTAACAACAGGAAGAGGCAGTTGAAATTTCTACAGAAGGATGCTGAGGATACCATGGACCGAATATGTGAGCAACGACGAAGTTTAGAGAAAATGGAAACAAAAAGGAAACTTATACTTAACATCAGGAAGAGACAGTTGAAATTTCTACAGAAGGATGCTGAGGATACCATGGACCGAATATGTGAGCAACGATGAAGTTTTAGAGAAAATGGAAACAAAAAGGATACTTATACTTAACATCAGGAAGAGACAGTTGAAATTTCTACAGAAGGATGCTGAGGATACCATGGACCGAATATGTGAGCAACGACGAAGTTTAGAGAAAATGGAAACAAAAAGGAAACTTATACTTAACATCAGGAAGAGACAGTTGAAATGTCTACAGAAGGATGCTGAGGATACCATGGACCGAATATGTGAGCAACGACGTAGTTTTAGAGAAAATGGAAACAAAAAGGAAACTTATACTTAACATCAGGAAGAGACAGTTGAAATTTCTACAGAAGGATGCTGAGGAAACCATGGACCGAATATGTGAGCAACGACGAAGTTTTAGAGAAAATGCAAACAAAAAGGAAACTTATACTTAACATCAGGAAGAGACAGTTGAACTTTCTACAGAAGGATGCTGAGGATACCATGGACGAATATGTGAGCAACGACGAAGTTTTAGAGAAAATGGAAACAAAAAGGAAACTTATACTTAACATCAGGAAGAGACAGTCGAAATTTCTACAGAAGGATGCTGAGGATACCATGGACCGAATATGTGAGCAACGACGAAGTTTTAGAGAAAATGGAAACAAAAAGGAAACTTATACTTAACATCAGGAAGAGACAGTTGAAATTTCTACAGAAGGATGCTGAGGATACCATGGACCGAATATGTGAGCAACGATGAAGTTTTAGAGAAAATGGAAACAAAAAGGAAACTTATACTTAACATCAGGAAGAGACAGTTGAAATTTCTACAGAAGGATGCTGAGGATACCACGGACCGAATATGTGAGCAACGACGAAGTTTTAGAGAAAATGGAAACAAAAAGGATACTTATACTTAACATCAGGAAGAGACAGTTGAAATTTCTACAGAAGGATGCTGAGGATACCATGGACCGAATATGTGAGCAACGACGAAGTTTAGAGAAAATGGAAACAAAAAGGAAACTTATACTTAACATCAGGAAGAGACAGTTGAAATTTCTACAGAAGGATGCTGAGGATACCATGGACCGAATATGTGAGCAACGACGAAGTTTAGAGAAAATGGAAACAAAAAGGAAACTTATACTTAACATCAGGAAGAGACAGTTGAAATTTCTACAGAAGGATGCTGAGGATACCATGGACCGAATATGTGAGCAACGACGAAGTTTAGAGAAAATGGAAACAAAAAGGAAACTTATACTTAACATCAGGAAGAGACAGTTGAAATGTCTACAGAAGGATGCTGAGGATACCATGGACCGAATATGTGAGCAACGACGTAGTTTTAGAGAAAATGGAAACAAAAAGGATACTTATACTTAACATCAGGAAGAGACAGTTGAAATTTCTACAGAAGGATGCTGAGGAAACCATGGACCGAATATGTGAGCAACGACGAAGTTTTAGAGAAAATGCAAACAAAAAGGAAACTTATACTTAACATCAGGAAGAGACAGTTGAACTTTCTACAGAAGGATGCTGAGGATACCATGGACGAATATGTGAGCAACGACGAAGTTTTAGAGAAAATGGAAACAAAAAGGAAACTTATACTTAACATCAGGAAGAGACAGTCGAAATTTCTACAGAAGGATGCTGAGGATACCATGGACCGAATATGTGAGCAACGACGAAGTTTTAGAGAAAATGGAAACAAAAAGGAAACTTATACTTAACATCAGGAAGAGACAGTTGAAATTTCTACAGAAGGATGCTGAGGATACCATGGACCGAATATGTGAGCAACGATGAAGTTTTAGAGAAAATGGAAACAAAAAGGAAACTTATACTTAACATCAGGAAGAGACAGTTGAAATTTCTACAGAAGGATGCTGAGGATACCACGGACCGAATATGTGAGCAACGACGAAGTTTTAGAGAAAATGGAAACAAAAAGGATACTTATACTTAACATCAGGAAGAGACAGTTGAAATTTCTACAGAAGGATGCTGAGGATACCATGGACCGAATATGTGAGCAACGATGAAGTTTTAGAGAAAATGGAAACAAAAAGGAAACTTATACTTAACATCAGGAAGAGACAGTTGAAATTTCTACAGAAGGATGCTGAGGATACCATGGACCGAATATGTGAGCAACGACGAAGTTTAGAGAAAATGGAAACAAAAAGGAAACTTATACTTAACATCAGGAAGAGACAGTTGAAATTTCTACAGAAGGATGCTGAGGATACCATGGACCGAATATGTGAGCAACGATGAAGTTTTAGAGAAAATGGAAACAAAAAGGATACTTATACTTAACATCAGGAAGAGACAGTTGAAATTTCTACAGAAGGATGCTGAGGATACCACGGACCGAATATGTGAGCAACGATGAAGTTTTAGAGAAAATGGAAACAAAAAGGAAACTTATACTTAACATCAGGAAGAGACAGTTGAAATTTCTACAGAAGGATGCTGAGGATACCATGGACCGAATATGTGAGCAACGACGAAGTTTAGAGAAAATGGAAACAAAAAGGAAACTTATACTTAACATCAGGAAGAGACAGTTGAAATTTCTACAGAAGGATGCTGATGATACCATGGACCGAATATGTGAGCAACGATGAAGTTTTAGAGAAAATGGAAACAAAAAGGATACTTATACTTAACATCAGGAAGAGACAGTTGAAATTTCTACAGAAGGATGCTGAGGATACCATGGACCGAATATGTGAGCAACGACGAAGTTTTAGAGAAAATGGAAACAAAAAGGATACTTATACTTAACATCAGGAAGAGACAGTTGAAATTTCTACAGAAGGATGCTGAGGAAACCATGGACCGAATATGTGAGCAACGATGAAGTTTTAGAGAAAATGGAAACAAAAAGGAAACTTATACTTAACATCAGGAAGAGACAGTTGAAATTTCTACAGAAGGATGCTGAGGATACCATGGACCGAATATGTGAGCAACGACGAAGTTTAGAGAAAATGGAAACAAAAAGGAAACTTATACTTAACATCAGGAAGAGACAGTTGAAATTTCTACAGAAGGATGCTGAGGATACCATGGACCGAATATGTGAGCAACGACGAAGTTTTAGAGAAAATGAAAACAAAAAGGAAACTTATAATTAACATCAGGAAGAGAGAGTTGAAATTTCTACAGAAGGATGCTGAGGAAACCATGGACCGAATATGTGAGCAACGATGAAGTTTTAGAGAAAATGGAAACAAAAAGGAAACTTATACTTAACATCAGGAAGAGACAGTTGAGATTTCTACAGAAGGATGCTGAGGATACCATGGACCGAATATGTGTGCAACGACGAAGTTTTAGAGAAAATGGAAACAAAAAGAAACTTATACTTAACATCAGGAAGAGACAGTTGAAATTTCTACAGAAGGATGCTGAGGATACCATGGACCGAATATGTGAGCAACGACGAAGTTTTAGAGAAAATGGAAACAAAAAAGGAAACTTATACTTAACATCAGGAAGAGACAGTTGAAATTTCTACAGAAGGATGCTGAGGAAACCATGGACCGAACATGTGAGCAACGACGAAGTTTTAGAGAAAATGGAAACAAAAAGGAAACTTATACTTAACAACAGGAAGAGAGAGTTGAAATTTCTACAGAAGGATGCTGAGGATACCATGGACCGAATATGTGAGCAACAACGAAGTTTTAGAGAAAATGGAAACAAAAAGGAAACTTATACTTAACATCAGGAAGAGACAGTTGAAATTTCTACAGAAGGATGCTGAGGATACCATGGACCGAATATGTGAGCAACAACGAAGTTTTAGAGAAAATGGAAACAAAAAGGAAACTTATACTTAACATCAGGAAGAGACAGTTGAAATTTCTACAGAAGGATGCTGAGGATACCACGGACCGAATATGTGAGCAACGACGAAGTTTTCGAGAAATTGGAAACAAAAAGGAAACTTATACTTAACATCAGGAAGAGACAGTTGAAATTTCTACAGAAGGATGCTGAGGATACCATGGACCGAATATGTGAGCAACGATGAAGTTTTAGAGAAAATGGAAACAAAAAGGAAACTTATACTTAACAACAGGAAGAGACAGTTGAAATTTCTACAGAAGGATGCTGAGGATACCATGGACCGAATATGTGAGCAACGACGAAGTTTTAGAGAAAATGGAAACAAAAAGGAAACCTATACTTAACATCAGGAAGAGACAGTTGAAATTTCTACAGAAGGATGCTGAGGATACCACGGACCGAATATGTGAGCAACGACGAAGTTTTCGAGAAATTGGAAACAAAAAGGAAACTTATACTTAACATCAGGAAGAGACAGTTGAAATTTCTACAGAAGGATGCTGAGGATACCATGGACCGAATATGTGAGCAACGACGAAGTTTTAGAGAAAATGAAAACAAAAAGGAAACTTATAATTAACATCAGGAAGAGAGAGTTGAAATTTCTACAGAAGGATGCTGAGGAAACCATGGACCGAATATGTGAGCAACGATGAAGTTTTAGAGAAAATGGAAACAAAAAGGAAACTTATACTTAACATCAGGAAGAGACAGTTGAGATTTCTACAGAAGGATGCTGAGGATACCATGGACCGAATATGTGTGCAACGACGAAGTTTTAGAGAAAATGGAAACAAAAAGAAACTTATACTTAACATCAGGAAGAGACAGTTGAAATTTCTACAGAAGGATGCTGAGGATACCATGGACCGAATATGTGAGCAACGACGAAGTTTTAGAGAAAATGGAAACAAAAAAGGAAACTTATACTTAACATCAGGAAGAGACAGTTGAAATTTCTACAGAAGGATGCTGAGGAAACCATGGACCGAATATGTGAGCAACGATGAAGTTTTAGAGAAAATGGAAACAAAAAGGAAACTTATACTTAACATCAGGAAGAGACAGTTGAAATTTCTACAGAAGGATGCTGAGGATACCACGGACCGAATATGTGAGCAACGACGAAGTTTTCGAGAAATTGGAAACAAAAAGGAAACTTATACTTAACATCAGGAAGAGACAGTTGAAATTTCTACAGAAGGATGCTGAGGATACCATGGACCGAATATGTGAGCAACGACGAAGTTTTAGAGAAAATGGAAACAAAAAGGAAACTTATACTTAACAACAGGAAGAGACAGTTGAAATTTCTACAGAAGGATGCTGAGGATACCATGGACCGAATATGTGAGCAACGACGAAGTTTTAGAGAAAATGGAAACAAAAAGGAAACCTATACTTAACATCAGGAAGAGACAGTTGAAATTTCTACAGAAGGATGCTGAGGATACCACGGACCGAATATGTGAGCAACGACGAAGTTTTCGAGAAATTGGAAACAAAAAGGAAACTTATACTTAACATCAGGAAGAGACAGTTGAAATTTCTACAGAAGGATGCTGAGGATACCATGGACCGAATATGTGAGCAACGACGAAGTTTTAGAGAAAATGGAAACAAAAAGGAAACTTATACTTAACAACAGGAAGAGACAGTTGAAATTTCTACAGAAGGATGCTGAGGATACCATGGACCGAATATGTGAGCAACGACGAAGTTTTAGAGAAAATGGAAACAAAAAGGAAACCTATACTTAACATCAGGAAGAGACAGTTGAAATTTCTACAGAAGGATGCTGAGGATACCATGGACCGAATATGTGAGCAACGACGAAGTTTTAGAGAAAATGGAAACAAAAAGGATACTTATACTTAACATCAGGAAGAGACAGTTGAAATTTCTACAGAAGGATGCTGAGGATACCATGGACCGAATATGTGAGCAACGACGAAGTTTTAGAGAAAATGGAAACAAAAAGGATACTTATACTTAACATCAGGAAGAGACAGTTGAAATTTCTACAGAAGGATGCTGAGGATACCATGGACCGAATATGTGAGCAACGACGAAGTTTTAGAGAAAATGGAAACAAAAAGGAAACTTATACTTAACAACAGGAAGAGACAGTTGAAATTTCTACAGAAGGATGCTGAGGATACCATGGACCGAATATGTGAGCAACGACGAAGTTTTAGAGAAAATGGAAACAAAAAGGAAACTTATACTTAACAACAGGAAGAGACAGTTGAAATTTCTACAGAAGGATGCTGAGGATACCATGGACCGAATATGTGAGCAACGACGAAGTTTTAGAGAAAATGGAAACAAAAAGGAAACTTATACTTAACAACAGGAAGAGACAGTTGAAATTTCTACAGAAGGATGCTGAGGATACCATGGACCGAATATGTGAGCAACGACGAAGTTTTAGAGAAAATGGAAACAAAAAGGAAACCTATACTTAACATCAGGAAGAGACAGTTGAAATTTCTACAGAAGGATGCTGAGGATACCATGGACCGAATATGTGAGCAACGACGAAGTTTTAGAGAAAATGGAAACAAAAAGGATACTTATACTTAACATCAGGAAGAGACAGTTGAAATTTCTACAGAAGGATGCTGAGGATACCATGGACCGAATATGTGAGCAACGACGAAGTTTTAGAGAAAATGGAAACAAAAAGGATACTTATACTTAACATCAGGAAGAGACAGTTGAAATTTCTACAGAAGGATGCTGAGGATACCATGGACCGAATATGTGAGCAACGACGAAGTTTTAGAGAAAATGGAAACAAAAAGGATACTTATACTTAACATCAGGAAGAGACAGTTGAAATTTCTACAGAAGGATGCTGAGGATACCATGGACCGAATATGTGAGCAACGACGAAGTTTTAGAGAAATTGGAAACAAAAAGGAAACTTATACTTAACATCAGGAAGAGACAGTTGAAATTTCTACAGAAGGATGCTGAGGATACCATGGACCGAATATGTGAGCAACGACGAAGTTTTAGAGAAATTGGAAACAAAAAGGAAACTTATACTTAACATCAGGAAGAGACAGTTGAAATTTCTACAGAAGGATGCTGAGGATACCATGGACCGAATATGTGAGCAACGACGAAGTTTTAGAGAAATTGGAAACAAAAAGGAAACTTATACTTAACATCAGGAAGAGACAGTTGAAATTTCTACAGAAGGATGCTGAGGATACCATGGACCGAATATGTGAGCAACGACGAAGTTTTAGAGAAATTGGAAACAAAAAGGAAACTTATACTTAACATCAGGAAGAGACAGTTGAAGTTTCTACAGAAGGATGCTGAGGATACCATGGACCGAATATGTGAGCAACGACGAAGTTTTAGAGAAATTGGAAACAAAAAGGAAACTTATACTTAACATCAGGAAGAGACAGTTGAAATTTCTACAGAAGGATGCTGAGGATACCATGGACCGAATATGTGAGCAACGACGAAGTTTTAGAGAAAATGGAAACAAAAAGGATACTTATACTTAACATCAGGAAGAGACAGTTGAAATTTCTACAGAAGGATGCTGAGGATACCATGGACCGAATATGTGAGCAACGACGAAGTTTTAGAGAAAATGGAAACAAAAAGGAAACTTATACTTGACATCAGGAAGAGACAGTTGAAATTTCTACAGAAGGATGCTGAGGATACCACGGACCGAATATGTGAGCAACGACGAAGTTTTCGAGAAATTGGAAACAAAAAGGAAACTTATACTTAACATCAGGAAGAGACAGTTGAAATTTCTACAGAAGGATGCTGAGGATACCATGGACCGAATATGTGAGCAACGACGAAGTTTTAGAGAAAATGGAAACAAAAAGGAAACTTATACTTAACAACAGGAAGAGACAGTTGAAATTTCTACAGAAGGATGCTGAGGATACCATGGACCGAATATGTGAGCAACGACGAAGTTTTAGAGAAAATGGAAACAAAAAGGAAACCTATACTTAACATCAGGAAGAGACAGTTGAAATTTCTACAGAAGGATGCTGAGGATACCATGGACCGAATATGTGAGCAACGACGAAGTTTTAGAGAAAATGGAAACAAAAAGGAAACTTATACTTAACAACAGGAAGAGACAGTTGAAATTTCTACAGAAGGATGCTGAGGATACCATGGACCGAATATGTGAGCAACGACGAAGTTTTAGAGAAAATGGAAACAAAAAGGAAACCTATACTTAACATCAGGAAGAGACAGTTGAAATTTCTACAGAAGGATGCTGAGGATACCATGGACCGAATATGTGAGCAACGACGAAGTTTTAGAGAAAATGGAAACAAAAAGGAAACTTATACTTAACAACAGGAAGAGACAGTTGAAATTTCTACAGAAGGATGCTGAGGATACCATGGACCGAATATGTGAGCAACGACGAAGTTTTAGAGAAAATGGAAACAAAAAGGAAACCTATACTTAACATCAGGAAGAGACAGTTGAAATTTCTACAGAAGGATGCTGAGGATACCATGGACCGAATATGTGAGCAACGACGAAGTTTTAGAGAAAATGGAAACAAAAAGGAAATTTATACTTAACATCAGGAAGAGACAGTTGAAATTTCTACAGAAGGATGCTGAGGATAACATGGACCGAATATGTGAGCAACGACGAAGTTTTAGAGAAAATGGAAACAAAAAGGAAACTTATACTTAACAACAGGAAGAGACAGTTGAAATTTCTACAGAAGGATGCTGAGGATACCATGGACCGAATATGTGAGCAACGACGAAGTTTTAGAGAAAATGGAAACAAAAAGGAAACCTATACTTAACATCAGGAAGAGACAGTTGAAATTTCTACAGAAGGATGCTGAGGATACCATGGACCGAATATGTGAGCAACGACGAAGTTTTAGAGAAAATGGAAACAAAAAGGAAACTTATACTTAACAACAGGAAGAGACAGTTGAAATTTCTACAGAAGGATGCTGAGGATACCATGGACCGAATATGTGAGCAACGACGAAGTTTTAGAGAAAATGAAAACAAAAAGGAAACTTATACTTAACATCAGGAAGAGACACTTGAAATTTCTACAGAAGGATGCTGAGGATACCATGGACCGAATATGTGAGCAACGACGAAGTTTTAGAGAAAATGAAAACAAAAAGGAAACTTATACTTAACATCAGGAAGAGACACTTGAAATTTCTACAGAAGGATGCTGAGGATACCATGGACCGAATATGTGAGCAACGACGAAGTTTTAGAGAAAATGGAAACAAAAAGGAAACCTATACTTAACATCAGGAAGAGACAGTTGAAATTTCTACAGAAGGATGCTGAGGATACCATGGACCGAATATGTGAGCAACGACGAAGTTTTAGAGAAAATGGAAACAAAAAGGAAACTTATACTTAACAACAGGAAGAGACAGTTGAAATTTCTACAGAAGGATGCTGAGGATACCATGGACCGAATATGTGAGCAACGACGAAGTTTTAGAGAAAATGGAAACAAAAAGGAAACCTATACTTAACATCAGGAAGAGACAGTTGAAATTTCTACAGAAGGATGCTGAGGATACCATGGACCGAATATGTGAGCAACGACGAAGTTTTAGAGAAAATGGAAACAAAAAGGAAACCTATACTTAACATCAGGAAGAGACAGTTGAAATTTCTACAGAAGGATGCTGAGGATACCATGGACCGAATATGGGAGCAACGACGAAGTTTTAGAGAAAATGAAAACAAAAAGGAAACTTATAATTAACATCAGGAAGAGACAGTTGAAATTTCTACAGAAGGATGCTGAGGATACCATGGACCAAATATGGGAGCAACGATGTGGTTTTAGAGAAAATGGAAACAAAAAGGATACTTATACTTAACATCAGGAAGAGACAGTTGAAATTTCTACAGAAGGATGCTGAGGATACCATGGACCAAATATGGGAGCAACGATGTGGTTTTAGAGAAAATTGAAACAAAAAGGACACGTATACTTAATATCAGGAAGAGACAGTTGAAATTACTTGGTCACATAATGAGGAAAGAGTACACGGAAAATTTGAAAATCATAGGGCCTATTAGGGATGAGTTACAGTTAAAATCAGTTAATAACCTACTTAATGAACTTGAATCCGAAGAGATGGCAAAAACACAAAATTACTCAGTGTTAAAAAGCAATGTTTTAAGAAGCCATCATTGCTAACGTTCTGGAAAGACACGGCGCATAAAAAAGAATCTTTTGTTACAATGTTTGGCACTGCAGTATTTAGTAGAGATGGCAAAAAGACAAAACCTACAGAGAGCTACAAAAGAAGGTGTGAAGAGCCATGATCGCCTACGTTCTGAAAGTACACGGCACCTAGAAGATGGAGCTTGTGTAAATAATTAGCAGAACAGGGTTTAGGAGAGATAGCAAAAACGCAAAGCTTTTTAAGAGCTACAAATGATAAGAAGTTGTTGAGAGCCATGATTTTTTTTCTATTGTTAAAAAACTTAAAGTGCTAATAAAACTTTGTTTTTGACAATTCTTCGCGGAATTCAATTAATACCTTTTTGCTTATTTCAAATAGAAACTTAATTTTCTGAAATTTAAAACTCTCACCTGGTCTAAATTAAGTTAAATGGCTATAGAATTTTACTCAAAACTAATTTAATATTCTCCATAAAACAGAGCTAATTTTTACAAGAATACAAAAGAGACTGTTGTAACGACAGGCATAAATCTTTATTCTTTAATTATTGCCATACGTCTGCTACTTGAAGAAATGCTCACCATATTTAAACATAGTTCCTGACTTTATGTTCTTGGTTATTCTAAAAAGAAATTACGAATTTTAGCGAAATATCATTGATGATAAATGATTGACATTTTCAAATGGAAGAACAAGAAGAAACAATAATAACATAAAAACAACAACAATAGCAGCAGCAACAACAACAACAACAACAACAACAACAACAACAATAATAATAATAATAATAATAATAATAATTGTATTAGGTTGCACGGTATTGGCACCCACTGAATATAAAACCCGGCATGACAGAATGGGCCAATATCTGCACTGGAAAGGAAACTGAAAGAAACTGGTATGAACACCACCCAGACCCGGTTACGGAGATAGGACCTGTTACAATTTTATGGGACTACACAATACACACAGACAAAACAATCAAAGCTAATCGCCCAGGCATTGTTATTAGAGATCGCAAAGAAAAATTGTGGCTCCTTATTGATATGACAGTCTTTGTAGATCTTCAAAAATCTATCAAAATACAAGGACCTTGAAATCGAAATCTAAAAAAATGTGGCACATGGGAACATCAACAATCCCTGTTGTAGTTGGAGTCCTCGTTATTGTTTGGAAAAGATTCCAGCAGAGTCATTGAAGGGATTCCTGGAAGCCTATGCCTTAAAGAAATGCAAAAGAATTGTTCTCGCGAGCACAGCCCACACCTTACGAAGGGTTTTATCAATATGAAATATGTGTGATTTTTGTTTCTTTTAATTGGTCACTAGAAAATGTCATGATGCCATTTCTAACATTAGGTCTCTGGGCGGGACCCGAAAAGAAATGTGTACACACCGGAAATCACAGGAAATAATAATAATAATAATAATAATAATAATAATAATAATAATAATAATGATAATAATAATAATAACAATCTTATATCAGGTTGCACGGTATTGGCACCCACTGGATATAAAACTCGGCACAAGAGAGTGGGCAATATCTGCACTGGAAAATCTGCAACTTCTACGGAAAGGAAACATGAACACCACCCAGACCCGGTTACGGAAATAGAACCTGTCACAGCTTTATGGGACTTTACTATGCACACAGAAAAATCAAAACTAATCGTCCATACCGCGTGATTAGAGACGAAAAAGACAAAATGTTCTCATTGACATGGCAGTCGTTGCAGACTGTGGACGTGTCTTACTTAAATCTTTCTTTTTTCAGTTTGTTTTCGGGATCATCAGCCCCACTCCATCATCTCATAACGTTGATAGAATTTTTATACTGTTGTACATATTGAAATGTTAAGTCATTTGGTGTTTGTCTGTTGGAACTCTGTGTGTGCGGTATTTTGATGTATGTAGGAGCGAATAGTGAAGGATAGATTCTTATGGTGAGTGAGAACATTGTAACGAATGAATGCGTCGTGAATCTGATTAGCTAGGTATGAGTTAGTGTCGACCCGCCTAGACTCATCTCACCCCTTTTTTCGGTCTTGTGTCACAATTACTGTACTTGATCAGTATTAAACCGTAAATAAGCAACGTTTATACAAAGATTTATAATTTTTTATAGATTGAAAGTACGAGTCAAAAAATGGACGCACCTATAGAAAATCGATTTTTGTTTTTTTACCAAGACAAGTGAGTAATAGAATTCGTTAATCCAGAGTATTAATACAGGTGTACATGTGTACATTATACAAGTCAAAAATTTACTTAGTAACGATAAGGATCCTAAGCATACTGCCTTAAAGAATAAACGTTATCTAGAGAGGAAACGCGACGAGGGTAAATTGCAACTCTTCCAGTGGCCTAGTCAGAGTCCTGACCTTAACCAGATTGAAAACCTTTGGGTGATAAATGGGCAAGCGTACCCGTAATAGGAAAATTAACAGAGAAGATGAGATTTTTTGCGAATTAAAGGAATGCTGGAAAAATCTGACGAAGAACTTTGACTTACTAAAGAATTTAGTCTATAGCATGCCACGAAGAATTAAGGCCGTTATTAAAGCAAAAGGTTTCCCCCAAAAATACTAAATCATTTTTTTATTTGTATAATGTACATATGTACACCTGTATTAATACCCTATATTAAAATAACGAATTCTATTACTTACTTGTCTTGGTAAAAATACAAAAATTGACTTTCTATGGGTGCATCCATTTTTTTTTTACCTCGTACTGTATATGTCTTCACTTTATTTTGTTTTCTTACCTGATTTAATGGGATCTTAAGTACTATTAATACAGGTGTACATATGTACGTTATACAAGTGAAAATAACTCTTAAAGAATTTAGTCTATAGCATACGACAAAGCATTAAGGCAGTTATTAAGGAAATGGTTACCCAACAAAATGCTAAATCATTTTTGACTTGTATAATGTACATATATACACCTGTATTAATACTCTGAATTAATAAACGGATTCTATTGACTTAGTAAAAATGAAAACATCTACTTGCTATGGGTTCGTCAATTGTTTTGCAAAGTAATGTATATATTTTTAAGCTTTCAAAAATTGTTTAAATATAACTTGAAGAAGACAGACATTTTGTAATAGTGTCTAACATTGTCAAATACTACTTTTCTGTTCTTCATCTTTTCTCAAATTGCGCGCTTCTCTTAACTGTAATAATAATAATAATAATAATAATAATAATAATAATAATAATAATAATCATATGCAGATGTGGTTCTGTAGTTCAGGGTAAAATGGTGAAAACGAATATTCTTACCGCACAGGATCAATGCTTGCTAAGTAGAATTTACCAAGCATACACATTGAAAAATTGTGTTAGCCCAAAATGCAGATTCTGTGATAAATATCCAGTCACAATTAATATCATCTTGTGTCAGGTCAGGTTATACGTATTAGCACGCACTGAATATAAACCTCGACATTACAGATTGGGCCAAAATCTGCTCTTGAAAATATGCAACTTTTACAGAAAGGAAACTAAGAAATTGGTCTGAACACCACCAAGACCCGGTTACAGCCATATGACCTGTAACAATTTTATGGGACTTTACAATGCACATAGACATAACTATCAAAACTACTCGTCGAGACATCGTAATCAAAGAGCAAGAAACAGAATGTGATTTCTTATAGAAATAACAGTTTGTGTAGACTGTAATGTATCTTTGAAGATCTTCGTAAGAACTATCAAAAATGCAAGGATCTTGAAGTAGAAATCTCAAAACATGGTACTTCCAGTTGTAGTTGGAGCACTCGGATTAATAGGAAAAGCTTTTTGATATTATAAGTGTGGACAAGAGTCGCCACGAATGGCCGTGATCCACATTGCAGTAACTTGGGATAAGAACACCTTAATGGCGGAGCAGGCGAAATTACAGAAGTAGAAATAATCTTAGCTTAGAAAATCATTTAGGGCATCCCGATGTGGTGTAATGGTTAGCAAGCTTGCCTCGCTAAAACAATTACGACTGAGTAGTGAGTTCAATCCTCACTGAGTGTCTCATACTTTCGGCCTTGTGCTACAGCTAAGCCAATCTTAGAAAATCATTACACAAGACAGTTAAGTAGATTATTCAATGCTTCCCTTTACTCCTCTTGTCTTCAATATATCCTTTGAGTGTCAAATTCTCTACACCCTCTTTCCTCATTATGTGTTTCAAAAGTTTCTTTTGTTCCCATTTTTCTTAAGATTTCGTCGCTGTTCACATATTACAATCATTTCATTCTCAGCATCCTTCTGCAGATCCACATCTCTGTTGTCATAAGTCTTATCTTCATCTGTGTCGAAATTGGCCATTATTCTCTAGCATAGAGGATAATTGATATTAAATAACGGTTGAGCACGCTTTTTCTCAAATTTTTCTGGTTTCTTAATACTTTGCTTAACTTTTTGAAGGCATTTTTCACTATTCCAATGTGCCCTTTAATGTAAAATTATTTATTGACTGACCGTTATTTACGGCTTATCAACCCATAGCAGATTCTTTACAGCCAGAAACTATTTCCGAGTTTAAGAATTTTTTTGAGATAATGATGATTTACTGATACAAGTTTTACTAATTAACCCGTAGCTTGGGGGTGTGTGGATACATACGTTTCCCAAGAGTATTTCTGCGTGAGTGAATATAACGAAGCTGGCTGTATTTTGAACTCCGCTCTCAGATTTTCAGTTCCCAGCCGTTATCGATTATATCAGCTGCACGTCAAAGCTTACAACGCTCGATATTCGCAAGCGATCAACCGTGAAGGTACTGACCGGGGCTTGACGTTGCTTGAATTCTGTGATCACATGAGAGTGTTTCAACGTAATATGACTTGTCATAATTTACAAAATAAAATGCCTTTTACGAGGCTGAAATCTAGAAAAGAGATACGACAACAACAACAAAAAAAGAAAGAAATTCAAAAAAAAAGAAGAAAGAAAAGTGAAAAGAGAAACGCTAACGATGTTTCTTTTCTGACAGTGCACTCCGTTCGAAATTATTTTTACTTTACTCTCCGCATCTAAAGAGGCTCACCAATCATTGTTTTCGTTACTGTAGTATTTGTTCATCCAAGATGAAGAAATGGTGTAATTATTTGTGAATAGAAAAAAAATAACAACGAGTGGGAAGAGGACCTTTTAACTGAAACCACTCCTAATCAGAAAACTCTTAAGTGAAAGTTCCATCATTGCGCAAATGGACAAATAACGTTCTTTGTGTGAATAGCAAACATCCAAAGAAAAAGAAAAAGACAATTATTACTTGAACACACTGAACCGAGTTCAACGATTACCAATAAATTCAGCAATTCTCTTGGTGTTTTTTTTTTCCTTTTATGCTTTACGGCTTCTTTAAGGCGAGAAAAGACTTAATCGGCTCAGCTGCTCTGCGTGTTGGGTGGGCACTTTAATGTGGAGCATATGACAATCCCTGTTACTAATGTTTAACTTAGCAGTCAATAGATGTTCATTTACGTTGGGAAAATGCCTAAGCACATCCATACGTTTCTTCGCCGAAAAGAACAAACTAAACTGGGCTGTCTCTCTCTCTTCAGGCGATCATGACTCTCCACACCTTCCTATCATTTGTAGCTCTAAGCTCCACTTATCTATCCTTCCCAAACCCCGTTTTGTTAAACATTTACACAAGCTCGTCTCCAAAGTTACCTCTACTCCTCCATTCTTCAGTATGTCATTTGAGTGTCAAATTCTCTGAGCCATCTTTCCTCAGTATATGTTAGAGACGTTTCAACTGTTTGTTTCTGATTCTGGGGATATCAATATCTCTTTTGGCATTTTTTCTTTAGAATTTCATGCGGTTCACATATTCCGTTAATGTTATTCTCAATATCCTTCTGTAGAACAACGACACATTCAATAAGTTTATTGATAATACATAACGGTTCGGCAATCCTTTCTTTGTTTCTGTTGCCTCAAGTCTCCTCTTCATCTGTGAAGAAATTGTCCAGCATTCACTGCCATATAGGAGGATTGATATTGCATAACAGTTCGGCACTCTTTTCTTTGTCTCTGTTGCCTCAAGTCTCCTTTTCATCTCTGAGGATATTGTCCAACATTCTCTGCCATATAGGAGGATAGATATTACATAGCTGTTCAGCATTCTTTTCTTTGTCTCTGTTGCCTCAAGTCTCCTCTTTATCTGTGAGGAAATTGGTCGGCATTCACTACGATATGAAAAGATGATATTACATAGCAGTTCAGCACTCTTTTCTTTGTATCCGTTGCTTTGTGTCTCCTCTTCACCTTTTACGAAATTGTCCCCTATTCGTTGTCCTTTAGGAGGATTAATACTTATGTAGTTAAATAATTTTTCTCTGTTTATGTCTTCTTAATCGTTTGCTTAGTTTCTCGAAAGTATATTTCGATATTTCTGTACGCCTTCAGAAATCTATGACACATGTCTTGTTATAGCTGTAAGTTCTATGCCAACAGTTTATTCTCCCTCGACCTTCTCAATTGTGAAAATCTCTCCCGGCTTACACCTACCTCCCCAGACTACAACCCACTGATTATTATGTATGCGAAGCTGTTGAGCGAGAGACCAACAAAACTCCTTGTAATACCAAAGACTAACTGAAGGCAAGGATTATGGTAGCATTCACCGAGGAGACGGTCCAGAAGAGTTGCAGCAGAGTTCGAAGTCGTCTGGAGGCTGCGGTTAGAGCCAATGGGGAGATAATTGAACAGATTTGCTCTTTAGTATTTCAAGATATTTTTGTGTAATTTTGGTAAATATATCTGTTAAAATGAGATGTCAGTGCTATTTTCATTTTTGCGTAATTTAGATGACAATTTATCCACCAAAAAAATTAAAAAAACATTTTTAATAAAGTTTTAAGAATTCAGGAAATTAAAGATAATATATGCAGATATTAATGATGCAAGCAGGCTATTTGTAAATAACCAACTAAGTTCAGGTAACTCTGTAAAAAGTCAGGAATCAATATGCGACGGTATTTATATGATTGTAACGAAAAGGATCAATGAAAAAATCAAGTCAGAACAACACTGAGTAAGGTTTCTTTGCAAGCTGAGAAATTACAAAAAACGTTTCTCTTTTCTTCTTCATATTTGAATTTTCAATTCGTCTTGGGGTACATGTGCGGACTGGAGCAATGAAAATATTTAGTGGATTAATAGTCTGGTTTTTTGAAGGCTGGAAGCAAGCATGGTGTGTCGATTTGCTGAAGTCGTTTTGAAGATTAAATACACGACAAGGAAGGCGAAAATGGTTCCAGTTTCAGCTGAAGTGTGCGCCTACTGTAGTACACACCAAATCCTATTTCTCTCTCTCTCTCTCTCTCTCTCTCTCTCTCTCTATATATATATATATATATATATATATATATATATATATCCATGCTTAGTTTTGGAGGCGTTAAATAGACAGATCAACTTTTGCCCCAGTTAACGATTGTATATATATATATATATATATATATATATATATATATATATATATATAAATACAGGACAGAACCATATACCATGTTTATAATTTATTATATTGGAATCGTAATCACGTGATTACGATTGCAATGTAATAAATTATAACCATGGAATATTAGTGTTTGTGCCTTTTATATTATATTACATATATATATATATATATATATATATATATATATATATATATATATATATATATATATGCACTTTATCCCATAAATATAGCACAATTTAAGACTATATTTCTTCATATATATATATATATATATATATATATATACATATATATATATATATATATGTGTGTGTGCGTGTGTGTGTGTGTGTGTGTGTAGATAGATACAAACAGGCATACATACGCATTATATACATACATATATATATATATATATATATATATATATATATATATATATATATATATATATATATATATATATATATGTATATATAATTTTAAGGATATTATTTGAGTCTGTGAGAATAGTATTGTGCTTTGCTGTGTGGAGAACGGTTTTCAAACATTCCGCTTTTAGAAGATCCCTCAGTTTTGGGTGAACCTTGAAATATTTGTTTGTTTTTGTTAGCTGTTGGATTGATTGGTAGATTATTTCGATTGAGTTGAAAGATTTTTTTAAACTAAAAAATAGAACGATGCCCACGCGAATCCTAGTCGCGTGCAGCTTGGAATAAATACTCCTTTTTTTTTAAAAAAACCCGCAAAAAAACAACCGACAATTTATAAAGTAAAAGAACAAAACATGAGGAAAAATAACGACACCATATACAAAAGACCCTTGAAAATGGCTATAGAAACTGCCAAATAGGTTTGGACAATAACAAATATGTACATTTTTATATACCTGGACTTATATATGATAGAATGCTGCAAAGAATTAATGCAACCTTTCTTATCGGCTGTATTCAATGAAAGATATTTTAAAGAAAGTTTTCCACCAGAACAGACATTAATTACATACATACATGCATATATATATATATATATATATATATATATATATATATATATATATATATATATTGTCATCCACAGACAGACTGTTCGCTGTATCACAGCTCATCAGTGTGGCTAGACGTCCGGTTGCCTCTGGCTAGAATCGAAAACCGGCTGAATTCGTGTCAGTCGGAAATTGTACCCTGAAGCCGTTGGCGCACGGCAGAGAAGAAGGTGAATTTAAGCGTATTTATTTTTAGATAAATACACAGTGAATGAGAGAACTCGATTCGATTTACCGAAGAGTCTTGCATTATTAACCGTAATAGTCACTGTTTACAAACCCACACATCCTCCCCAGAGAGCTCAACCGAAATAAATTTTTCAGGAGCCTATATATATATATATATATATATATATATATATATATATATATATATGTATGTATATATGCATATCATATATATACATATATGTATATATATATATATATATACATTATATCTATCTATATATATATATATATATATATATATATATATATATATATATATATATATATACGCATAAATCTAAATCTCCTAAATCTTCACGCGCCAAACCCTGAAAACCGCTTCAGAAGGCGGGCTAAATCACGTGAAATTACCATCGAAAGTCGCTGAAGTCTTCTGTACACTGCTAGTAGCGGATCGGTATAACTCCGTGATAATAAAACCTGAGGGTTGTTGTTCATCGTGCTTGTTATCAGCACTTCTAATAAGTGTGGCTGGTTCTACACAAGCCTTCACCACTTTAAACAAATCTTATCTATGGATAATCTTCAGTTGAGGGCCTTTGGGAAGCTTGAACATCGCCGAGAGGATGTTAATAGGATTTCACTGAAAATGAAAATCAGTGTCTATCGAGCAGTCATTTCTCACCACACTTCTTCATGAGAAT
Source organism: Acanthosepion esculentum (assembly GCA_964036315.1). NCBI lineage: Eukaryota > Metazoa > Mollusca > Cephalopoda > Sepiida > Sepiidae > Acanthosepion > Acanthosepion esculentum. The sequence continues at coordinate 29,973,103 of OZ038502.1, read as the reverse complement.
CGTGGACGCCATAGAAGACTCACACCAATCAACTTGATGCTTTTCATAAACGCTGTTTTCGTTCAATATGCGGTTATACCCGGCAAGACAAAATCTCTAACTCTGATCTTTTCATCAAATGTGGCGTCGGTGGTATCGAATCCTTTCTGATGCAATCACAGTTCAGATGGGCTGGACATGTTATCCGAACGAGTGATGATCTGATGCCGAAAATCCTTATGTATAGCCAACTTTTTCATGGTAAGCGTAATGTAGGCCGTCCTTTGTTACACTCCAAGAACAAACTTAAGTACAATTTAAATGCTACAAACATCAATAGATAGGAGCTCGAACTCGCTGTTGAAAACCGAGCAAACTGGAGAAAAACCAGCCGCAAAAGTATAACTAACTTTGTAAAGAATCGTCTCAACCATCTGAGAGAATTAAGAAGCAAGACTAATTCTCGGGCTAATACAACCACCGATATGACACTCAACCCTTCAGCACGTCCCTTGTGTGGATTTGTTTGCAAATCCAATGCAGGATTGTTGTCTCATCTTAAACATAAATATAAAAACTGAACTGAAAGACACACATACGTCGAAAAGGACGGGAGAGTGCATCATATATATATATATATATATATATATATATATATATATATATATATATATATATATATATATGAAGTCATACATATTAGATGCATCAAGGGTGGTCTTCAGTGATGGACTGTTCTCATCGCCGATTTCGGGTTTCGCATCATATCGACTCCAACAGCAACCCCGACCTGATTCTAGGTGAAACAGGCCGCCTCCTTGAAAGCGTCATGCTACGCACCGCGACATTGCAAAAAACAGTAATTACAATAAACTATCAAGACTGGACTTCGACCGTTTTTATTGGCATATGTCAGTCAACGTTAGCCAATGAAAACAGGGCTTTTCACACTCCCATTCTATATAATGGTGTCTTATTACTACATCCGGTTTTTTATTTCCGGAATTCATACTGAGGTAAGCTGGTATATATATATATATATGTATATATATATATATATATATATATATATATATATATATATATATAATATGTGGTTCAAGTTCAAATTGCTATATTAGGAAAAAACGCACTCTTTTAAGTTTTCAAAAAATTCAACCTTAGCATCCTGTATCAATAACACATTTCAAAGAAAACATATTTCGATTCGCATTATATTTTTCGTCTCGGAAGCGACCTGAATTTTACCAAAAACAAAATAATTTCCATGCCTGAAGATGACTGAATGTACAGTCGAAAGTACTTGCGTATTAAAGAAAGACCTTATACAGCTTATAATTTTCAAATACAAGGAATCATAACATTCATCGAGTGATTGGTAGGTTAATGCATGTTTAAAATTTTGTTAGCGAAGGGATTTCGCCATTTTATATCATTATCTTTACTAATTTACTTTTTGTATGAATGACTCATTGTAATACACACACATATTCACATATGCATATATATATATGGTATATATATATATGCATGTATATATACACATATGCATATATATATATGGTATATATATATATGCATGTATATATATATATATGTATGTATATATATATATATATATATATATGTATATATATATATATGTGTGTGTGTGTGCGCGTGTGTGTATGTGTGTATTTAGTGTATTTAGGCAGCAAATTCTCTTTTAGGCATGATGTCTGATTGAATAAATTACAGACATTATGTCTGCTAATTTTTAATAAAATCCGTTCATACTCACGAATAACCTTCCGTGTATTGAAGTTAAAGGATGAGAGAAATGTGCTATAGTTGTTTAAATTTCTTTTATTTTAATTTCCCAAGTACTTTCGATCTACTTCCAAAATATATAGTTTTGTACAACTTGCACGCCTGAAGATGAATTTACGACCTACGTCTGCTATTCCGCAACCGCTATCGTCGCATATCATTCTTCTATGTATCACATAACAGGATATTATCTTTGATAGTGAACATCTTTGTTGTAATGTTAATATAACACACCTGAAGGTGGTTCATGTGAGCCGAAAACATAGATCGAGAAACAGCATAATAAAAAAAATATCCAAATTAGAACGGCTTCAGACAATCGTTGTCTTTTATATTTAACAATGTATGTTTGAATACGCATAAACAACCAAAGGAGAAACAGCTAAACATCTTGTAAACGCAAACAATGGAAAAGATGCATATTTGATATGTTTGTATTTAATAATACGATATTAATATGTAAATATTACATGCATTGTTATTGAACACAGTTAAGTTGGATACAGTTGTTAGAAGATCATGTTTCTTTCAAATACAGCTATACTTTTTGACTACAGTAAATGGATATATAGTTTGGTCAACGGCGTAGCCAGGGTCAGTGGTCCATACATTAATTTTATATCTCGTAGATGATGCGATCCCCTTAAAATTAGCTTCAAAATTAGCTCTTCAAGAGTCGCATGATACGTAAGTGTATACGGTGTATATATATATATATATATATATATATATATATATATATATATATATATATATATATATATATATATATATATATAATGTCCAAATAAAGAAGGAACAGTTAGGTCTAGAATCAAAAGTTCTTTGGCATTATTAATTAAGGAATATGAAACACTTAAATCCCATAGGTAATAATTTTTATTTCATGAGATCTTTAAAAAAGCATCTCTCAATCTTCAAGACCTACAAAGCAAGAAAGGTGATTTGTTTGTAAGTCTTGAAGATTGAGAGCTGCTTTTTTTGGAGCTCTCATGAAATAAAAATTACTACCTATGGGATTTTAAGTGTTTGATATTTGACATAGCGCCCTTCCTGGATCAATATCCTCCTGGAAATTCCATACGGATTACCATATTGTATCATTACTATCTATCTATCTATCTATCTATCTATCTATATATATATATATATATATATATATATATATATATATACCGCATATACTCGTATAACGTGCGATGTTTCTTTTAAATACAGCTATACTTTTTGACTACATTAAATGGATATATAGTTTGGTCAACGGCGTATCCAGGGCCAGTGGTCCATACGCTAATTTTATATCTCGTAGATGATGCGATTCCCTTAAAATTAGCTTCAAAATTATTTTTTTTTAAGTTGCATGATACATGAGTATATACGGTATTGATAAGTTCAAAATTCAAATCACTTCTAAAACTGTTTTTGTCATGTGCAAGTTACCGATTCTGAAATTAAACCGAAAGAAAGGTAAAATGAATCATTTTCTGCTTCTTACATTTGAATGAAGTGTTCCACTTTCTTTTCTCTTGCAAGAATATTGAAAACAGGTTTATTGCTTATGGATATAAAAAATTGAAAGTGAAAAAAATGACCTCCTGGTAATATATTTATCGAAAATAGTTTCTTAAACGTTTCCTGATATGAGATTTAAATTAATTCGACAATTTAGCTTCTTTTTTTTTATGGTAAAATCAAAATTGGATTAGATTCTGAATGCCATGGAATAAAGGATTTCAATTCATCTTAGTTTCGACATAGTAACAAAAACACATACGATTATTTTACCATTTAAGATAAGAAATTGAAAAAAATTAATTCCAGCCAGGAAAATTTTTTTTTTTCACAAAATAATCATAAAATACTGAAGATTTTTTAGAATATTATAACTTATTAATAAAGCATATGAGATACAGCCCCAAGGCTCAAAGAATTTTGTCATGAAAAAGATTTCTCAATATCTGTCTATATTTCTGAGATGAGTTATTATGTACATTATTTACATTATTCGGACTATTGTTCTCATCTTTGTCGCCATATTTATTACAACGTTTCGGCCGTTGTACGCTCCGGCCTTCTTCAGGTGGTTGGAATGTCGAACTGAACCCTTTATTTCGCTGACTGGGGTAGACTGTTCTAGTTCTACGTGCCATGTTAGATCCTGTCACTGAATGTAACCAAGGCCTTTATCCACTGTGCCACGTGTCCTCATCTCAGAAATACAGACAGATATATATATATATGCGTGTGTGTGTGTATATATATATATAGAAAGAGAGAGAGAGAGAGAGAGAGAGAGAGATAGAGAGAGGTGGGTGAACATTAGTTAGTGGTATCCATAAATTTGAGGATGTGTTCTAGATCCACGTGCCATGTCTAATGGGTGTCAGTTATCAGTTATATCCCGTTAATTTCCCACTGAAAGTTCTCCACTGCTTTAACCGGGTATTGAACTCACACTCTTTACGTCCTGTCACTGGATCTAACCAACGCATTTATACACTGTGCCATGTCTCCTTGAGGAAATCTGTGTATGACATTAGGTTTATAATACCCAGAAATTACTGAAAAGAGTTATTCAGCTAGAAATAGAACAGGTTAAAATCATATTGTGTCAGCCCCACTATGCCTTCCCAAATAAGCAATAGTGAGAGGAAAAAGATCATTCAGGCCTTCAGTAATGATGCCAACATTCATACACTGGCTTCCATCTTCAAAGTTCATTCAAGAACCATCATGAGAATGGGGAATAGATTTACAAAAGAGGAAACGGTAGAGAGGAAACCTGGATCAGAAGGTTACAACAGGAAGAAGGATCATCATTTCAACTTAGAGCTAAAGAGATCAATTAGAAAAGATCCAACTCAATTCATAAGACGTTTGACACTTTTTTGGTAGTGGGTGACAAGACTTTCGGACCACCCTGTATATTACGGATATATCTATCAGAGAGGGGTTAGTACCCAGCTAAAAAATGACGCCGATACAGCGTTTCAGCTACGTTACATCAGACAGTCAGTTAAGGGCCATACGTGATTCACGATTGGGTGACCATGTTTCTTTTTTACTAGATAGACTGCTTGTAAAACAAGGCTATAGGACCTACTACTTAACCCATAGTTGGGTGAAAAGAGATTCATACCTTTCACAGTGGTAGTAGCGTGAAAGTGTATGTAACGAGAACGAATGCAATTTGAACCCTGCTTATCGAGTTCTCATTCCTAGACGCTATCCAGGATACAAAAAAGGTATACATAGAGATTGCAAACACTTTTTTATATATATAGTTACTCCCTTTCATTGCATATACATAATGAGGAAAGAGGGCTTGGAAAATTTGATACTCACAGGGCAGATTGAAAGTAACGCATATCGTATCTTTATAACTGACGGAGCGGAGTTTGGGAGTGATGGCAAAAAAACTAAAGTTATTTTGAGCTACAAGGTTACAGGAAATTGTGGAGGGTTATGACTGGCTAACGTCCTGAAGGGATATGGGACATAGAAGAAGATTATGATTATTCTATAAATGTAGCCAGTGTCCCAACATTATTGATTTCCAAAAGAATCATTAAAACCCTCATATCAAAAACTCTTCTTCTCCGTGCCATGTCCCTTAAGGACGCGAGCGATCGTGGATCTCCAAAACATCCTGTCCTTTGTAGGCTTTAGTAAACTGGTGATACTATTTGTTACCGCGGTAAAATAAAACCTAAGAAAGTTTTTTTGTCAATAGAAAATGTTATGTGCTGAGAGACATTGAAACGAGAAGGGTTACTACCAAAAACTCGTGGGAAGAATTAAGGATTTAATTCACACATAGTCAGTCAGTTATGTGCCATACGTGATGCACGCTTAGGCGATCATGTATCTTTCGATACATGACTGACGAGTCAGATTCTTTCCGCAGTTCACACATCAACGACTTGAAATGTATGTCGAGCAGTTTGAACAATGTAAAAGTGACCCAGACTTAGGGGGCAATGTTAATTGACACACAGCTGCAAATGCAAGCTGTAAAGCGATATTTTAATTTTTTGTAAACAACGAGTTTGGTGTTGATTTCTTTGATGGAAGGTTGAGTTGAAATACCAGAAGCGGGGAGATAAACCGCCCACGTTCACTCGGGAGATATAGTGAGAGGTAATAATATGAGAGAGTGGGAGAAGAGAATTCCCCAGAATTATCGAATTTTCTTACTTCGCCAGTTTGGGCGAATGTCAATTAATACGAATGCGCGAGGCGATTTCAGTAGAAGAGAGAAGAGAGGCAGAAAAGTCGGAGACTAGACCAGAGACAAAAAGAGAGGCCCCCGTGAATATCAGCTGACGAAAGACTCCGACTTCAGCCTTGTGCGGAACTTTACCAAAACAGCAAACCAATGTTTACCAAGTCGGCAACAATAATATCACTTCCGATTTAGACGCGGTTTCGGCTGATAATTAATTGCACGCGAACGCTGATATAAACGAATTATTGTACGGAGCACTGATATAAAAAAACACTATTTACTTTTGTATTTATTTGAGCGTCATTTATTTTCCTGTACGTCCTTGCCCACCTTGGACCAGCCCAACACAAAGATATTTGCGACGATTCGATCTTAGCTGCCTTATGATCAAACTTAAATCACAACGTGGGATAAGGTTAGCTCCGGATTGAAGCGGTCACTTTAGCGACCAGCCGCGGTGTTGGATGCCAGACTTGGACGCCCAGGGAGAGAGCTGTACGATTACAAAGTCTTTTGGCTCTTTCTCCTAATCCCTGTTCTGCCAACCATTTATATGAGCTTCTTACGTAGGTTATACGCTGCTTGCCTTTAACCGTCTTCCCTTCAATATGTCCTCTGAGTATTAATATTTCTAAGCCCCCTTTCCTCATTATATGCCGTAGAAATTTCAACACTCTCTTTCTGGTGCTCCGTCTTTTTGTTTCAATACTCACTGAAACTTTGTCGTTGGTCACAGGTTCAGTCCAAATTATTCTCTGCATCCGTCCATAGAACCACATTTCTTCATCTGATATCAAAGACACGAGTTTTAAATAACTTATTCTTAAGTTTAAATATAAATCGTCATCACTCTGGGGGTAGGGAACTGAAATGTTTCAAGAATAAAAAATAAATGTCTTTGACCAAATTTTATGACAGCTATCAGGATTTTTTTTTTTTTTTGCTTGTCTTCAGACTTTTAGCATTTTGCTTTTCTTGAGAATTTTTTTTAGCCAAAAAAAAAAGGAGACTTCAGCATGCTTTTTTCAAATTTCTTTTTTTTTCCTCTTTCATCTCTTATTTAATAAAACCAAACAAGAAAGATCACATTTAATTCATGTCATGAGAAGTAGGTGCGAAAATCGTCTAACTGGCAAAATATCTTAGAACCTATTGCGGAGTAGAGAAGCTGCTAACTAAATCCTTAGAGAATTGATTCATAACGTCTGCTTACAAAGTCCGTGCTTATCTTCTACGTGTAGCTCTTAATAACTTTTGTCGTTTTGATATCTCTCCTAAATCCTTTTCTGCCAACCATTTACCCAGGTTCGCTTAGTAGGTTATGGCTTGTTTTCCTCGGACGTTCTTGACTTCATTCTGCCTTGTGAGTTTCAAATTTTCCAAGCTCTCTTTCTTCATTATGCGTCCGAGAGATCTTAACTGTCACTTTCTGATATTGAGTACAAGTGATCTTATATTTTTGTCTCCATTTTCTCTAAAACTTTGTTGTTGCTCAAATGTTCGGCCCATGGTATACTCAGTATCCTTCTGTAGAACCACATTTCTGTTGCTTCTGAACAGGCTGCTTAGTTTTATAATTTTTCTAATGCCTCAGTATTCCCATTTACAGGGGGAACGGGGAAGTTATTTCATATTAATAAAATATTTCCGCTGGTACCTTTATTTTGGAAAATAAAACAACTAGCAATCGTAGATCATAGAGTCATTAGTCAGTCAGTTATGTGCCATGCGTGATACACCCTTAGGCGGTCATGTATCTTTCAATACATGACTGACGAGGCAGGTTTTTTCCAGCAGTAGGTTGCCATTTCTTTCTGCGGTAAACCAGTTGCCATGCAAGGCATGGCAACTGGTTTACTTGATAAGACATCGGATGTGTTGAAACAAAATGGCTATAGTGATTTTATAACATATTTATGTTATAATTTTTAAATAAACAATTATATATATATATATATATATATATATATATATATATATATATATATATATATATATATATATATATATATATATATGCCAGGGAACACTGATACACAAAACGGGGAGAATGTAATTTTCAGGTCTCCTGAAAATTACGTTGAAGCATGAAACTCTCACTCTCTCTTGACCTCAGTGTCCACTTTAATATTTATATACAATCTTTGGCATTGAGCAATTTGACCAAACACCTTTTATTGTTTTTACAGCTTATCAATACTTTTTAGGTTATTTAAATCCTGCAAATATTTCTAAATTGTAAGAATTTGGGGGCAGATACTAATGCTTTAGTGATTCGTGTCTTACTAATTAACCCATAGCTGGGGGTTGAAGAAGTGGATTCATCCTTTTTCCAAAGGTATTTCCGTATGAGCGAATGCAATGAACACGACTCGAACTTGAACTCGACACTCCGATTAACAATTTTATGTCATTATCCATTGCACCAATCATACATCCACGCTTACTGCACCTAGTCTTCCCACTGAGTCTCCCATCTACGTACTGACCAGCTTCGATGTTGCTTAACTTCGGTTATCGAACGGGAACCGGTTTTTCAACGTGCAAAATGGCTGCAAGTATAGTACAAAGTATCAATAATGACTAATGACTGCACTGCTATTGGCGGCTGTCTATCGGCTTCAACTTCCGGCTTCAGGCGTTAGTCGCTTTTCTTTTCAATCTGCGCTTACAGGACTATTTTCATATTTTCGCAAGTGGGGCTAAGGGCCAACAATGAGAATTACTGCTCTAGACCTCAAACTAAAATCCCATATATGGTTGGGCTGGTTTTGTTTAGCGGCATATCAAAACCTCTATTTGTTATTTCATGCCGAAATCTAAATATTCTGAGCGCAGATACATGTATTCAACTACAGATAAAATCTATTCTTCGTCATTTTACAATTTCATGCCTTCAACTCCCGATGATTTATGAAAAATTTTATCCTTCTATGTTTTATAAATATATAGTTTGGTTTGTTGATTTTGTTTAGCGGTATATCAATCTCCATGGGTTATTTAATCTCGAAATTTAAATATTTTATATACAATTCTATGGTTTTAGCTAAATATATTTTGAACGCAATTTTATACCTACAACTATAGATGTTTTGTACGTAATTTTATAGTTCCAGGATAAACGTATGTTTTATAGATATATAGTTTTGTTTGTTGATTGTGCATATCAACATCTATGGGTTATTTAATGCCAAAATTTAAATATTTTGAGCGTAATTACATGCATTCAACTACAGATAAAATGTATTGTTCATCATTTTGCTATAAATATACACTGTAGTCCATTTTACTATAAATATGTATTATTGGTCATTTTACTATAAAAATGTATTTCATACTTTCATAGATTTGGTGTTTGTTTGTGAGGGGAGTTCGCCTATGTGCTCATAGCTGGGAATCTGAGAACAACAGTAATTATGAGGTGGTTCCACACACCTCAAAACTTCCAATCTCCCGATCAGAGACCTTGCTGTCCGATGTAGTCTATGCCCGGGACTCCCTATATATTGAGCGTTTTATAGCCCAACATTTCTAATGCCACCAGTTTCCACTTCTACCTGCTGATACCACCAGTTTCCTCTTTCGTTTGTAAAACCCAAGTTTCTGATTCCTCCGGTCTCCTATTCTGTCTGTAGAACGCATGTTTCAGATTCCTCCAGTTTCCTCTTCGGTCTGTAGGACCCACATTTCTGATTCCTCCAGATTTCTCTTCCGTCTGTAGAAACCACACTTCAGATTCCTCTAGTTTCCTCTTCCGTCTGTAGAACACACGTTTCTGATTCCTCCAGGTTCCTCTTACGTGTGTAGAACGCTCGTTTCTGATTCCTCCAGTTTCCTTTTCCGTCTGTAAGAACCCACATTTCTGATGCTTCCGGATCCCCCTTCCGTCTGTAGAACCAACATGTCTAATGGCTCTAGATCCTTTTCTACCTGCAGAATTCACGTTAATGATCCCTCCAAATTCCTTTTCCGTCTGTAGAATCCACATTTCTGATCCTCCGGTTTCCCCTTCCGTTTGTAGAACGCATGTTTCAGATTACTCCAGTTTACTCTTCCATCTGTAGAACCCACATTTCTAATGCCACCAGTTTCCACTTCTGCCTGCAGAATCCACGTATCTGATACCACCAGTTTCCTCTTCCGTCTGAAGAACGCACGTTTCTGATTCCTCCAGTTTCGCCTTCCGTCTGTAGAACGCACGTTTCAGATTCCTCCAGTTTACTCTTCCATCTGTAGAACCCACATTTCTGATTCCTCCAGTCTCCTCTTCCGTCTGTAGAACTGCACGTTTCTGATTCTCCCAGTTTCCTCTTCCGTCTACAGAACTCACATTTCTGTTTCCTCCAGTTTCCTCTTCCGCCTGTAGAACGCACGTTTCTGATTTCTCCAGTTTCCTCTTCCGTCTATATAACCCACATTTCGGATTCCTCCAGTTTCCTCTTTCATCTGTAGAACGCACGTTTCTGATTCCTCCATTTACCTCTTTCGTCTGTAGAACCTACTTTTCAGATACCTTCAGTTTCCTATTCCGTCCGTATTACCCACATTTCTATTGCGTCCGGTTTCTTCTACTCTATATATAACCCACATTTCTGTTGTCTCCAAACTCCTCTCCATCCTGAAGAGATTCTCCAGCCTTCACTGCCATACATGACGAATGATATCATCTATCAGTTGAGCGCTTTGATTTTGTTTTTAATATTTTTTATCATTCCACTCTAACTGAGACGCGTATGGCACTAGTGGATTGCAGGGAGTGAAAATGAAAGAGCAAAAGAGAAGGGATTCAGGAAGACAGAATATGGCGATTGACGTTATTTTTAAATTTTAGAAGATTTTACTTAACTTTGAAACAAGGAAATGGAAGTGAGTTCCACAGTGCGAGAAAAAAACTTGGAACAGAAGTGACGGTTGATTTATTTCAACAGTAAATCAGTGGGATTGAGTTGCCAGTCTCGTCGCACGCTTTGATTCACGCAGTTGGGATACCAGAGTAAGAAGCTCGTCAGAGCACTTACAATGGAATTATATGTAGAAAAGGCAGAGAGAAGCCACGTCACATCGGTGAGAAATTGACTGAAGCCGAGATTCCTGGCCAGGATCGATTATATTACAGAACTTTTGGATTGGAATGCAGTTTTTACTAACCCGTTGGACATTCGTTAAAACAACGATTGTTTTAAATGATATAATTATTAACTTTTATATTTAACTGAAATCGCTTGAAATTTTGTCAGTATATATAATATATATATAGGCTAGGAGCATATGTTTTGTTTTGCGTAGAGGGATCAATTTAGAATAAATTTACATAGAAACCCCTCTTAGACATTTCGATATTTTAAAATGGAAAAAAAATTGGAGGGACTGGGGTGTTTATTCGATATGAACAAAAACAATAATTAAAAAAATCATTGTTACTTGTAGAATAGGGCTTTCTTATAAATGCCTCATGTTCCATTTTTCGCAAAATTGTCATTTTTTTTATCTCTTTTGCAAGACAAACATTCTCTCCATTGAACCGATAAATAAAGTAAAAAATTGAAATTACAAATCATTTGCCTTAAACAGCCTTTAGGGAATTCTTCCTGTGTTGAAACATAACCAGAAACAATAAATACTGTATTTAGAAGTTGGCCTGAAGTCTTTCTCAACCAGCGAAGGACAAATTTCTTCGAAAATTTTCAAAATTTTTCAGTATTGCTAAATGAAAGTCACTAACCTAAAAGATGCTTTTGAGTAGCCAGACTCTGTTGGAATCAACTTTTTCTCTGGCGCATTTTGATGTTTCTCAATATGGTTTTTCTCTGACGCATTTTGATGTTTCTCAATATGGTTTTTCTCTGACGAATTTTGATGTTTCTCAAGATGGTTTTTCTCTGACGCATTTTGATGTTTCTCAATATGGTTTTTCTCTGACGCATTTTGATGTTTCTCAATATGGTTTTTCTCTGACGCATTTTGATGTTTCTCAATATGGTTTTTCTCTGACGCATTTTGATGTTTCTCAAGATCGTTAATGCACAGGTAAATTGGTTCAGCAAAGAGACCGATTAAAAATTTTGTTGTAGCTAAGCATCACGAGACCTTTAAATATTTCTTGAGAAGATTAATAAGAAATTTCTATACGAATAGATTTTCTTTCACAATCGGCACAACCGTTCCAAAGAAAAAACAAAACCTAAAATGCAAAAAATAAAAAATAAGACAAAAAGAACATCGATGACGTCATTGTTAAAAGTTATTTTCCCTGTTGAAAACGATTTCTTAAAATACACTTTATTTGCAAACAGAGTGACAGGTTATCATGGAGACATTTGACGAGATTCATTGCTTCGCACCACCAATTCACACCTTTACAGCTATGACCCCCACCATGTAAAATGTACTGACAAGAACCATTCCTCGGTTTCACCAATTCTGACCTTTACAGCTAAGACCAACCATGAAAAATGTAATGATGAGATCCATCCTACAGTTAAACCAGTTCAAATCTTTAAATCTGAGACCCACTATGGAAAATGTAGTGATGAAATCCGTTTCTCAGTTCCACCAATTCACACCTTCACAGGTAAGACGCAACATGGAAAATTTACTGACGAGATTCATTCCTTCGTACCATCAATTGAGATCTTTAAAATTTACTGACGAGATTCATTCCTTCGTACCATCAATTGAGATCTTTAAAATTTACTGACGAGATTCATTCCTTCGTACCATCAATTGAGATCTTTAAAATTTACTGACGAGATTCATTCCTTCGTACCATCAATTCAGATCTTTAAAATTTACTGACGAGATTCATTCCTTCGTACCATCAATTCAGATCTTTAAAATTTACTGACGAGATTCATTCCTTCGTACCATCAATTCAGATCTTTAAAATTTATTGACGAGATTCATTCCTTCGTACCATCAATTCAGATCTTTAAAATTTACTGACGAGATTCATTCCTTCGTACCATCAATTCAGATCTTTAAAATTTACTGACGAGATTCATTCCTTCGTACCATCAATTCAGATCTTTAAAATTTACTGACGAGATTCATTCCTTCGTACCATCAATTCAGATCTTTAAAATTTATTGACGAGATTCATTCATTGATACGACCAAGTCAGACCTTTACAGCTAAGCCCCATCATGGAAAATGTATGATGAGATCTTTTCTTCATTTTAAACAGCTCAGACCTTTACAGCTGAGACCGCCTATGGAAAATGTAGTGATGAGATCCATGCTTTGGTTCCACCAATTCAGACCCACAATTGAAAATGTATTGACAAAATTCATTCCTCAATTCAACCAATTCCGACCTCTACATCTACGACCCACCGTGACACGTACACATGGTCGACTCATTCTCATTACCTTCGTATTCTATTCGTAATAAGGAAGTCTCTTTCGGATAGCTTCCTCCTAAGATCCGCTGTATCTTGGAACAAACTCCGTGAGTATGATTTTTGACGGCTAGAACCTTAAACTTTTCAAGTTCACAACTGTTATATAGCCTACATATTCTCATAAGCTATTATTCTTACATTCATAAGACACCACTACTCTGCAGCCCCCTAACTTGAGTGGCTCTTAGTCCTTTCAAATGATGAACGATAACGTATAGTATAAATTCGAGCGAATATTCTTTTCACTGTAAACGTTTTATTGATTGATTGATTCGTTTTTGTTAAGGCTTATCAACCTTTTGCATGTTATGTAAAGCCAAAAAATAGTTTTAGATTGTAAGGATATAACGATCAAGGTCCTACTAATTAACCCAAACATAGGTGGGCAGAAGGGTTACTTGTGCTTAAGTGAATATAACGAACCCGACTGGAATTCGAACTCTGCTCTACGATTAGCAATTCCGAGAACTTATCCATTACACCACAATCAAGGGCACCGCACCTCGTATTCTCAGACCGTCACCTATCAATGTACAGAACAGGCTCTATGTTTCAACGCAATATAACCTGAAGAATCCTGGCTCATTGGTTCGTACCACCAATTCCGACAAATCATGGAAAATGTACTGACGAGATTCATTACTACATACCAAAAATTCAGACCGTTACAGCTAGGAGTCATCAGGGAAAATTTAATGACAGGATTCCTTCTTTCGTACCACCATTGCAAATATTTACAGCGAAGAACCCTTATGGAAAATTTACTGATGAGATTCCTTCTTTTTATCATCAATTCAGACCGTTACAGCAAAGAACACTCATGGAAAATTTACCGATGAGATTCCTTCTTTTTACCATAATTTCAGAAATTTACAGCAAAGAATCGTCATGGAAAATATACTGAAGAGATTTCTTCTTTTTACCATCAATTCAGACCATTACAGCAAAGAACACTCATGGAAAATTTACTGATGAGATTCCTTCTTTTTACCATCAATTCAGACCATTACAGCAAAAAACACTCATGGAAAATTTACTGATGAGATTCCTTCTTTTTATCATCAATTCAGACCTTTACAGCAAAAAACACTCATGGAAAATTTACTGATGAGATTCCTTCTTTTTACCATCAATTCAGACCATTACAGCAAAAAACACTCATGGAAAATTTACTGATGAGATTCCTTCTTTTTACCATCAATTCAGACCATTACAGCAAAAAACACTCATGGAAAATTTACTGATGAGATTCCTTCTTTTTACCATCAATTCAGACCATTACAGCAAAAAACACTCATGGAAAATTTACTGATGAGATTCCTTCTTTTTATCATCAATTCAGACCTTTACAGCAAAGAACACTCATGGAAAATTTACTGATGAGATTCCTTCTTTTTATCATCAATTCAGACCGTTACAGCAAAGAACACTCATGGAAAATTTACCGATGACATTCCTTCTTTTTACCATAATTTCAGAAATTTACAGCAAAGAACCGTCATGGAAAATATACTGAAGAGATTTCTTCTTTTTACCATCAATTCAGACCATTACAGCAAAAAACACTCATGGAAAATTTACTGATGAGATTCCTTCTTTTTACCATCAATTCAGACCATTACAGCAAAAAACACTCATGGAAAATTTACTGATGAGATTCCTTCTTTTTACCATCAATTCAGACCATTACAGCAAAAAACACTCATGGAAAATTTACTGATGAGATTCCTTCTTTTTACCATCAATTCAGACCATTACAGCAAAGACCACTCATGGAAAATTTACTGATGAGATTCCTTCTTTTTATCATCAATTCAGACCTTTACAGCAAAGAACACTCATGGAAAATTTACCGATGAGATTCCTTCTTTTTATCATAATTTCAGAAATTTACAGCAAAGACCACTCATGGAAAATTTACTGATGAGATTCCTTCTTTTTACCATCAATTCAGACCATTACAGCAAAGAACACTCATGGAAAATTTACTGATGAGATTTTTTCTTTTTACCACCAATTCAGACCATTACAGCTAAGACCCATTATGGAAGATTTACTGATCAAATTCATTCCTTCGTACCATGAATTCAGACCGTTACAGCTAAGACACACCATGGAAAATTTAATGACGGGATTCCTTCCTTCGTATCATCAATTCAGACTTTTACAGCTAAGATACACCATGGAAAATTTAATGGCACCTGATCTCTATGAAATATTACATATTTTCTTGTGAACAGTTTTTTAGTGGGGTGGGGTTTGCGGTAAAGGATGAAAATAAACAAATTAAAAACATCTCGAATGCTTATTTACATTTTAAAAAATACTTTTACAAAAACAGGAGAAAGATTCTTATTTATTGTTGACATTTCTAAACAATTTCGAAGAAAGGAGATATTAAGTTTGGTTTAGCACACAAAAAACAGCATAAAACTGGGGTAAGGCTGCTCTCTCTGTCTTAACCATTTAAACTTCCAACTAACATTCACTGATCCATTCCATCGAATTTTTTTCCTTTCACGAAAAATCCACATTTGCACTTTTCCTTTCTGTTGCAGACACATTTCTGTCTTCCACAAACATGGCTGATTCTAACCGCCAAAATTTAAATCATTGCGCCTTCTCGGTCTAACGTTAGAGAAACGCTTATTTTAAATCAACTGCTAGACATGATGGTTCACGTTTCCTCTTAGACAATCATTCTCGCCAGAAACTGTCTTGCATATTTAAAAGTCTGCCATTCTTGTTTGTATCGAATATCTATCATTAATCTTAACCTGTTCAAATTTAGGGTTAACCGTTATTTTCACCACATATACCCATAAACTGGGCCTCTTACTCTGTAACATTCTACCTTGAGTTGCTCTTAACCTTACACATAGTGAGCATTGTAAAACTGGTCTGGTGCTTCTGTTATATATTTAGAGATTTATGATAAAATGCAAACAGAATCTGCAATGTTAGCTGCCCCGCCATCTCGGCTTCAGTCTCTTTCCAACCGCTGAAACGGGTTTCCCTCTGCTTTTTTAATAAATATTTTAATAGTAATTGTTCTGATGAGCTTTCCTCTTTGATATCTCGATTTCACGAATTTAAGTGCAGTACTAAATTGTCGGTTAGGTCTCATCATTTTCGTTTTAAATTTCTAGATATAACCATGAATAATATTCTAATAGCTTGTTCTCATATTATATTCTAATAGCTTGTGTAACATGGAGTTGCATTGATATAGCGAAGGATGCCTTCCGCCAAATAACAAAGAGAGGGGAAACATTGTTTATAAACAAGAAAATAGTGCTGAATTGCTATGTAATATCAAACCCCCAATATGGCAGTGAATGCTGGACAATTTCCTCACAGATAACGAGAAGACTTGTGGCAACAGAAACAAAGAAAAGTCTGTTGAACTTCTATGTAATATCAATGCTCCTATATAGCAGTTAATACTAGGCAATTTCCTCACAGATAAAGATCAGAGTTGAGGCATCAGAAAAAATGAAAAAAATGCTCACCTGTTATGTAATATCAATCCTTCTATATAGAAATGAATGCTGGACAATTTCCTCTCAGATGAAGAGGACACTTGTGACAACAGAAACAAAGAAAAGACTACTCAATTGCTATGTAATATTAATCCTCGTATATGGCAGTGAATGCTAGACAATTTCCTCACAGATAAAGGGGAGATTTGTGGCAACAGACACAAAGGGTGCTGAACTTCTATGCAATATCAACCCTAGCAGTCAATGCCGTGTAATTTTCTCACAGATAAAGACGCGAGTTGAACTTATAGAAACAAAGTTCTGAAATTTTATGTGATATAAATCTTCCTATATGGCGGTGAAAGTTGGACACTTTTATCGCAGACCAAGTGGAGACTTGAGGCGAACGAAACAAAGAAATGAGTGCTGATCTTCTATGAGATATCAGCCCACCTATATGGCAGTGAATGCTGGACAATTTTCTCAAAGATGAAGAGGAGACTTGGGGCACAGAAATGTGATTCTACAGAATGATGCTGAGAATACCATAGAAAAAACATCCAGACAATCAAATCGTTCTAAGGAAAATTAAAACAAATCTGGTAATTTTAATTAGAATCATAAAAAGCCGGTTGAAATTGACACGCAATGAGAAAAGAGCGCTTGGAGAATTTGACACACACAATTTACGGTAGAAGGGACAGACGGGGACACAGAATAAACTACCAACGGAGGTTTTATAATTTCTTATAATTTCTGGGAAATCAGGAACTCGGAAGAATAATAAGAATATAAACATTGTTTCGAACTACGAAGGATAGGAAGTCGTGAAGAGCTATGAACGTTTGCCTCCTAATGAAACAAAGGATATAAAAGAAGAAGAATACACAGCAGAAGAGGGAGAGTAGGCTGTAAGTCAAGGAAAAAAAAGGAAAAATAATAATAATTTTATCCACATTTAAATTTGTACTTTACGCATCTATAGTCTAAGAAGTGCATCTAACGGTACAAATGGTAACCTTGATATTTTTGCCAAGCTTTCCTCATGTTAATGGAAAACTTCTTATCTGTAGACACAACACTTCAGAAATAACGAAAAGGGAAGAGCTGGAGGTGCCAAAAGTCTCATTCAATCCTGATATTTTCAGAACGATCATATAATCTGACTCATCCAGACGAAATCGTGTTTCACACGGGCATTTTGTCAATAAACGGTCATGTTCATTTTTTTTCTCCTTTCATTTCCTTTAAAGCGTCGGACACTGGTTTTAAGTTTCGGGATTTTTATGTAATTTAGGTGTGGCTTTGAAATCCAAGAAGGAATTAGATTTCAACATTCTCGTTTAAGTGATAAATCGCGAAGGACAAGTTTCCCCTCCGTTTACAGACGATGAAGGAATTAAAAAAAGAAAAAAAAGAACGAGATGCTAGCCTAGATATTCCTAATGCATACACCAGAAAATGAAACGTTCCTCGATAGCCAGCATCTGTTCTTTCCGTTGATTAATGGGTTTCTAGAAAATAATTTTTTACAATCACCCAAGCAAGGCGATGAAGTCACTAAGACGCAAGGGGATTAGTGAAAGTGAAAGAAAATGAGAAAACTTTACTGAGGAGAAAGGACAATAAAAAAAAAGCATATTAAAAACAAAGATGGTGATTGACGTTCATTTGAATTTTTGAAGATCGTAATGAACCAAGAAGCAGGAAACCGGAAGAGAGTTCCACGTTGAAAGAAGTGAAACGGAAGAACTTATTATGATATAGGGTGCTTGGTAAAAAAATAAAAAAAACGGTTAATTTATTTTCATTGTTTTATCTTTCAGGAACAATTGACCTTGAATAACTTTGAATAAATTTCTTGAGTGTTCATGACCTTGACTAATCTTTCGACTCTGGCGCAATTACTTAAATCTGATTGGTTCTTTTATGATTGATTAATTGCTGCTCGATCTTGTGACTCGTCATTTAAAGGTTATTTGCAGACGACTTTCGTCTTTCGTTCTGCCCTTCTCGTATCGTTAAACAACTCACTGATTTTGAGCGTCGAGTTACCGTATTTTTCAAAGAACATTCGACCTGGGAATTGACGAAATGTGCATAAATTTTTCCTGAATTTTTCATTCACGTCCGTCGTCACCCGTTCTCAACGGTTATCCAACGTCTTCCAGAATTTACCGCTTTTTTACCGGACACCCTGTAGAAATTACGATTACACACATCTACCGTACAGACCTGCGTATAATGCGAGTTTATATGATCAGTTGTCGGTGACCGGTTGTAATACACACAGATAATTTTTATGGACGGCTTCATGCCAAAAAATTCAGGTGTCATGTTGTAGATGGAGTCGTCTTATACACGAGTATATACAGTATTTCAACAGTAAAAACAATGAGACATAGCTTTCAATGTTGTCAGTCAGTCAGTACAATTCAGGTGATACAGGTTTGGATGATCATGTGTCTTTCGATTCATGACTCACTAGGCAGAAGATCTTCCCGCTCTAAGCTGCCGTTTCTTTCTGAGGTCGACTGGTTATCAACCAAGGCCTTAGGATCCAGTCTCTCCAGCTATTCAACCCATAGCTGGCGGAGAGAAGAGATGGGTTCTTGCCTTTCCTAATGGTAATGTGTGTAGGTGAATATAGCTATCCCAGTTGGAAATAGAACTTTACCGTTATTCCTGACATCACATTTTCTTGAAGTCGATATACCAAAGAGAAAACCTCACCAGAAAAACTATATATATATATATATTTCTATTTTATATATTTATGTAGTTATATATATATATTATATATTTATATTTTATATATTTATATATATATATATTTTATATATATATTTATATATATATTTTATATATATATATTTATATATATATTTATATATATATATTTTATATATTTATATATATATATTTTTTTATATATATATATTTATATATATATATTTTATATATATATTTTATATATTTATATATATATATATATATATTATATATTTATATATATATATTTTATATATTTATATATATATATTTTATATATATATATATATATATATATATATATATATATATATATATATATATAATTATTTTCTTAGGGGTACAGAATTTTATTATGGAAATAAAAACGTCAAGACGAGCTTTACTATTCATGATTAAAAAAAGAATTTAAAAAAAATAACCAGCCGACCGGTTTCGCCGGCACTGAACAGAGCTGAAATTTATATTGTAATATTTAGTCTTTCCTCGATTTCAGCTCTGTTGAGTGAGGGCGAAACCGGTCGGCTGGTTAATTTTTTTTCATAAATGGTAGAGCTCGTCTTGGCGTTTTTATTTTCATAACGAAAAGAAAACGTACGTTATGGCCGTAGGAAAGTGAATGAAACCGAGATAGCAGGTCAGGGCCGATAACATTGCAGACTTTTCTTTGTAATTTGCCAAAGTCTTGAAATATCGTATATATAGTGCGTTCCATGATTTTTTATATATATATAGCCCGTGTATAATGCGACCCCTTAAAATTAATTTGTGCAATCGTAATTTATAGTATATTGCGTTATATCTTGTCAAAATATTTTAAGAATAAGTAACGGAGAATTATAAGATAAAATAATATCAATACATTTAAGGAATAGAATAAATAAAAATATGATAAATTAGGGACAGAGCTGAAAGCTAACGTGAAAATATAAGGCCCACTGGGTAGGGTTAGGGTCACTGTAAATGTATGAATTTGTGTAAAAAGAAAGGAAACAAGACACAAAAAGAAAGATATTAGAAGAAAATTGAGTAAAAAGAAAAAAAAACAAGAAGAAATTAAGAATGGAAAGAGAAAGAAAGCGAAATATATTACAAAAAATTCAGTGAAAGTAAAAGAAACAAGATGAAAGAAAGGAAAAAGAACGATACGAAAACAAAATTGAATATGGAGAAAGAAGAAGAAGTAAAAGATGATGATGATGATGATGATGATGATGATGATGATGATGATGATGATGATGATGATGGAAAGAAAGAAAGAAAAAGAAAGAAAGAAAAAAGAAAGAAAAAAGAAAGAAAAAAGAAAGAAAAAAGAAAGAAAAAAGAAAGAAATATGCTACAAATATGCGGCCTGACGATTGCGTCTAGCATGAAACAGCCTGTCGCCTCTGAGTGTTGACTTCAACATTCACTTACATATATATATATATATATATATATATATATATATATATATATATATGTAAAGAAATGTGTGGATGTAGATCCGACGGTATGAAGAAAATGTGGAAAAGACAAAGCAAAATCCGAATATGTGAGTTTGTTGTTTTTTTATTTTGTTTTTGTTATTCTGTCGACGTCAGACGTTTCGGTCAAATAGACCTTCAGGACATGGTTAATGGAGACATATTTATATTAGATTTAAGTTAGATGAAGAGACGATATATACAGGACTAGTCAGAAACAGAAAAACTGAAATTCTAAAGTCAGAGTATTCTTTAATGCGAATATCAGGATGTATAATAATTTTCTAAGCTTAACAGATGAATCGGAATGAAATTGATCATAAATGAAAATGACATTTTCATCATTAATTAATCATAGCCAAGGATCGGAAGTTCATGAAGGACTGAAATAAAGTTCATATATATATATATATATATATATATATATATATATATATATATATATATATATATATATATATATATATATATATATATATGTGTATTCCAAGATTATATTTAAACTTTTTCAATATCATCTTCACACTCTCTAACCTAATTTTCTGTCCTGGAGTAACAAGTTGCCTTCCGGGTTTCGCATGTGATCTCATTTTCAAATCTTTTTTCACTGCTCTTTGCACTGTCATAATTGAAACTCCTCTCGCACGTACCAAGCGTCTTATGAATTTAGTTCGATCTTTAGCTCTAAGTTGAAATGATGATCCCTCTTCTTGTTGTGACATTCCTGATCCAGTTTTCCTCTCTACTGTTCTCTCTTTTTTAATCTTATTCACCGTTCTCTTGATGGTTCTTGAATGGACTTTTTAAGCCAGAGTATGAATGTTGTTACCCTTGCTAAAGGCCTGAATGATCTTTTTCGTCTCGCCATTGCTAACTAGAGAAGACAGTGGGTCTGATACAAAACAGTTTTAGCCTGCTCTGTTTTTAGCTGAATAACCAAAGGGTTTTTCAGTATATTCATCCGGAAAATGGTGTCAAGATGGCTAAACGTCCTATCTGAAAACCTGGAAAAAACTGAACTAGTTTAGTGTTTTTTTTTAATTTTATTTTAGATATTAAACATTTAGTGGGATAGATAGTTATGCTGCTACACAATTTAGATAATTTTGCTCTTACACCAGGTATATCATCTTCACACTCTCTAACCTAATTTTCTGTCCTGGAGTAACAAGTTGCCTTCCGGGTTTCGCATGTGATCTCATTTTCAAGTCTTTTTTCACTGCTCTTTGCACTGTCATAATTGAAACTCCTCTCGCACGTACCAAGCGTCTTATGAATTTAGTTCGATCTTTTCTAATTGATCTCTTTAGCTCTAAGTTGAAATGATGATCCCTCTTCTTGTTGTGACATTCCTGATCCAGTTTTCCTCTCTACTGTTCTCTCTTTTTTAATCTTATTCACCGTTCTCTTGATGGTTCTTGAATGGACTTTTTAAGCCAGAGTATGAATGTTGTTACCCTTGCTAAAGGCCTGAATGATCTTTTTCGTCTCGCCATTGCTAACTAGAGAAGACAGTGGGTCTGATACAAAACAGTTTTAGCCTGCTCTGTTTTTAGCTGAATAACCAAAGGGTTTTTCAGTATATTCATCCGGAAAATAGTGTCAAGATGGCTAAACGTCCTATCTGAAAACATGGAAAAAACTGAACTAGTTTAGTGTTTTTTTAAATTTTATTTTAGATATTAAACATTTAGTGGGATAGATAATTATGCTGCTACACAATTTAGATAATTTTGCTCTTACACCAGGTATATATATATATATATATATATATATATATATATATATATATATATATATATATATGTATATATATCAGGGATTATTGAAATGTTCTCGGCCCTCCAAAGTCGCACGAAACCTACCAAATGGTTAAACGACGAAATGTTTTCTAGCGTCCATACTTGGTTGGACCGTGAACTTTTCATGTCCCCTCTTTCGTGTAATAGAAATAATATTTTCTGTTTTACTAAAGACAAAGTTTATATAAACACAAACATGCACATATAATATGTAGCACTTTAGTACATACACAGACATACTGACACACACACACATACATACATATATATATATATATATATATATATATATATATATGATCATAACATATATTGTCATCTTCAGGAAATTAAATCGGCCTTTGCGTGTACATTACAAGATGAATTATTTGAATTCTCAAATAATATGCTAAGAACATTTTTTTAAATGTGCTTCCTAAAGTTATTAGAATGACATTGAATTATTATGTACACAGAAAATTCAATCAGAAGTTATATCAGCCCGACATGTATATTTTTACGTTTGTAATAAGTCCAACTTGGCCAGCAAAATCTATCAACGTGGGCGGATTAATAAAAAAAAATATGATAGTTACTTGGGCGATCATGCCTCTCCACACATCTCTTTTCTTCAATATCTGTAAATTGCCATGACTTCTTAAAAAAAATAGGAGTGTAGGTCTTCATTGCTTCGTGCACGGTTTGAAATTCAGTCTTTTTCTTATCCTAGACTGGCTGCTATTTAGCTCATAACTAGCAGAATATGGTAATATCGAATGAAAATGCTTAGGCGTTTATATGACATCAAACACCATAGTTTAAATAGAGAATTTCATTTTTATAATTTAGATTCTCTTAGCAGCACTAGTTTGACTAAATAATGGATATTAAATCTACTCCTCATTGGGTCTCGGAATCTCAGATTTTTACAACGATATGATCAGTTGAATTTTTTTTTTATTACCTGTGTTATATAGGAATTAGTAACTACCGACAAAAATATTTCAAAGAATTTTGAAACTACCAACATCTCTCGTTTATACGCATGTGTAGTCGCAACAACGTCAACAAACCCAGTCCGATGAAGTCCTACGGCTGAAATGCGTCACAAATAAACTTTTCCATTTTCTCTTACAATTTCCTCAATATATATTATCGTATAAGAAGAAAATGGGTAACTACCGACATTGAGCTTCGAGCGTGACACTCTGGACTTATGAATATATGTTTTCCGCCGGATGTATAAATAGTGGTGTCAGGCTACTGACTGCGGTGATTATTAAGTGATTATTGAGTGGAACTATCCAGTCGAATTAGTGTGAATTATTGTGCGTCGATGATTTGGGTTTTGATTTAGGATTTACCGGATGTTAAGCTGAGCAACAAGCTATTCACTGAAATGGTTAATTATCTTTGGATGACTTTTACTTCTTTCATTTTGTTAAATATTTACAGTTTTATTTAACATTGAAGTCTTGAGTTATACTTAATTATTTACGGCCACCGTACATCACAAATATCTGTAAACTGTGATACTCTGTTGGGAAAGGTAGTAGAGTGGCTTTCTGTTGCCTTCTGTACGATTTGCGATCTTCCTTCTCTTAAACTGGATTCCAATCAAGGCAATAGAAACCTGTCTACGCAGCTATTTAATCAATAGTTGGTTGGAGCAGAAAAGACGTGTTCCTGACTTTTCCTCGTTCAATAGTACGGAATTGGTTTGGTTTGGTTTGTTTTGTTTTACGGCATATCAAACTCAATGGGCCATTTAATGCCGACAACTTTTTTTTTCTGGTAATATTTTTGTTTTGTCAAAAATTCATTTGTTAATATTTTTCTCAACAACGTATAGATGGTAATATTTTTTTTTTCAAAAATGTACAGCTTGCAACATTATTTTTCAAAAACGTATTATCAGTGGCTTTGCTGTTGGACGTAGTTTATCGTCTTACCCAGGACGCGGATGTAGTTTATTGTCATACCCAGGACGAGATCTGGCTTTGGGGGTTAATTATGTGCCCATAGCTGGGACCCTAACAGATGCTACAACCCCGGGTCAGGGTGGAGCCGGGAACACCAGCAATTAAGAAGTGGTTCCACGCACTTCAAGACTACATGATCAGAGGCCTTGCTGTTAGACTGAGCTTATCGTCTTACCCAGGAAGCGGATACAGTTTATTGTCATACCCAGGACGAGATCTGGGTTTGGGGGTTAACTATTTGCTCAAAACTGGGATCCTAACAGATGCTACCACCCCGGGTCATTGCGGACCTGGAAACACCAGGAATTAAGAGATGGTTCCACGCTCCTCAAAACCTCCTGATCCGAGGCCTTAATCTTAGACGTAGTTTATAGTTTTACCCAGGACGCATATGTAGTATATCGTCGTACCCAGGACAGAGACAGAAGGGGTTAGTAAGAAAAAGCAAACATTAGTAAGGAGTGAGAACAATAAAAAAAAAGGAATCAAAAAGACAGTAGATAACGATTGACATTGCATCTAAATTTTGGAACATTATAATTGACTAATAAAGCCACTAAGACAGAAGGTGTTTCTAAGAATAAGAAAAAGAAAACATTAGTAAGGAGTGAGAACAATAAAAAAAGAGGAATCAAGAAGACAGGAGATAACGATTAACATTGCGTTTAAATATTGGAATATTAAAGTTGACTAATAAAGCCACTAAGACAGAAGGGGTTACTAAGAATAAGAAAAAGAAAACATTAGTAAGGAGCGAGAACAATAAAAGAAGAGGAATCAAGAAGACAGTAGATAACGATTGACATTGAATTTAAATCTTTGAACATTAAAGTTGATTAATAAAGCCATTAAGATAGAAGGGGTTACTAAGAATAAGAAAAAGAAAACATTAGTAAGGAGCGAGAACAATAAAAGAAGAGGAATCAAGAAGACAGTAGATAACGATTGACATTGCATTTAAATTTTGGAATATTAAAGTTGTCTAATAAAGCCACTAAGACAGAAGGGGTTACTAAGAATAAGAAAAAGAAAACATTAGTAAGGAGCGAGAACAATAAAAGAAGAGGAATCAAGAAGACAGTAGATAACGATTGACATTGTATTTAAATCTTTGAACATTAAAGTTGATTAATAAAGCCATTAAGATAGAAGGGGTTACTAAGAATAAGAAAAAGAAAACATTAGTAATGAGCGAGAACAATAAAAGAAGAGGAATCAAGCAGACAGTAGATAACGATTGACATTGTATTTAAATTTTGGAATACTGAATATGACTAATAAAGCCACTAAGACAGAAGAGGTTACTAAGAATAAGAAAAAGAAAACATTAGTAAGGAGCGAGAACAATAAAAGAAGAGGAATCAAGAAGACAGTAGATAACGATTGACATTGTATTTAAATCTTTGAACATTAAAGTTGATTAATAAAGCCATTAAGATAGAAGGGGTTACTAAGAATAAGAAAAAGAAAACATTAGTAAGGAGCGAGAACAATAAAAGAAGAGGAATCAAGAAGACAGTAGATAACGATTGACATTGCATTTAAATTTTGGAATATTAAAGTTGTCTAATAAAGCCACTAAGACAGAAGGGGTTACTAAGAATAAGAAAAAGAAAACATTAGTAAGGAGCGAGAACAATAAAAGAAGAGGAATCAAGAAGACAGTAGATAACGATTGACATTGTATTTAAATCTTTGAACATTAATGTTGATTAATAAAGCCATTAAGATAGAAGGGGTTACTAAGAATAAGAAAAAGAAAACATTAGTAATGAGCGAGAACAATAAAAGAAGAGGAATCAAGCAGACAGTAGATAACGATTGACATTGTATTTAAATTTTGGAATACTGAATATGACTAATAAAGCCACTAAGACAGAAGAGGTTACTAAGAATAAGAAAAAGAAAACATTAGTAAGGAGCGAGAACAATAAAAGAAGAGGAATCAAGAAGACAGTAGATAACGATTGACATTGTATTTAAATCTTTGAACATTAAAGTTGATTAATAAAGCCATTAAGATAGAAGGGGTTACTAAGAATAAGAAAAAGAAAACATTAGTAAGGAGCGAGAACAATAAAAGAAGAGGAATCAAGAAGACAGTAGATAACGATTGACATTGCATTTAAATTTGGAATATTAAAGTTGTCTAATAAAGCCACTAAGACAAAAGGGGTTACTAAGAATAAGAAAAAGAAAACATTAGTAAGGAGCGAGAACAATAAAAGAAGAGGAATCAAGAAGAAAGTAGATAACCATTGACATTGCATCTAAATTTTGGTACATTAAAGTTGATTAATAAAGCCATTGCATTTAAATTTTTGAATATTAAAGTTGACTGGGAAGCAAGAAGCGAAAAGAAAATTCCTATGGTTACATGTCGCCATTTCAACTGTAAATTGATGCGGATGCCGTTTATCTTCATACCCAGGACGGAGCAAGGAACTGACTGCAACAGACGTATTCCAGAATGACAATATAAGTCACACTTTTTATAATATAAACAGGGCGCAGATCAATCTTTATTAAATTATAAACAATAAATAACGTTAAAAATGAAAACATCGCAATCAGCACTCACAATTAAACCTTTAAAGAAATGAGGGGAAGTT
This sequence comes from Acanthosepion esculentum, assembly GCA_964036315.1. NCBI lineage: Eukaryota > Metazoa > Mollusca > Cephalopoda > Sepiida > Sepiidae > Acanthosepion > Acanthosepion esculentum. The sequence goes on along the minus strand of OZ038502.1, from coordinate 29,945,592 downwards.
TTAGCAAATTTGCAGATAGATGTTACTTTGCATAAATTTTGTCTATTTTTAAGTTGCTTCATATGTCCAAATTTTAAAAAATATTAAAAGAAATATAGGACAAAATTTAAGAAGAAAATTATATGGCGAAGTCAAAAGACATGTTTTTTTTTAATTGTAGTAGAACCTTGAATAAGTTTTCGCTGATTTTCATGAAAAGTAATGTTTTACTTATAAAAATTAGTTAGAAACTTATCACTGAAAGTATCGTCCATCACTAGCCCCTACTCTTTCCTATCTTTCTGACAGCATTTGAATACAACATCGGAAAAACGACATGTCGTTTGAGGCTAACCACGAGTTTTTTTTTTCTTTTATGTTGGCATCTTCATAAGAATAAAAGTACTGCTCAGCCAGGCCATGGGCCATCGATCAAAACAAGTGATAATCGGACGGGGCAATATCTGACGATTAAGGCGGGTGGGGTAGGACTTCCCATTTAAGCGTTTCCAAGAAGGTTTTCATCTTTTTGCAAAATGTGACTCCGCATTGTCAGGTTGCAAAATCACTTTGTCGTGTCTCTGCTGGTATTGCAGCCGTTTTTTTTTCTTCAATGCTCGGCTCTAAACGCATCAATTATAGTTGATAGCGATCTTCCGTGATGATTTCGGTCTGTTTGAGCAGCTCATAATAAACTTCACTTAGCTGATCCCACCAAAATGCAGAGCAGAAGCTTCGAACCATGAATATTTGGTTTTGTCGCCGACGTTGATGCATGTCCGGTCTTCCACGCTTAGAGTTTTCATCGCCGGTCACGATACGATGGAAAAAAAACTTTTCCTTTTCTGGCGTTGATGCAGCCGTTCACACGTGACAAGATGCTTCAACTCGGACGTACGGCACCCAATGTCTTTGCTTTTGAATCGTTCCTACTGCTTTCAAACGTTTCGAAACTGCCGTGCGATCAACTCCTAATGATTCTGCAAGTTCAGCTTGCACCTGACATGAGTCTCCATGAATAATACCGCCAATACTTCGTCTCTAAACTTTTTCGATGCGCCAGAGCATTCTTTACCAATCTCGTCTAAACCAATCTCTGCATGCTGTTTCCGACAGAGCATGGTCGCCGTAAGTCTCAACAAGATTCTGTGTGCTTCAGCTGCAGATTTCTTTTGAATAAATTAGTGCAGTAAAATTCCCCACAAATACGCTTTCTTTGGCATGAAATCCATGTTTACACTTCGGCAAAATGACATACACTGAATTTCAAACTTGCTTATAATACTTTCCTTATAGATGCGTTACAATCTGAAACTACGCGCTCGCAGTTCTCGGAACGCCATCTGCTGGAAGACAGCGAGAACTTATACAAGTTGCTAATATATAGTAGGGAGCGTAAAGATCAGAACGATGTTAAGAAAAGTCTGAATGTGAAATAACTTTTTTATTTTAAAGCTTCATAGAACATTTTATCAAGGAAAAATAAGGATGTAAATTATATAATTCCCAAATATATTTGATAAAGTTATAAGAATAATTATATAACATTCGAAAAGAATAGATGTTCAAAAACATCAGAACGATTAAATAAATGCATAAAATTTAATAATTATTTTGCATTATTGAAAATCTTTTAGGGTAAGAATAGATAATCGGGTATTTTACTAAATTACACCGGCTCTTTACTGGCTCCTGCATTATAAATATGGTGAAAAACATCTGTGACGCCATTGGAACTTAGAAAACTGATAGTCAATTTACGTAATGAAGATAAACTCTCGATTGGGGATATTTCAAAGAGTGTGGGGAAATCTAAAAGTGTTATACATAGAATTTTAAGAAGACTTGAGGAAACTGGGTCATGTGAAGCCAAGAAACTACCTGGCAGGCCTAGGAAAACTACTGCAAGGGAAGACAGATGGATTGGTAATGAATCAAAAAAGGATCGATTTGCGACAGCAACCGCTATCTCTAAAAGAGCTAATGCTAACCTTGGCAATAATATATCAAGGCACACTATTTCCCGAAGACTTAATGAAATACATCTGAACAGTCGAGTAGCCTCTACGAAGCCTTACATTTCTAAAAAGAATCAAATGAGCCGATTGAAATTTGCCACTGAACACGTTATATGGACAGTAGAAGAGTGGGATTGTGTTCATTTCAGCGATGAGTCAAAGTTTAACCTGTTGGGTTGTGACGGGAGAACGTTCGTTCGACGCAGTCCTAAGGAACGTTATTTACCTCAGTGCACTAAAAGCAGCGCTAAATTTGGAGGAGGGAGTGTGATGGTGTTTGGCTTGATTTCATCTGCTGGTACGGGACCTCTTGTTAGGCTACACGGTAAAATTAACGCAACTGTATACAAAGAGATATAGAAGAAACATGTTGTACCTAATATGAGAACTGCAATTAATCAAACAGCTGTATTTATGCAAGATAATGCGCCGTGTCACACAGCGAAGTTTGTTAAGACATTTCTTTCTGAGGAGGATGTTACTGTTATGGAGTGGCCTGCTCAAATCCCAAACATGAATCCTATTGAGAATGTTTGGAAGTTACTAAATGAAAGAGCTAAAGAAAAGAATCCAACAAACGTCGAAGAACCATGGACTAATTTGAAAGGAGAATAGGAGAAAATATCCGTTAATGAATGCAAGACATTAATTTGCTCATGTAGAAAAAGATGTCAAGCTGTTATTGCAAGTAAAGGCTTACACATCAAGTACTAATGAATTATGGACGCTATTTTCATTTGGATATGATGTATCCATTATAATAGTATGACTTTGTTAATCGTTCTGATGTTTTTGATCATCTATTTTTTCGAATGTTATATAATTATTCTTACAACTTTATCAAAATAAGTTTATTGATCTTTATATTTTGTAATTATATAATTTACCTTTTATATCCTTATTTTTCCTTGATAAAATGTTCTATGAAGCTTCAAAATAAAAAGTTATTTCATATTTAGCCTTTTTCTTAACATCGTTCTGATCTTTATGCTCGCTACTGTATATATATATATATATATATATATATATATATATATATATATATATATATATATATATATATATATATATATATATACACATACATATATATATAGAGAGAGAGAGGGGGAGAGAGTGTTATGGGTAGCTAATCTCTCATTCTATAAAGGATGATAACTCAAAATACAATTGAGTTATACATCCCTTGTCTACAAGTCGGAGATCGGCACTTATGTATTCAACATGGCGACAAACTGATACGTCCGTGAAATTCATGGTTTAAATGCAAACTAAACCTTGATGTTCTCAGGAAATAAATGAATAAAAGTTTGTTTTTATTATCTCTTTAAATACACTTGTCTTTTATTTTCACTCGCTTTTGTTCATCCCGACAACCTGGGATATATTAGGTTGGTGCAAAAATAATGTCGTTATTTACATAAGTAACATATGTGAGGAAACGACATTATTTTTGCCCCAACCTAATATATATACATATTATTTAACCTAATTCATCAATGCTAAGTGAATGTAACAGATTATATCTGGATTTGAACCCGAATCGATCATTTCAATTCCTGCGTAGGTCACCCTGCTTTCCTTTCCAGAAATTCTTCTGCGTTTCTTAAATTATACAGGTTTAGCCATTTGTAGAAATCAGCAGAAAATAAGTTAGAATTTAGCATTCTGATACCGGCACCGTATTTCATGTCTGGATGACTCTGCGAGGGAACAAGCCAAGAAGCCAAAATACTTTCTTGCAGCCTGGATATGGCCATGAGCTTTTAGCAATAGGACGCAATCGTCACGCTTGACTTGATCGACTTGTTCGGCTATAAACAAAAGAAGTGTACTTGCAAAGGCAGTCAACCGATTGGTTGCGAACGATTGCGGGAGGGTGGTGTGCTGAAGGTGAGTTTGCATGGAAACGGTAGATCTCTCTCTGACATGCGATAGCTTGGACTAGAAAGGCGTTCTGCCTCGTCGGATTCTTTGCTTATATTTTGTGCCTTAATAGTTATCGCTTGTAAATTTGCGTGTTTTCAACTGGAGATGTTACAAGTCAAGTGAAGTAAGAGAGGGGTAGATTTCTTTTTTTTTATCGTATTTTTTGTCCTTTTATTCATTCGACATTCATTTAGAATTGACTGTTTGACTGTCTTTCCAGAAATAATGGCTCCCAGCACACAAAATTCTAAAATGAAATAGAGAGAGATAGAGAGTGACAGAGAGAGAGAGAGGGAGAGAAAGATAGAAAGAAAGAGATAAAGATAGAGAGAGAAAATGACAGAGTGAGTAAAAGAGATAGAGATATAGAAAGAGAGAAAGAGAGAAAAAGAGAGACAGAAAGTAAGAGAGAGAGAGAAAATGAGAGAGAGATGTGCAGTTTCAGGAGTAATGAGGAGGAAAATCTTCGGTGTTGAGAGTACGGGTGTGAGTATGAAAATTGATTTTATGAGTGAAGGAGAGGGTGGGAGAATTGAATGAAGAAATAATTGAAAAAGAGACGAAGAGGAAAGTGAAAAAGAGGAAAGGGAAAAGGATAAGAAATAAAAGGAAAGTTAAGAAAACGACAGAGCAAAAGTGAAAGAACAGAAAAGAAAACTCAAAGAAAAAAAGAGAGAAAGAAAAAATGAAATGAAATAAAAGTGAAAAACAAGGAAAAAAGAGAAGGGAGATAAAGAAAAAGGACAGATTATAAAAGAAAAGGAAAAAACGAAACAGTAAATGAAAAAATAAGAAGAGAAACAAGATAGAGAAGGAAAGAACAAAGGAAATAAAAAACGAAATGAAAAAGAAAAAGAAAAAAGTAAAAGAATAGAAAAAGGATAAAAGAAAATAGAGAAGAAAGTGAGCGAAACATCAACCAAAAAGAAAAAGAAAGAAGGAAAAAATAGAAAAATAAAAGGAAAAAATAAAACGAGAAACAAGATAGAGAAGGAAAGAACAAAGGAAACAAAAAACAAAATAAAAAAGAAAAAGACAAAAAAATAAAAGAATAGAAAAAGGATAAAAGAAAATAGAGAAGAAAATGAGCGAAAAACTAACCAAAAAGAAAAAGAAAGAAGGAAAAAATGAAAAATAAAAGGAAAAATAAAACGAGAAACAAGATGGAGAAGGAAAGAACAAAGGAAAGAAAAAACGAAATGAAAAAGAAAAAGAAAAAAGTAAAAGAGTAGAAAAAGGATGAAAGAAAATTACGAAGAAAAAAACCGAAAAAGAAACGGACGAAGAAGAAAAAGTAAGAAGTAAAAAAATTGAAAAAAAGAAAAGGAAAATTAAAACGAGAAACAAGATGGAGAACGAAAGAACAAAGGAGATTAAAAACGAAATAAAAAAGAAAAAGAAAAAATTAAAAGAATAGAAAAAGGATAAAAGAAAATAGAGAAGAGAATGAGCGAAAAAGAAACGGAGAAAGAAAAAGAAGGAAATATTTTAAAAGAAAAGGAAAAATAAAACGAGAAGCAAGACAGAGAAAGAACAATAAAGAACAACAAAAATAAAATAGAAAAAGGATAAAAGAAAATAAAGAATAGAATAAGCGAAAAAGAGACGGACGAAGAAGAAATAAAAGAAAGAAGGGAAAAAAATCCGTATTAAAACTGAAAAAAAAAAGAAACTTAAAAGTTATGGTGAGTCGCCTAATTCCAGTTTCTCTAAAAACAATGGAAACCAAAACATTCACATTTAATTATCATCATTTGTAAACAGAAAGGGAGAAAAATAAAATTTTAACAAGGGAGATATTTTCATGTATTTTTATAAAACAAAAAAATGCACTAGAGCTGATGTGACAAAGTAGAAAAGCTATTTTAAGTGACAACACGTTTCGCCAATGTTAGATTCGGTGTCATCAGGTCGATTGTTTTATTAATTGATTTGATTTTTATAGCTCATCAACCATTTAAGATTATTTAAAGCCGAAACGTATTTTGGGATTGTAAGCATTTTTAGAAGATAATAATTTTCTGATACATCCCTTAAAATTTAACCCATAGTTTTGAGGAGAAGAAGGGGATTTTCAAGAGCATTTGAGCATAAGTGATTTGGTTGGTTGTTTTGTTTTATGGTATATCAAAAACTCAGTGGGTCATTTAAGGCCAACAAAATTTTTGAAATAGATTCATAGCGATAGTTTGGAAAAAAGGTGTGTATGTATACATAAATATTTGAACCAATTTTCAATTAGTCACATTTTTAGTGCAATCCAAGAATGTATAGCTGTTTGTATTACTGGTATTTTTTTAAGTATTGCTGATAATAATTTTTCCTTCAAAAATTATTGCTGGTAATAAATGTTTTTTTTATTACAAAATATTTCCGGTATTAAAATCTATTATTACACAAGTTTGGGTGTTAACTATTTGCCCATAGCTGGGACCCTAACAGGTGCTACCACCCTGGGTCAGGGTGGACCTGGGAACACCAGCACTTAAGAGGTGGTTCCACGCTCTTCAAAACCTCCTGATGAGAGGCCTTGCTGTTGGAGGTAGTTTATCGTCTTAACCAGGACGCGGATGTAGTTTATCGTTTTACCCAGGATGCAGATGTAGTGTATCGTCATACCCAGGACAGAGCGTAAGTGAATATGATTAGACCGACCGGAATATAAAACTCGGCTCTCCAATTTCACCTTCCGAGCTATTATCTATTACACCACCCACATGCAAACTTGAGGGGTCATCCATCTAGATACTGACCAGGTTCAATGTAGCTTAACTTCTGTGTACGTTGGAGAAGCAGTGTTTCAATGTAATATATATAAGCCATCTTCAGGTTGAAAAAAAAAAGAAAAATATGTGTAAGGAAAACGAGTTGGGATATTTTAAGAAGTAGAATATCTATATTGAATCAACAGTTGCATCTGCTGCTAGGAAAGTTGAGTCACTGTGTCGTGCCAGAAGACTTTTCTCGTTAGAGTCCATCTTACTCATATACAAATCTACCATTCGTCTATGCATTGAATACTGCTGTCATATTTGGTCTGGTGCTTCTGTTGTACATCTCGGGATTATTGACAAAATCCAAAGAATGATCTGTAATGTAATTGATCGTGATGTCATCTCGACTTCAGTCACTTTCTCACAGACGAGCTTTTTTATCCTCGTGCCCCGATTGCAGGTATTTAAGCGTTCTACTGGATTGGCATCTAGGTCCCACCCTTTTACTCTTGAAAATAGTTAAATATAACCGCAACTTCAATTACAACAGTTTCTTTTCTCGCACTTCCCGCACGTGGAACTCCCTTCCGTTTACTTGCCTCTCTGATAACTACAATCTTCTAAAATTTAAAAGCAACGTCAATCGCCATCTTCTGTTGTCTTGAACCTCGTTGATCTTTTATCCATTCCTCAATCCCCATTATATCCAGCCTTTTCTCTCACTTTCACTCTCTGTAACCTCCTGCGTACTAGTGGCATTCCCGCCTTGTTTGGGTTGAAATGATTAAAAAAAACAGGGGCAATATGTAGGGATATCAGTCAGTTGATATCCTATTAAATGGAAAACAGCTGGACCTGTCACAAAAATTGATTCGACCATTTATTTTCTCCGGTGGTTATCAGTGAGTGAAGTGGACTCCACAAATGCATGGCAAGCGGGTGGGACAAAGTAGGTCACTGGATGAAGATACATTGCTTTTTTGACACAGACGGACCTGTCACAAAAATTGATTCGACCATTTATTTTCTCCGGTGGTTATCAGTGAGTGAAGTGGACTCCACAAAAGCATGGCAAGCGGGTGGGACAAAGTAGGTCACTGGATGAAGATACATTGCTTTTTTGACACAGACGATGAGACAAAGGACAATGTTCTCTATAAGACAGTGACCACTGCCGCAAAAAGTCAGCGAGACGGAATTCACGAACAGAGAACGACGTGAGAAGACGCCCGTCAGACTGTTTAACACCCGCTTCACCTAGACCTCATCTCGGCTCACATCGTCTATAGCAGTAGGTTACAACCCGAAATTAAAAACTGCTTTCCGCTTCAAATTATTATGGTTTATCCTTAGGTAACGAACTGGCTGAAGGGTTGTTTTTAAGCCACAGGCGTTTGACTAAAAGAAGCTGCATACTGAGAAACAACCTGGTGTCTGTAACGTACAAATAAATTAAATTACCTTATCAGATCCGACGATAGATAGTGTTTGACTATTTTATATTAATGCCGTTGGCGTCTGTTGGCTTTTCTAACAGCTCACTCTGAATAGATGACTGTTTTTATCTCTAGTAGCTCGTATGCCGCATTGAGGTTCTATAGTTTTGCGATCTTATCTCCAGTTTGTTTCAAATACTATTTTACATAATACTACAGCGCAAATTATTGCGTATAGATATAGCGTAAACGAGTGATAAAACGATTATAGGGTTAGTGGTAATATATTGAATCTATTGCTAGGTCTGCAGCTAAGAAAGTTGTTTCACTGTATCGTGCTAGACAATTTTCCTCTCCAGAATTTATGTTATATATATATATATATATATAAGTCTACCATTCGCCCATGCTTAGATTATTTCTGGCACCGGTGCTCTTGCTATATTCCTTGAGATCCTTGCTAAAATACAAAGGAGCATAAATATTTTTATTGGTCCTCATATGGGTTCTCGCCTTCAGTCACTTTCCCACCGCCGTAATATTGCTTCCCTGTGCCTTTTCTATAAATACTTCCATGGATGATATTTTAGCTATAGTACACGGACCTTATGAATTTAAGTGTAATACTATTTCGTTGGTACATAATTATCAGGCGTTTCTATAAGCGAGTTATTTGATAATAAAATTTGCTTTATTGTTTAATTTTTTTAATGTAAAATATTATTTTATTTTCAGGTTATAAAAATGCGTGTCAATAATCATACGCTACGGAATAAGCATTTAAAAATGTTATTGTTGAATTGTTATGTTTCTTTCTTTCATGACAAACATTGTTTAAAAAACGCCTGATAATTATGCACCAACGCAATAGATTGGCAACAAGGCGTCATCCATTTACAGTTTAAATGGCTAGATGCAATCATGAGTTCTATGCAAAGAGTTTCTTTTTCTTGCCTGGGGAACATTCTTTTGGCTCTTTGTTTCCTAGTCAAGAATAATGTTCAAAAATGTAATTGCAATATCAATCGTTATCTACTGTCTTCTTGATTCCCCTTTTATTTTTCTCGCTCCTTACTAATGTTTTCTTTTTCTGTTTCTTAGTCACCACTTCTGGGTATGACGACAAACTACATCTGCGTCCTGGGTAAGACGATAAACTACGCCCAAAAGCAAGACCTCTGGACCGGGGGTTTTGAGGAGCTTATAACCACCTCTTAATTGCTGGTGTTCCCTGGTCAACCCTGACCCGGAGTGGTAGCATCTGTTAGGGTCCCACCCATAGGTAAATAGTTAACCTCCAAACTGAGGTCAAACACTATGAAAGTGTAAAAATAGGTTTTAATACCAGAAATACTTTGCAAAATATTATTACCAGCAATAAATATTTGAAGAAAAATTATTACCAACACTTTTGAAAATAAAAAATTATCAGCAATAAAAATCTTATCGGCATTAAATAACCCATTGAGGTTGATATGATGTAAAAACAAACCAAAATAAACCAGCTATATATTTTTGAAAAAACAAACAAAAAAAAAACAATATCACCTGATGTACATTTTTTTAAAAAAATCTTTCACTGCTATACATTTTTGAAAAAATAAATATATCACCTGCTATACATTTTTGAAAAAACAAAATAATATAACCTGCTATACATTTTTAAAAAAATATATTACCAGCAATAGATTTATGAAGAAAAAAATATTACCAGAAATAAAAATTGTCGGCATTAAATAACCAATTAATGTCGATATGTCGTAAAATAAAACAGACCAAACGCTTCTTAGTGACTTTAATGTTCCAATATTTAAAGGTAATGTCAATCGTTATCTTATGTCTTCCTGATTATTCTTCAATTGTTCTCACTCCTTCGTAAAGTTTTCTGTTTTCTAATTCTTTCCCATCCACTAATCCCTTGTGTATCAGTGGCTTTAATGCCTTGCGGGGGTGAGTTTGATTTTTAAACATATCTTTGATCGTGTGTATGTGGATGAAGCACCAAGTGGCTAAGTCCACTTAGGAAGAAAGTATGGACAAGTATTCTACTTACCGCATTCGGGAATGAAAACAGTGAAAAGAGGAAGAGGAAGTTTTAACCGGGTTTTTATAATCCTGAAACAACGCCACCAAGCGGACGTCTTGGTAGACCAAGTGGTGATAATCCTCACAGTAAAAACAGCCAAGGAAACGGAATAAGAAGATAAACTAAAGAGAGAAATAGAAATGATTAAAGAAAAAATGAATTAAATAAATATAGAATGAATAGAGGAAAGTGAACAAAATTTCGAAAAAGTGGAAGGAGAATTACAAAAGGAATAAATGAAGGAATGAAAAAAAATATTAAAAATAGGATGAAGAAAACTGAAGAACCGCAGAAGAAGAATAGTAATGACGAATGAAGAAGAGTGAAAAAATAAAACGTAGCCACCACTTATATGCTGACAGTTACTTATTTCGCAGTTGTTGCTTGCAGAAGTCTATCCCGCCTCCAAGCATTCCAGACAATTTTAATATGCAAAAATTTAAATGCAATGTCAATCGCTACCTACTCTCCTCTTGATTGCCCTTTTCATTTTCTGCTCATTAATAATGTTTCTGTTGCTAATTCCTATACACCCCGTGACCCCTTGCGTCTTAGTGGTTTTACTGCCTTGCATGTGGTGATTCTGGTTACAAAATGTCTTGTAAGACAAGAGATGGTGATTGACGTTGCATTTAAATTTTTAACATCGTAGATGTCAGGAAAGAAATAAACCGGACGAGTGTTCAACGAGAAACACGAGAAAACAAATTATTAGTATAGAGCATACTGCTAAATGTAGGTATTCTAACAGTAAAATAATGGGCCCTAATAACCACTCTTGTTGTACGTTTGGACTCATCCTCTAGCACACAAGTTCTTGGTTTCAATGCCTGCTGTGAGTGAGTGTGGCTTTGAACTGGTTGACCATCTCCCTATTCTCCTGATTTGGCCATATCTGATTATCATCTGTTCCCCAACATGAGAAAGCACTTGGCTGGAAACAAGTATTTCCTTACTTTTCATGAGAGTGTATTGATTAGCCTATGAACTTATTCAGTAGACCTCGTAGTTAAAGTTGTTGGTAAGTTTTTAATCCATTTTCGTTTATCTCTTTGAGGAAACAGTGTCGTTTGGTGAAGATTTCTGACAAGCAGATATTTCGAGTAGACTGACTAGAATCAATTGAAACGTCTCCGATTTATCTGTTTTCAGCGGCTCGAAACTTGGAAGGTTTGGAATTTACTCCAACCAACAGCGATTGCTTCTGTAACAGAAAAGATAATCTACTTCACCGGCAGCCATGTCCAGCTCGAAGATTAAGGTTAACGCATGTTAGCTCAAACTGCTTTTAATTCCACGTTTTGACGCATGGCTGTTCTGACTGCAGAACGCAAGAGAACCGAGTCAGAAAATCTATTTCAAGAAGATTTTAGAGACGATCTGGAATATAATGTCTCCACTGGCTTCGTTTTAAGTCGAGAATATTTCCGGAAAAGAAAGCGTTATTTTCTCATCTATAGTGTCATGTTCGAAAAGTTTAGTCATTGAAACTTTGAGGAAATTGTTTTTGCATTGGATACAGTTGTTATTATCTCGGCACCTGCGAAGAAGGAACGAAATAAACAAAGAAATGAAGAAGAAATGTTAGGAAAGAAAAGGCTTGTGTTATAGAAGGAAAAGACATGGCTGAAACGAAAGACAGAATAATAAAGTTGTAGAAAGAAAAATGGAATAAAACGAACAAAGAAAAATAGAAAGAAAGAAAAAGGAGAGAAAGACATAAAGAAGGAAAAAAGAAAAAAGAAAGAAAGCATGACAGAAAAAAGAAAAACAAACAAAGAATGTAAAACAAAGAAGGAAAGATGTAAAGAAACAGAGAATGAAAGAAAGAAAGAAAGAAAGAAGAAAAAGTAAGAAATTTCGAAGGCAATAAAAAGAGAGAAAGGATGAAAAAAGAAAGAAAAAGAAGGAAAGAAGGCAAGAAAAAAAAACAGAAAGAAAGAAAAAGAAAGAAAGAATGAAAGAAAAATGAAAGAAAATGAAAGAAAAATGAAGAAGGAAAGAGAAAAAGAAAGAAAGGAAGAAAAATAAAGAAAGAAATAGAGACAGAAAGAAAGACAAAGTAAGAAATGAAAAGAAAGAAGGAAAGAAAGAATGAAAAAGAAAGATTAATATTATAGAAAGAAAAGACATGGCTGAAAAGAAAGACAGAAAAAATAAAGATGTAGAAAGAAAAATGGAATAAAAGATAAAACAAAACGAACAGAGAAAGAAAGAAATAAAGAAAGAAAGAAAAAGAAGAGAAAGACATAAAGAAGAAAGAAAAAAGAAAGAAAATAAAGAGAGAAAGAAAAAGAAGGAAGGAAAGACGTAAAGAAAGAGAGAATGAAAGAAAGAAAGAAAGAAAGAAAGAAAGACGAAAAGGAAAGAAAGAACGAAGGAAAGAAAAAGAAAGAAAGCATGAAAAAGAAAGAAAAAGAAAGAAATAGAGAAAGAAAAGGAAGAATGAATTAAAGAAAGAAAAATGAAAGAAAAAGAAATAAAGGAAAATGAAAGAAAGAGAAAAGAAAGAAAGGAAGAAAAAGAAAGAAAGAGAGAGAGCGAAAAAAAGAAAAAGTAAGAAAGAAAAAGAAGGAAGGAAAGAAAGAAAGAAAGAAAGAAAACGAAACATTATTATAGAAAGATAAGCAATGGCTGAAGAGAAAGAAAGAATTGATAAAAGTGTAGAAAAAAAAAGAAAAGAAAAGGAAGCACTTAGCAGAAAGGAAAAAGAAGTAAAAAGAAATTACGAAAGGAAAGGATAAAGAAAGAAAGCATACTGGAAAAATGAATGATAGTGAAAAGAGTGTTGTAAAAAGAAAGAAAGAAAGAAAGAAAGAAAGAAAGAAAGAAAGAGACCAACTATCAAAGCTGATAAAAGAAAGATAGAAATAATAAAATAATACGGGAAAGAAATTTGTAGAAAAAATAGGAAAATGCGGAAAGAAAGAAAGAAAGAAAGAAAGAAAGAAAGACAGACAGACAGAAAAAAGAATCAAAAACAGAAATGACGAAACGAACTAATTTAGAAAGGAAGCATCTGGAAGAAGTTTGAAATTATTTGAACGCAAGTAAAAAAAAGGTTAAGTCGGAGGAACAGAAAAGAAAAAAGAAAAGAAAGAATTTTGAATCTTATCAAGGAGTTGCAGGTAAATGGCAGGGCACTGGACCATGTATGGCAGTAATATCCTAAGCAGGGATATGCAAAATAAATTCTCGAGAGGAAAATTGTCTCGCACGACACACTGAACAGACTTACTTATGAAGATAAAAAGGAGGTTGCAGAATGAAAGGAAAGATAATCTTTTTGGAAGAAATCAAGAACGAAGAAAAAGGATAGTAATGTGGTGAAAGAAAGGAATAAAGAAACAGAAATGACGAAAAGAATTCATATAGAAAGGAAGCAGAAGAAGTTAGAAAATTATTAGAATGAAAGTCAAAAAGGTGTTACCGAAAAAAAGAAAAATACGAAAGAAGAGAAACAAGCAAAAGAAAAAAGAAAACGCGAAAGGAAAAAGGAAAAAAATAAGGAGAAAAATGGAAACGAACAAAAAAAGAATGAATTAAAGAAAGAAAAAAGGAGGAAAAGAAAGAAAAAGAAAGAATTAAAGAAAGAAAGAAAAAAGAAAAAAAGAAGGAAATGAATGAAAAAGAAAGAAAAAGAAGGAAATGAATGAAAAAGAAAGAAAAAAGAGGGAAATGAATGAAAAAGAAAGAAAAAAGAAAAAAACGAAGGAAATGAATGAAAAATAAAGAAAAAAGAAGGAAATGAATGAAAAAGAAAGAAAAAAGAAGGAAATGAATGAAAAAGAAAGAAAGACAGAAAAAGACGGAAAATATAAGAAAGAATGAAAGAAAAATGAAAAAGAAAGAATGGAAAAGTAAGAGAAAAAGAAAGAAAGAAGCAAAGAAAGAAGGAAAGAAAGATAAAAAGAAAAAAGAAAAAAGAAAAAGAAAGAAAGAAAGAAAAGGTAGAAAGAAAGAAAGAATGAGAGAAAGTAAGAAAAAGAAAAAAAGAAAGTAGGAGAAAAAGAAAGAAAGAAACAGAAATAAAAAGAAATAAAAAAGATAGAAAGAAAGAAAAAAGAAAGAAAGAAATCAAAGAAAGCAGACAAGAGAAAAAGAACGATAACTATTACGATGCTCACGTTTAAAGACATAAATTTTAGGAATAATTGAAGATTTGATAAAACTTTCCTCAGAGACTCAGTGTCCACAACGTTCATGCTCTCTATGGACTTAGAATTTCTTGTTCAATGTAAGCAAGAATCCTTTAGTTTAAACGTGTAAATATATTTCTCCGTCTGTTCATTCTCGACGGTAGATGCGCAGGCGTGGTGTTCCGCTCAACTTCTTGACAGATGTCTTTCGCTGTGGTAAGACCCAGAAAGAAAATGACGGAGACATACACACGTATTTCCCTTATGGGTACAATATGTCAGTGTGGATTTCTCCGAACTAGGAACTTGCCATTTCCCGCCTTTTCGGCTATTCCGTTCTTTCTTTGTTTTCCAGATTCATACATTTGCATAAATACTTTCGCGCAAATTGGCAGCCATTTTTTTTTTAAATAAATGTCCTCCCAATACAAGGCCTATGAGCCACTAAATGTAGAGGATTAATGATTGAGGTTGTTGATATGTAAGAGGAGGACGTAATAAGTGCAGTTTGTGATGATGTAGGAAAGATAACGGTGAACACCAGACTTAAAGCGATTAAGGGAAGCATCCTCTCAGGAGTCCGTTCCAAGAAGCTGCGACTATTAGGAAGACGCTGTCCGAATGGAACTTCGTACTAAGGGAATACTGGTGATTCTTCCAGCATACAGAGATTGGCCGGTTTTAAGGATGAAGATTAGTGTTTTTGGAATTAAAGAATGGAGCTTGTCAGAAGATTTGCCATGGAAATAACGATAACGTTTCGTCTGTAGGATAGGAGATATAGAGTGGAAAAATTCATCAACAAACACTCGAAAAATGTCTAGAGTCATTAAGTACAGGATTGATTGATTGATTTGTCATTTTAATGGTATATCAACACCTTATGGGTCGTTTAATACCGAAACTTAATTTTCTTGCGAGCTTTGAATTAACAAAAATATGTTATGCTGATTTTACACCCAAGTATGACTCCCTATAGAGGGGGCCATGACTAAGGACTGTGTGTACACCATCCCGTGCAGCTGTGGTAAGAATTATAAAGGAGAATCAGGCCGCCCCCTTAAGCTAAGATTGCAAGAACATCGTAAAGGGATATCACGAGGGGAAATAGAAAGCTGACCACATATGGAGGGAAAACGGGGTGAGGCTAAAATAACAGAGAGACAACATCACCAGAAAATATGAAAACTTAAGGAACCAGCACATATGTTAGGCCATAAAAATTTCCTGAGCCGACCAAGCATAGAAATGAATAAAATATGGGAACCAGTAATAAGGAGTGCCAGAGAAAAGCAATGAATGATAACAAAAGATTTCAATAAAAGCGCTGGTAAAAAAAAAGTATCCCAAAATAATAACAGAAAATTTTTAATATGAGTACTGGTAAAAAATATATATGAGACATTAGGTTTATAAGTCCCAGAAATTTATACACACATGTTCTAATGGACACATGGCCTAGTGGATAAATGCGTTGGTTAGATTCAGTGACTAAACCAAAAGTCTTGTGAGTTCAATATATAGCAGTGGTATTGGAGAGTTGACTTAAAGGGAAATAACTGAGACATCCGGAAGAGGCATAGCACGTGGAACTAGAATAATCTATCCTGGTTCGAAATTCCAATTAAGTGTACAGCAGACCGTACAAGGCCGGAATATAATAACAATGAAGATGAGGATAACAGACCGAATAATGTAAGTAATTATTTCAGAGATATTGATACTTTCACATGAATACATGGAAGATACTAAGCTTTGTGTGGACGTAATTACCCGAGTCGCTTATATGTGTGTGTTTTATGTTGAAATTATATACAGTTTTATTTAATAAATTATAGTATATTATATGGATTAATGTCATGAAAGTTCTTTCATGTTGGGTGTCTGGTAATATTTTAAACGCATTTCCGTGGGGTTGCTATGTGTCTAGTTTGAGGAGTTGGACAGATAGGTAAGTCCCAGCTTCCCTTTAAAGCTTGTATACGAAAAGGTAACGAATTAAACTCGATATAGCGCCGTTTGATCACATATTTCGTTACCTCTTCGTCACCGAGGCCCGTTGTTACAGTTGTTATGGTGTGTGCCTCCTATCGTAACTGTTTCAATTCTCGGTGATGAGCCCCAAATATAGGACGAAACGGCCGTCTAGTGCTTTCTGCATTCCCTTGAGGTTTCTTCTAGACTCTATGAATTACCTAATATATATATATATATATATATACACAGTGTAACCCGGATATAAGAGACCCGGATATAAGAGAAACTCGGATATAAGAGAGATTTTCTCTGGTCCCAAATTAGAGCCATACTTACCTAAACAAAATAGACCAAACCCGGATATAAGAGAAACCCGGATTTAAGATACTTCTTCTCCGGTCTCGACAACTCTCTTATATCCGGGTTACACTATATATATATATATATATATATATTAAATATGTATCATTTGCATTTTTATATATAAAAATGTAAAGCTGGTAATTTTACTATGAAAATGTATTTTTATACTTTTGTAGGGTTTTGTTCGGGGGTTCACTATTTGTCCGAAGCTAGAACCCTAACAGGCGCTACCACCCCGGGTCAAGGTGAATCTACCAACCACAGCAATTAAGAGGGAGTTCCACGCTCCTTAAAACCTCTAATCTTCCGATCAGAGGCCTTGAAACTGCGTGTAGTTTATCGTCATACACAGGACTGTTAAGTACAAGAAAGAAAACATTTGTTTGCACTGAGTGTATTAAAACACTTTTACAAACTTTGAGGACGGGTTCCTCACACCAAAACCAAGACAAAAGTCCATATAAACATATGTCCGCAAAACCTTCCTTTTTTGGGTCATTAAGGTAGACGCTTTTTTGGGTCTACTTTAAGGTAGACGCTCTTCAAAATATAATACAAGATACAATCCAAAAATGCTTTTACAAACTTTGGAAGCGGGTTCCTGGCATTAAAACAAAGTAAAATGTCATTATAACTATATGACCAAAACAGGTCATCGCTCTACCTCAACACAGCAATTCATAACAAATGTCCAAAATGTCCTCTACTTGCTTCTACACATGCATGCATCCATCGAATCCATGACTGGTGGACCCTTTCAAATACTCCCACACGGTGTCGAATGGTTTTGTAGGCCACTATGAAGTCCTCACCTACCTATTCATATATCATGGTAGATACCATCACGAACAATATGACTAAAATGTACTGGAGTCCCATCATGCAGGAACCGTATGCCTCTTCGTATTAGCTCGGGTGCATCTTCCAGCAGGTCTGGAAGTGTTTTCAAAAGTTAGTAACTCAAGAACGAAGGATCTATCCATCGATATCTAAAAACCTTTTCGAAACTGCTTTGGAGTTTGCCGAGTTTTACTCCGATATTTCTAAGGATGAAATCCAGATCATCCTACACTGCAGAAAATAAATTATAATCCACAACAACGAACAATGGATAAAAAAATCATGTGAAAACTTTGATGTATCGATGGGATCGCTGGATTCTGCTGAATAATCGGACTTGGTCGGACTGTTTATTTTATACAATCTCACTGCTCATAATGAAATTAGTTTAAATAATATAGGGATTTATAGGGACGATGGCTTTATGGTAGTAAATAATTCTACCGGAAGCAAGGTTGATAAGTTGAGGAAATTGATTCATAGAGTATTTAAATCCTTACACCTCAAGGTTAAAATTAATTCTAAGATAAAACAAGTAGACTTCTTAGATGTAACCTTAAACTTAACCCTAAATAATTTCCAACCCTTCTTGAAAAATAATGCTAACCCCATTTATATAAATCCTAATTCCAATCACCTAACGACAGTTATTAAGCATACCCCATTATCAGTTGAACGCCGTATCAACAAGCACTCTTCTAACAAGGAAATATTCGATAAGCACAAAATTGTCTAAAACAAAATCCTTACAGATCTTCCGAAATTAAATATAGAGAAAACTGTTGTAGAAAAGTAAATTAAGTCAAATCTTCAACCGCAATACCTTAAAAATTAGTTACAGCTGTTATAGAAATGTATACAAAATTATTAAATCCCACAACAATAGAATACTGAAACTTCATAACGATAATAAACGCAACGTAAACACAAATTCTAATACACCCCAAGAAAAAGAGCTATGTAATTTCAGAATCCCCGATCAATGTCCATTATTAAACAGGTGCTTAACAAAATCTATAGTGTATATGTGCTACATCTCATCAAATGAGAACACCAGAGATATTAAGCTGTATGTGGAATCAACTAGCAGACCTTTTAAAGATAGATATTGCAATCACATAAACTCCTTTACAAATGCAGGCAAACGCAATATGAAAACACTTTCGAAATATTTTGGAAACTGGAGAATACGTGATGCGATGGGGAAAAATAGACTTCATGTTCAGATTCAACGGAAAAATAGCCCAGAAACATATGCCTATTGCCCAACATTTGGCCCGAAAAAAATGTCGACCGGTGTTATCTATCTATCTATCTATCTATCTATCTATCATTGTCTTTTTCTTTCTTTCTTTCTTTCTTTCTTTCTTTCTTTCTTTCTTTCTTTCTTAGACTCTTATCTGTCTCTTATCTATCTATCTATCTATCTATCTATCTATCTATCTATCTATCTATCTATGCATTTGAGTATGTTAACATCTATCGGTGTATTATATCTGTCGTAGGTGGATGAACAACTCCATTACGTAGTCAACAAATTATCTTTGGTGTTCTATGAAGTAATTTGACATTTCAGTACAACTGAGTATTCCCTCGGGTTTCGATTCAAAGAATACGTCGAGCTGTTCACAAGAAAGAAAGAAAGAAAGAAAGAAAGTATGTTAAAATTAGAAGAAAAACTGGAAAAGAAAGAGATGTTGAACAGAAAGAAAGAAAGAAAGAAAGAAAGAAAGAAAGAAAGTTAAAAATAGAAGAAAAACAGGAAACGGAAGAAAGAAAGAAAAGAAAGAAATCAGAATATAATATAATGATATAATAATATATTTCAAACGAAACTGTATCCCTTCCACTACAGATAAAATATCCTGTTGGTAATTCTACTATAAACTGTATTGCTGCTCATTTTCCATTAAAATTTTATTGTTGCTAATAATAAGAAAGAAAGCAAATGAAAGAAAGAAAAATATACTCCTAAAATACTTAAAAACGAAAACAAAATTGAATTAATAATAATACGGAAGGACAAAAATATTCAAAACTTCAGGACAGATAGAAGGAACGAACCAATGAAAGAAAGAAGGAATAAGACAATGAAGAAACGAAGAATAAAATTAACAGCTGAGGAATTGAAGGAAGGTTTGGTTTGGTTTGGTTTGGTTTGGTTTAAGGCATCTCAACCTCAATGGGTTATTTAATGCCGACAAGATTTTTATTGCTAATTTGGTTTGTTTTACGGCATATCAACCTCAATGGGTTATTTAATGCCGACAAGATTTTTATTGCTAATTTGGTTTGTTTTACGGCATATCAACCTCAATGGGTTATTTAATGCCGACAAGATTTTTATTGCTAATTTGGTTTGTTTTACGGCATATCAACCTCAATGGGTTATTTAATGCCGACAAGATTTTTATTGCTGGTTTGGTTTGTTTTACGGCATATCAACCTCAATGGGTTATTTAATACCGACAAGATTTTTATTGCTGGTTTGGTTTGTTTTACGGCATATCAACCTCAATGGGTTATTTAATGCCGACAAGATTTTTATTGCTGGTTTGGTTTGTTTTACAGCATATCAACCTCAATGTGTATTTAATGCCGACGAGATTTTTATTGCTGGTTTGGTTTGTTTTACGGCATATTAACCTCAATGGGTTATTTAATACCGACAAGATTTTTATTGCTGGTTTGGTTTGTTTTACGGCATATCAACCTCAATGGGTTATTTAATGCCGACAAGATTTTTATTGCTGGTTTGGTTTGTTTTACGGCATATCAACCTCAATGTGTATTTAATGCCGATGAGATTTTTATTGCTGGTTTGGTTTGTTTTACGGCATATCAACCTCAATGGGTTATTTAATACCGACAAGATTTTTATTGCTGGTTTGGTTTGTTTTACGGCATATCAAACTCAATGGGTTATTTAATACCGACAAGATTTTTATTGCTGATTTGGTTTGTTTTACGGCATATCCACCTCAATTGGTTATTTAATGCCGACAAGATTTTTATTGCTGATTTGGTTTCTTTTACGGCATATCAACCTCAATGGGTTATTTAATGCCGACAAGATTTTTATTGCTAATTTGGTTTGTTTTACGGCATATCAACCTCAATGGGTTATTTAATGCCGACAAGATTTTTATTGCTAATTTGGTTTGTTTTACGGCATATCAACCTCAATGGGTTATTTAATGCCGACAAGATTTTTATTGCTGGTTTGGTTTGTTTTACGGCATATCAACCTCAATGGGTTATTTAATGCCGACAAGATTTTTATTGCTAATTTGGTTTGTTTTACGGCATATCAACCTCAATGGGTTATTTAATGCCGACAAGATTTTTATTGCTGGTTTGGTTTGTTTTACGGCATATCAACCTCAATGGGTTATTTAATACCGACAAGATTTTTATTGCTGGTTTGGTTTGTTTTACGGCATATCAACCTCAATGGGTTATTTAATGCCGACAAGATTTTTATTGCTGGTTTGGTTTGTTTTACGGCATATCAACCTCAATGTGTATTTAATGCCGACGAGATTTTTATTGCTGGTTTGGTTTGTTTTACGGCATATCAACCTCAATGGGTTATTTAATGCCGACAAGATTTTTATTGCTGGTTTGGTTTGTTTTACGGCATATCAACCTCAATGTGTATTTAATGCCGACGAGATTTTTATTGCTGGTTTGGTTTGTTTTACGGCATATCAACCACAATGGGTTATTTAATACCGACAAGATTTTTATTGCTGGTTTGGTTTGTTTTACGGCATATCAACCTCAATGGGTTATTTAATACCGACAAGATTTTTATTGCTGATTTGGTTTGTTTTACGGCATATCCACCTCAATTGGTTATTTAATGCCGACAAGATTTTTATTGCTGATTTGGTTTCTTTTACGGCATATCAACCTCAATGGGTTATTTAATGCCGACAAGATTTTTATTGCTGATTTGGTTTGTTTTACGGCATGTCAACCTCAATGGGTTATTTAATGCCAACAAGATTTTTATTGCTGATTTGGTTTGTTTTAGGGCATATCAACCTCAATGGGTTATTTAATGCCGACAAGATTTTTATTGCTGATTTGGTTTCTTTTACGGCATATCAACTTCAATGGGTTATTTAATGCCGACAAGATTTTTATTGCTGGTTTGGTTTCTTTTACGGCATATCCACCTCAATGGGTTATTTAATGCCGACAAGATTTTTATTGCTGATTTGGTTTGTTTTACGGCATATCCACCTCAATGGGTTATTTAATGCCGACAAGATTTTTATTGCTGGTTTGGTTTGTTTTACGGCATATCAACCTCAATGTGTATTTAATGCCGACGAGATTTTTATTGCTGGTTTGGTTTGTTTTACGGCATATCAACCTCAATGGGTTATTTAATGCCGACAAGATTTTTATTGCTGGTTTGGTTTGTTTTACGGCATATCAACCTCAATGGGTTATTTAATACCGACAAGATTTTTATTGCTGATTTGGTTTGTTTTACGGCATATCCACCTCAATTGGTTATTTAATGCCGACAAGATTTTTATTGCTGATTTGGTTTGTTTTACGGCATATCAACTTCAATGGGTTATTTAATGCCGACAAGATTTTTATTGCTGGTTTGGTTTCTTTTACGGCATATCCACCTCAATGGGTTATTTAATGCCGACAAGATTTTTATTGCTGATTTGGTTTGTTTTACGGCATATCCACCTCAATGGGTTATTTAATGCCGACAAGATTTTTATTGCTGATTTGGTTTCTTTTACGGCATATCCACCTCAATGGGTTATTGAATGCCGACAAGATTTTTATTGCTGATTTGGTTTCTTTTACGGCATATCAACCTCAGTGGGTTATTTAATGCCGACAAGATTTTTATTGCTGGTTTGGTTTGTTTTACGGCATATCAACATCAATGTGTTACTTAATGCCGACAAGACTTTTATTGCTGGTAATAATTTTTTTTTCAGAAATGTATTGGTGATAATATTTTTGTTTATTCCAAAAATGGATGCTGGTAATATTTTTCTAACATGTATTGCTGCTAATAATATATTGCTCGTAATAATTTTTTTCTCCAAAAATTCATTGCTGGTATAATTTTTTACAACAATGTTCTGCTGGAATAAAAACTATTTTTACACATTCATAGTGCATTGACCCAAGTTCGGAGGTTAACTATTTGTCCATAGTTGGGCCCGTAATAGGTTCTACCACCCTGGGTCAGGTTGAACCTGGGAACACCAGCAATTAAGAGGTGGTTCTACGCTGTTGGGCGTAGTTTATCGTCTTACCCAAGACGCAGAGGTAGTTTATCGTCTTACCCAAGACGCAGAGTTAGTTTATCGTCTTACCCAAGACGCAGAGGTAGTTTATCGTCTTACCCAAGACGCAGAGGTAGTTTATCGTCTTACCCAAGACGCAGATGTAGTTTATCGTCTTACCCAAGACGTAGATGTAGTTTATCGTCTTACCCAAGACGCAGATGTAGTTTATCGTCTTACCCAAGACGCAGATGTAGTTTATCGTCTTACCCATGACGCAGATGTAGTTTATCGTCTTACCCAAGTGGCAGATGAAGTTTATCGTCTTACCCAAGATGTGAATACAGTTTATCGTCTTACCCAAGACGCAGATATAGTTTATCGTCTTACCCAGGACGGTTGATTCTCAAGAAGATTCGCAAATTTTAAACATCAAGAGAGATAGAAGGAATGAAACAATGAAGATACGAAGGAAAAAAATAACGGCTGAAGAATTGAAGAAAATAAATTAAATTTGGGAATAAAACATGAAGCATATTGAAATCTAATAAAGACACGGTCTTGAATTCTAAAGCAGGCGAAAACCATTTTACAATAGACATCATTCCTTAGTAAACAGAGAAAATCTTTCGATTAAATGAGTGTACTTTTTTTTTCTCTCCGATTTGCCAGGAGTTTTATCATTTTTACTTTTTAATCTGAGAATAGAGATAAATACAGAATCCAATATCTAATTTCAGAAAATGGTATCAGAACTAAAATCTTTTCTAGATTCAATTCTGTGCATGGAACCTTAAAAAAAATCAGACGATGTGAACAGGGGAAGAACTGTAGGTGAGTGGGTGGCAATAAATAAACAAATAAGTAAACAAAAAGTCATCAGTCTCGGACTGTGTATACATCATTAACTTGCGAGTGGTTTCCACCCCACATCAGAGAATATTTCTGGCTTTACCGTTCGTTATTTTTAATTTCTTCTTCTTCGGACAATAAATTCTCTTTTTACATTATACCTCTGATACTCGTCCTGGTTATGACGATAAACTACATCCGCGTCCTGGGTAAGACAATAAACTACGTCCAGCAGCAAGGCCTGTGATCAGGAGGTTTTGAGGTGCGTGGAATTAATTGATGGTGTTCCTAGGTCCACCCTGACCTGGGGTGGTAGCACCTGTTAGGGTCCCAGCTTTGGGTAAATAGTTAACCCCAAAACTGGGGTAAAAACACTATAATAGTGTAAATATAGGTTTTAATACCAGAAATACTTTGTAAAAAAATTATTATCAGTAACAAATTTTTGAAGAAAAAAACTATTTTTCATTTTGATCTTGCCGATGTGATCTCCATTTTCTGGCTTTCTTCTATATTTTTGATAGGAGGCATTCCATTGTTCGAATTTAAATTTAATTTAAATCAAAGGGAAATAAAATGTCAGTGAGGGGTAGGGTGAATACAATTATCTAAGTACCTAGGAGTTATTCCCTTGTTCAAATTTAAATTTAATCTATATCAAAGGGAAAAACAATCAGTGGGGTCTTGTGCCTCCCGGGGACTTCCTTTGATCAAAATGAAATATACTTATCCAAGTAACCTGGGTAATGTAGTATCAGAATATATATGGTTATGGGGTCAATCTCCAAAACCCTAGAATGAGTTTGATAACAAACAGATATACAGAGGCTACAACTTTATATAGGAAGAATTGCTAGATGCGCTGCTAAGAAAATTGTTTTTTTTTGTGTCGTTCTGGACAATTTTTCGCTCCAGAATTTATCTTAAATATTTATAAGTCTACCATTTGTCCTTGCTTGAATTTTGCTGTCACATATGTTCGCATCTTCCTGATATATATTTAGAGATTCTTGATAAAATCCAAGAAATAATCTGCAATGTTATTGGTCTTTACCTAGCATCTCATTTTCTGTTACTATTTCACAGCCGTAATAGAGCTTCCTGTCCTTTTTCTATAAATGCTTTCATGGTAATTGCTCTGATGAACATTCCACAATAGTCCGTAGACTTTATGAATTTAAACGCAGTACTAGATTAGCAGCAAGGTGTGAGACTACCCACCTCTGCAACTCGTTGCACAAAGATATAGACCCCACGTCGTAGAATTTCTGTGCGGTGGATCGAGCGAGAGGTAGGCTCACAGGTAAAAGAAAAACACAACTACAAACTTGGGTAGGACGAAAAGAGGAGAGAAGGTGTGTGGCCTTTTTGTGGATGATAACTCTTGGTTGATTCTCGGCTGGCGGAAAAAATATATATCTTAACTAACAATGTCCGGCTGCTAATGGGTCGCTCTTCGATGTTACGTGCTCCGGCCTAAATCAACCTTCCTCGAACCTAAACTAAGTCTAACTACCCGTGGCCCAAAGCGCTCCGTATATATGGAGAATCCTCTTTCATCATTTCCGGACAAGGGACACCCACGAATAAACCCATAACTTTTTCATGACCATTTCTCTCTTTGAAGAAAGTGGACATAAAAATATTTCTTAGCCTAGCTGACTCCGATTCAGGGACATTAAATTCAAACCCTTTTAAGTTTTGACCAGAGCCGGTCTTTTTCCTATCTTAGTATTTTGACAAGTACTTAACACTTATCTACCCTTTTCGCCATATGTCCAAACATGTTTTTATCTAGATTCCTAATCTAATCATTTGGTCTTGAAGTTTGATGCCCAGGTCAAATCTAACTAATCTTCTCGCACATATGTGTGCGCGCGCACGCACACACAGATGTGGGGGTGTATATATACACACACACAGATGTGCGGGCGCACACACACACACGCGTGCGCATATATCCAACTCATAGTGTCACAAAGGTCTCATCGTTTTAGATTTGAAGTAGCTAGATGTAACCGTAAGTTCTATGCTAACAGTTTCTTCTCTTTCACACTCCTCGCTTGTTGAACTCTCTTCTCGGTTAATTTTGATCTTTAAAACCTTAAATGCAATATCAATCATTATCTAATTTCTTCATAATTATTTTTCTTTTATTGCAATCTCTCTCTTTAATAGTATTTGTTTTTCCTCATATTATCGAACACTCAACATGTGTGTCTTAGTGGCTTTATTGCCTTGCTTGGAGTGAAGAAATTTTAAAAATTTCTCACCAACATCACTCTCGGTCTTTCCCACAATTTCATGGAAACCGTTCTGATGAGCTTCCCCCACCCCGGGTGCCTCGGTTGCATAATTAATCGTGTTAATAGAATGGTCTCACCGTTTTACTGTTGATCTAGCTTAGATGCAACTGCCATATATCGTCAAAAGGTATTTTTTTTATCTCGAACACAGTGGTGGCATCCCAAATGTCCAGGAACAAGTTCTATAAAGGCAGGTAATCTTTAGGAAACTATTCTGCTTGTTTTCTTTTCAGTCTGAGAATGGATACAAATCCCTTTATAATATCAAATAGAATGAAACTATTTTGATAATTTAATAGAAAACATTTATTATGATATCTCCAGATTGAAATTCTGTTGTCATCATATTTCTGTTCAGAAGTATGATGCCTTTTGACTCTTGTATCATCCGCTCTGTTAGCGTTTCTTAGCCACGAATTGAATTGAATCGCTTCAGTAACAAGATCCAATGGAATTCCTATCAAATTTATGACTAGAAGATATGCCACATTTTTAACTTCAAAACGGTTGGGGGCTTGTGTCTATCAAAGAATCACTAGACGCGCGCGCGAGCATAGTGACATTTTACCTAGACCATCGGCTATTAATATACGATTATTTTCGATTAATTCAACAACAGGTCCGCTAAGCTTTTATAATTTTAAGAATCGGTTAAGATGCCACCACTGAGTATATACATAAAAAAAGCTCTCTCTACTTTCAGTGTCTGTTGGATTTTAAATGTTTTATGTCTAAAACTGCATATATGTGTAAATACGTATAGAAATATATATAGCGATGGCATCCTAATATTTTCCGGAAATGGTTCTATAAAGGCAGGCAATCCTGAGGAACTTATTCTGCTTATTTTCTTTTCAATCTGAGAATGGAAACAAATCACTTTATAGTATCAAAAAGAATTAAACTATTTTGATAATTTAATAGAAAACATTTATTCATTAAGATATTTCCAGATTTAAATTCTGTTCTCATCATCTTTCTGTTCAGAAGTATGATGCTTTTTGACTCTTGTATCATCCGCTCTGTTAGGGTTTCTTAGCCACGAATTGAATTGAATCGCTACAGTCCAACAGATCCAACGGAAGACCTATCAAATTTATGACTAGTAGATTTGCCACATTTTTAACTTCAAAACGATTTCTTTTGTCAGAATAAATTATGTTCATCGCAGAAAAACCTCTGTCAGACCCCAAAGAACTTACAGCAAAGGTATTAATTATTTTTTTAGCTATTATATAACGATTACATAGATATTTTGGGATAATTCAACAACTGGTTCGCTAAACTTTTATAATTTTAAGAATCGGTTCGCAAGAACCGGTTCGGACCGGTATGATGCGACCACTGTACACACACACACACGCACACACACACACACACACACAAATATATATATATTTTTTCATAAATACAGTATATATATATTAATATATATACATATATATATATATATATATATATATATATATATATATATTAATAAATACAATATATATATATATATATATATATATATATATATATATATATATATATATAAATATAAAAGTGAACAGAGAAGTCAATACTTAGAGGCGACAGTCTGTTTCATGCTAGATGCAATCGTCAGGCAACATCATCAGGTTGCCTGACGGTTGTATCTACCATGAAACAGCCTGTCGCCTCTAAGTATTGACTTCTATGTTCACTTTTATATTTACACACGCTCTATCTCTGATAGTGAGCACTTTATCCCATAAATATAGCACACTTTAAGACTATATTTCTTCATATATATATATATATATATATATATATATATATATATAATACTGCTATCACAAATTTGGAACGCCTCCCGATTTTTAGCTTCTCTATCAACTCCTCCTTCAAAAATTGAAATGCAACATTAATCGATATCTTCTGTCATCCTGAACCCGGTTCCCTTATTGTTCTTTCCTCACTTCTCTTCCTTCATGTTTTCTCATTCTCTTTCACTCCCTGTAACCTCCCCGCGTCTTAGAGACATTATCGTTTTGCTTGGGGTGTATTGATTAAAGGAATGCAGTCGTTCAAAGATTTAGATTGGTTGGTTGTTTTGTTTTATGGTATATCAACCTCGGTGGATCATTTAATGCCAACAAAATTTTGAAATAGATTCATAGCGATAATTTGGTAAAAAAAAGTGTGTGGTGTATTTGAACCATTTTTCAATTACTCATATTTTTGGGTACAATTCAACTTCTTTTAGAAAATTTACAATCTTGGATGGTTTTACTTTCGTAAAAAGTTTATTTTTTAAATGACTCACTTGGTTTGGTTTGGTTTAGTTTGTTGTGTTTTACGGCATATCAACCTGAATGGGTTATTTAATACCGACAACATGTTTTTTCCTGGTAATATTTTGTTTTGTCAAAAATCTATTTCTGCTAATATATTTTCCTAAAAAATGTATAGTTTATAAAATTATTTTAAAACATGTATGGCTGGTAATATTTTAAAAAACGTATCGCTGGTAATATTTTGTTTTTAAATATATTGCCGGTAATAGTATTTTTTTTTTCAAAAATTTATTTCTGGTAATAATATTTTACAAAGTGTTTCTGGTATTAAAACCTATTTTAACACTTTTATATTGCCTTTCATCCTAGCTTCGGGGTTAACTATTTGTCCATAGCTGGAACCCTAACATGTGCTATCACTCCGGGTCAGGGTGGACCTGGGAACCCCAGCAATTAAGATGTGGTTCCACGCTCCTCAAAACCTCCTGATCAGTGGCCTTGATGTTGGATGTAGTTTATCGTCTTACCCTGGACGCGGATGTAGTTTATCGTCATACCCAGGACGGCAAAGATTGAGAAGGGAGGACACTATGTTGAGATTGGATTTGGAGACTTGATATTGTTGACTTTAATTAGCTGTGAGTTATCTGCTGTTACGATTAAGTCTGTTGTAATTAAAGACGAGCGTGCATTTCACTTTGACCGACCTACGTACTACATTGAACATGAAGGACGCTAATTTAATGACCATGTTTACAATATTAAGACTTTTGTGTTTATTTTGGTATGTGTTGTGTATTCCTGCTATTAAATCTGCTATTCGCCTATCACCCGGTTCATATGTCACGTTTATGCCTAGTTGCATCGTTGGCCATTTATCTTAGTCTGAAAATGGACACCAACCGGGTTTCTAATCAGTCAGTTTTTATACCCAGAATAAGTTGTAAACCTGGAATCAGAAATAATTCATATTGAAAATAAGAACTGCTGTTTATTTAAGATGATGTTCGGAAGAACCAATTTGAATAGGAGTAGATACACCATTGTGCAAATTACTAGAAACAACCTCTTTAGTTTCCTTCCTTTCACCATACGGTCAGATTTAGACCCACTGGAGTGACAGGGTGTAATCGATTTCTATTTTTTCCTCAGATTAGGTCATTTGCAGTCGTGTGCAATAATATGTATCTATTTTCGATGTGTATGATGAAATTTGTTTGACCTTGAAATATATTATGTCATCCGTAATTGCATCAGATTTTTATCATGCCTAGACACTATTGCCTCGACTGTCGATTAGTTGTCCTACGGCCATTGTCTGCGATATAAGTTACTCCAAGCAAGCGTACGGAAATTGTAACGCTGCACAAACACACTGACAAGCCTTAATAGTGAGAAAATCAAAATACTATCAACTGGCTCGGAAACGTTCCTGATTTAAGTCCAATCAAGAATCTGTGGACAATCAGCAAGGTACAACTTCGTGGAATTGACATACGAAGTACTATCATGTGCACTGGGTCATGTTTCATTGGGAAAAATATGAAAACAGTAAATAATAACGGAATTGTTCGTTTTGTTTCAATTAATTTGCACAAGGGTGCAGGTTCGCCTATCATTTGGTTCAAACCCCTTCCCGGTATTTTGAACAAGGTTATAAGTTTAGCCCTTGTTTCCTGTTTAATATAGAGTTTCCGCTTCCTTCTAATATCTGTCCGTTCCTTTTTTTTCCAGTCACAACAATCTTGACCTCTTCAAGCCGTTATCTTTCCTGCAGATCACCAAGTACTTCAATTCATTCACTTTCTTACGCTCATACAACTTTACATTATTTGGGTTGAATTAACAGAAAAGCTCCCAGTATTCCTCGCATCTTTTGAGTTATGGCTAATCGTATATATGCGCTGATTTTGTCTTTTAATAATATTACATTATCAACTCGTGAAGGATTCTATTGTCCTTATTTGAGATCACACGAGTCGTAAACAGATTTTTTTAAAATAAATGGACAAGTTAGAAGTTGAGTAAATCTTCAATGATCCCATTCCTGTTCTATGATAAAACGATTGCTTAAAAAAAAACTTCAGTGTCCATTAATCGTAAAGTGAATCGTAAGACGTAAATTAACACCGGCATAACGAGAGACACTTTTAATTATCTTTTTGTGGTTGTATGTGTTGTGTATTCCTACTATTAAATCTGCTATTTGCCTGTCGCCCGGTTCACATTTAATGTTTATGTCTCGCGATATAGTTGACCATTTATCTTAGTCTGAAAACGGATACGAACCGGATTTCTAATGAGTAAGTTTTTATATCCAGAAGAAAGTATTGAAACTTACCTCGGAAGTAATGCCTATTGACAATAAGAACTCCCGTTTATTTTAAGCCGTTGTTTGGAGCAACCAATAGGAGTAGATAGGTTCGCCTATCGTCCAGTTAAGGTTTCTTCCTCTTTTTTTAAACAGCGTAGAGGATTAGCCCTTGCTTCCTGTTTAGGACTGGTTTTCCGGGTCCTTCTAAAATCTTCTTCTTTTCTTTCACCTCCAGTAACTCTTTGCGTCTTAGCGGCATCATATTCTTGCTTGGGGCGAAATGATAAAAAAAACAAAATTAAAGAATAGGCATTATTTTATTTCTTTTTATGTGACATGTCCTTTCAGGACGTGGGTGATCATGACTCTCCACCTCTCTCTATCCCTTGCAGCTCTCAACAAATTCCTTCCCTCCGCTATCTCCTCCAGACCACGTTCTGTCATCCACTTGCTCAAGCCCGCTAGGTATGTCATGCGTTGTTTTCCCTTGTCTCTCTTTCCCTCTATTCAACCTGTGAGTATCAGATTCTCCAGGACCTCTTTCCTCATTATGTGTCCCAGAAATTTCAGCTGCCTCTTCCTAATGTTAAGTATAAGCCTCCTCCTTGTTTGCATCCTCTCCAAGACCTCATCGTTGCTCACACTCTCGGTCCATGATATCCTTAGCATCCTTCTGTAGAATTACAACTCCGTCGCCTCGAGTCTCTTCTTCATTTTCGAGGTAATCGTCCAACATTCCCTGCCGTAAAGAAGGACAGATGTCACGTAACAGCTCCGTATTCTTTTCTTTGTTACCAAAGAAATCCTCCTGTCTCGCAATACTCTGCTCAGCTTTTGGAATACGTCCTTGGCCATCCCAATACGTCTACGGATCTCAGTGTCACACTTACCGCCTTCTGTCAAAACGCTTTCCAGATATTTAAAATTCTTCTTCTGCTTCATACTAGTGTCCCCGACCTGCAAATCGCATTTCGTCCTCATCCTTTTACTGATGGCCATGCATTCTCCCTTCTTGTTATTTATGCATAGTCCCTTCTCGCTCTTCTTACCTACTTTCTGTAGGCAATTTTGTCATTTCTTTTCCGTGTCTGCTATCATTACTGTGTCATCTGCTTACCTTATGTTGTTAAGATTGTGGCCGCCAACGCTAAATCCCGGTAGGGTTTCGAGTTCTCTCAGAATTGCATCGCTGTATAGGTTGAACAGGTAGGGTGAAAAGATGGATCCTTGCCTTACGCCTCCTTTCTATTTTTGTATATTCACTGAACTCGTTCCTTATGCACATGCATGCTGTTTGCTGCTAGTATAGGTTCTTGATTATTCTGCTATCTTTCCCAAATATATCAAGGTTGTTGTGTAGTTCCATCAGATCCTTGTGGCGTACTTTGTCGAAGGCTTTTGTGTAGTCTATAAAACACAGGTACACGTCCTTCTGCATTTGTATCGCTCTTTCTGATAACTTTCTCAGCATTAGTTTTGTTTTTAATAAAAAATTTCCCATCTCTTAATACTTTGCTTAGTTTGGAGAAGGCCTCTTAATTTTTTTAAAAACTGCCCTGTTTGCTTTTTACACTGCATCATGTCTGTGAGTATTTAGTCCTTTCTTCTCACTTTTTTTAATGGTTTATCCACGAATTCTTTCAATGTCTACCATATTTGTTCGAAGTGTCAATGAACACAAAGTTATTGGAAAGATAAATAAAGAGTATTACAAAATAAATAAATACATGTATAACATGAATAGTGTGGCCTCCATTTTCTCCTTGTCTACTCTTGAAGACGAAAACAGGAGAGGGAGAGAAAAAACAGTAAACAAAGAGTGAATCAAATTATTTGCACCTGCTTTCAAATTTATTCGAATTGTACCTGGTCTTCATTCGTTACACTAAAATACTTATTTGTGCACACCCAACGTCTACCAAAGAAAAAAAAAGAACTCAGTAGACCATAATATCTAATCTCGTCTCTGCCTTGAAGGCATCTTTTTTCCCTTGTCTTATTTAGAGGGTCTTATTTAACACAATTTTCTTTTTAAATGTTTATGCATTTGCCATCGTCTTTCCAACGGGAATGGAATGTTCTGGCGTAGCCCATTTGACGACGCTGATTCGACGTGTCCCATTCGGTTCAACATAGGAATTTTCCGGCAGAGGGACGGTTAGGCGTCAGATTACTACTTCGTCATTATAGTCAAATTTGTTCTCTCTCTTTCTCGTTTAGTAGTCAAATTAGTACTTCGTTGTTATATGTTCAAACTCTAAATAATGAAGATAGCCCCAACAATCAGGCCGAGGCTACCAATCGACGTTTGCAATATAAGCTAAGAATGCATCATCCTTAAATCCGGAATAATAAAATGCAATAATTAAAGCCATTAATGGAAAGAGATTTAGAGAGATCTTAGAATTGAAGAAAATTTATAAATCATATTATAGGCAAAGAGGTTATACAGTAGGGGGCGGATACAGAAAGTATAATTAGTTATACATTCGACATTTGAAGAGGTAGAGGAGGGGTGAATATTATGGAAATATAGTAGCTAATTAAGTTAAACCTATATTATGAAACTATGAATTTGTTTTTATGTCGACCATTTAACACTAATTCATTCCTCTGAGTTGGCTTTTATTATTCTAATTTTTTTTTCTAAACATAAACCACACCAATTTCTAAAAATATTAGGGATACGTGCGGAACATATAATCTTCCAAACTATCTGTGAGCTTAAAACCTTCTCCATCAATTCCCAAAATTTCATTGAAAGAGCTGTCGGGTGTTTTAGTTTATGGTTAAGAAATGTGTGCTTATGGATATAAAATCTGCTTCCCTTACCCCGCGGAAATTGCAATGTAAACATACCATTTCCTATTTTCTTTGGGGGAAGTAATCGCTTGATATATAACCATGGTAGATCTGCATTTGCCCTCTCTTGGACACTTTGTATATCAAGTAATCATTAATCCTATCCGTTAACCCCTTACATCCTTTCATCTATCTATCTATCTATCTATCTATCTATATATATATATATATATATATATATATATATAGATAGATAGATATATAAATCTGCATTTGCCCTCTGTTGGACACTTTGTATATCAAGTAATCATTAATCCTTTCCATTAATCCCTTACATCCTTTTATATCTATCTATCTATCTATCTATCTATCTATCTATATATATATATATATATATACGAGGGTCATTCAATAAATAAGTTGAATTTTTCGGTATAAGAACTTCTAATACAGATAGAAGCTTACTCATTTTTTTTCTTTTTTTTTACTTCTTTTTCACATGGATTTAATTTCTTTTGCAGATTAAAAAAAACTTAGAGAGTTTTGGCGATTAACAAAGATGGCCGACCAAGAAGCATGCTCCATGATTGAACAGCGGTCAGTTATCAAGTTTTTGGTTGCTGAAGGGTGCAAACCAGTTGAAATTCATAGGAGAATGTCAACTGTGTATGGTGCCACATGTTTCAGCCCAAAAATGTCTACAAGTGGGCTAAATTGTTTAAAGAAGGAAGGAACAGTGTTGAGGATGAAGACAGGCCTGGGAGGCCTACAGAAGTGAGGTCTCCTGAGGTGATCGAATCAGTCAATGACCTCATTCAGTCTGACAGAATGGTGATAGTGGATGACACTGCAAGGATTTTGAGCTTATCTGTTGGGACAAACGCAGGGGTCATCAGTCTGAGGGAGTCATCTTGCATCATGACAACGCAAGGCCTCACACAGCAGCCCAAACGGTGCAGACCATCAACGAGCTGGGCTGGGAACTGCTCCCTCATCCCCCTTACAGCCCAGACCTTGCCCCTTCAGACTTTCACCTGTTTGGTCCCGTGAACGCGTTCACGAGAGGCACGAAGTTTAAAAGTGACGAGGAAGTCAAAAGTGTTGTGAGCGACTGGCTGAGACATCAGTCCAAAGATTTTTACGCTGAGGGAATACGGAAGCTTGTGCACAGATGGGAAAAGTGTGTGACAGTGCTGTGAGACTACGTTGAAATTTTAAAAAAAAGTGAGCTTCTATCTGTATTAGAAGTCCTTATACCGAAAAATTCGCCTTATTTATTGAATGACCCTCGCGTATATATATATATATATATATATATATATATATATATATATATATATATATATATATATAGATGTGAATAGACTGAGATAGATAGATAGATGTGAATAGACTGAGATAGATAGATAGATAGATAGACGTGAATAGACTGAGATAGATAGATAGATAGATAGATAGATAGATGTGAATAGACTGAGATAGATAGATAGATAGATAGATGTGAATAGACTGAGATAGATAGATAGATAGATAGATAGATGTGAATAGACTGAGATAGATAGATAGATAGATGTGAATAGACTGAGATAGACAGATAGATAGATAGATAGATGTGAATAGACTGAGATAGATCGATAGATAGATAGATGTGAACAGACTGAGATAGATAGATAGATAGATAGATGTGAATATACTGAGATAGATAGATAGATAGATATATGTGAATAGACTGAGATAGATAGATAGATAGATAGATAGATGTGAATAGACTGAGATAGATAGATAGATAGATAGATAGATGTGAATAGACTGAGATAGATAGATAGATAGATGTGAATAGACTTAGATAGATAGATAGATAGATAGATGTGAATAGACTGAGATAGATAGATAGATAGATGTGAATAGACTGAGATAGATAGATAGATAGATAGATAGATGTGAATAGACTGAGATAGATAGATAGATAGATAGATAGATGTGAATAGACTAAAATAGATAGATAGATAGATAGATGTGAATAGGCTGAGATAGATAGATAGATAGATAGATAGATGTGAATAGACTGAGATAGATAGATAGATGTGAATAGACTGAGATAGATAGATAGATAGATAGATAGATGTGAATAGACTGAGATAGATAGATAGATAGATAGATACATGTGAATAGACTGAGATAGATAGATAGATAGATAGATGTGAATAGACTGAGATAGATAGATAGATCGATAGATAGATGTGAATAGACTGAGATAGATAGATAGATAGATAGATGTGAATAGACTGAGATAGATAGATAGATAGATAGATAGATAGATAGATAGATGTGAATAGACTGAGATAGATAGATAGATAGATAGATAGATGTGAATAGACTGAGATAGATAGATAGATAGATAGATGTGAATAGACTGAGATAGATAGATAGATCGATAGATAGATGTGAATAGACTGAGATAGATAGATATATAGATAGATGTGAATAGACTGAGATAGATAGATAGATAGATAGATGTGAATAGACTGAGATAGATAGATAGATAGATAGATAGATAGATAGATAGATAGATAGATGTGAATAGACTGAGATAGATAGATAGATAGATAGATGTGAATAGACTGAGATAGATAGATAGATAGATGTGAATAGACTGAGATAGATAGATCGATAGATAGATGTGAATAGACTGAGATATATATATATATAGATAGATAGATAGATGTGAATAGACTGAGATAGATAGATAGATAGATAGATGTGAATAGACTGAGATAGATAGATAGATAGATAGATAGATAGATAGATAGATAGATAGATAGATGTGAATAGACTGAGATAGATAGATAGATAGATAGATAGATGTGAATAGACTGAGATAGATAGATAGATAGATGTGAATAGACTGAGATAGATAGATAGATAGATATATGTGAATAGACTGAGATAGATAGATAGATAGATAGATAGATAGATGTGAATAGACTGAGATAGATAGATAGATAGATAGATAGATAGATGTGAATAGACTGAGATAGATAGATAGATAGATAGATGTGAATAGACTGAGATAGATAGATAGATAGATGTGAATAGACTGAGATAGATAGATAGATAGATAGATGTGAATAGACTGAGATAGATAGATAGATAGATAGATAGATAGATGTGAATAGACTGAGATAGATAGATAGATAGATGTGAACAGTTTCTGTATCAAGTTATCCTTTCCATGAATCCCTTACACATTTTATCTATATAGTTTAAAGTTATTTTAAAACCCCTTTTTATTCCTCTTTTAATTTTAAATTAATATTTCATTCTTCATATAAGCCCGAATTAATGGCATAAGCTTATTATTCGGGTTTAATTTTATAAAACTTCTTCCCTTGAAGACAAATACCCTCCACCCTCCTCTGACCCCTGACTTGTGCCTTACGTCTAACTTAAACACTGAAATGGATAAATCTCTGTCAAAATAGGCTATTCCGCATATGAGGTGATTTTGGATTTTATTGTTTATTATTTGCTCTGTAATAATAAATATATTGACCTCATTTTGTGGACTAGTTTTAATATTTTATATTACTAGGATTCACTTGAATTATATACAAACTGATGGGTTACATTCACTCTATATATATATATATATATATATATATATATATATATATATATATAAAAATATATATATATATATATATATATATATATATATATATATATATATATATGTATATATATGTGTGTGTGTGTGTGTGTGTGTGTGTGTATGTGTGTTAGAGCCGTTTGGTGTCTGTTGGATTTTAAATAAGTCCACTGAAAGTAGAGAGTGTTTTTATGGATATATTCTTACATATAGGTGCGAATTAGTATAGAAGTATATACAGTAGTGGCCACATAAATTTCCAGGAACCGAATCTATAAAGGCAGATAATCCTAAGGAACCTATTCTGCTTATTTTTTTTCAGTCTGAGAATAGATACAAATCCCTTTACAATATCAAATAGAATGAAACCATTTTGATAATTTAATAGAAAACATTTATTAAGATATCTCCAGATTGAAATTCTGTTGTCATATTTCTGTTCAGAAGTATGATGCCTTTTGACTCTTGTATCATCCGCTCTGTTAGGGTTTCTTAGCCACGAATTGAATTGAATCGCTGCAGTCCCAAAGATCCAATGGAAGTCCTATCAAATTTATGACTAGAAGATTTGCCACATTTTTATCTTCAAAACGGTTGGGGGCTTGTGTCAATTAGAGTTTCAATAGACACGTGTGCGCGCGAGCATGGCGTAACTGACATTTTACCTAGACTATCTGCTATTAATATATTAGATTATTTTCGGATAATTCAACAGCAGGTCCGCTAAGCCAGATAATAGTTCTCGTCAGAAACTATCTTGCACATTCTTAGACTTTCACTAGCGCATTTTATAGTGCTACCATATAGGATATGCCTTTCAGATGATTTTCATTCTAGAAGTAATCCAAAGCATAATCTGCTATATTATCTGTTCTGACCTGGCATCTCTAATTCAGTCACTTGTCTTTTCCATAAAAATTTTCATGGCAGTTGTTTTAATGAGCTGTCCTCATTGGAACTTCGATAGCAGGAAGTTAAACGTACTACTAGATTGGCAATTAGGTCTCACAGTTTCACTGTTGAAACAGATGTAACCGTAAGTTTATTCCAGTAGTTTATTTTTTTCTCGCATTGGTTACCTTTGGAATAGTTTCCTGGTTTCAACAATGGGCCTCTTTCATTGATTTAAACACCATTAGCAATTCAACGTTTTCAGTATTACTGTTTTCTGTGTATTGCCGGTGCACTTTTGTCTATATTTTACCTACCTTATGTTTGTCCATGGTAGCTAAAAGCTTGATGGATTAATAATAAATATTTAAAATAAGTAAGTAAAAAATAATAAATTCATGTCGAAACAGAAAAAAAAATAGCTGAAGTCACTAAAATAATTCAGAGGGACTTACAATGAAATTGTTCGAAAACTCTTATCGGTCCTGTCCAGCCACTTTGGCTTCGGTCATTTTCCGATATATATATATATATATATATATATATATATATATATATATATATATAGTTTACGAAAAACTAGGTAATCCGTATGGGTAGACCCAAGGAGGATAAAATCCAGAGAGCTCAATGTAAATCAGAGCTAATAATTTAAATAAAAACAGACCACTTTAAGGTTTCATATAATAAATTATTTCACCGCAGCCCTTTAAAAGGTCTGTGGTGAAATAATTTATTATATGCAACCTTAAAGTGATCTGTTTTTATATTTATATATATATATATATATATGTATATGCCCCGTGATTTTTCTACGAATATTTTCATGGTAATAATAAGAGACATGATTGTTCTGATGAGTTTACGATATACTTTACGAATTTAAACGCAGTACGAGATTGATGGCTTAGTCTCGTCATTTTACAGTTGAAATGGATAGATGTAACTGTTTTGTTTGTTTGTTTTATATATATATATATATATATATATATATATATATGAAAGTGAACACTGAGGTCAACATTCCCAAGGGTCATGTTGTTTCATGCTAGACGCAGTCGTCAGCCGGCCTGATGATTGCGTCTAGAATAAAACAACCTGTCGCATCTAAGTGTTGACTTCAATGTTCACTTGTATATTTACATACGCTCTATCTCTGATATTGAGCACTTTATCCCATAAATATACCACATCTTATATATATATATATATATATATGTAATTCAGTAATTCATCGAGTCTGAAACCTCAACAGAATGCTGTAAGCACTGTCACAGAATGCAGAAAGCACTGGACGGCCGTTTCGTCCTATATTTGGGACTCATCAGCAGTGCGCATCCACTACCGAGAATTGAAACCCGGACAGTTAGGTCGTCAAGCGAACACCCTACCAACTGTTCTACGGGCCTCGGTGACGAAGAGGTAGCAAATCAGACTCGATATAGCGCCGCTCACTCACATTATTCCGTGGCGGAACCCAACTGAGATTCTCTGTAACCATAGGAGTGTGTCCCCAGGAGCCACGACTACTATCACCAAGCCGCCCCAACTGGAGCAGTTAAGCTGGATCAAGCGGTGATATATAAGTAATAATTAGGAGGATTTGATAAATGTAATTCAGTAATTCATCGAGTCTGAAACCTCAACAGAATGCTGTAAGCACTGTCACAGAATGCAGAAAGCACTGGACGGCCGTTTCGTCCTATATTTGGGACTCATCAGCAGTGCGCATCCACTACCGAGAATTGAAACCCGGACAGTTAGGTTGTCAAGCGAACACCCTACCGTCCAGTGCTTTCTGCATTCTGTGACAGTGCTTACAGCATTCTGTTGAGGTTTCAGACTCGATGAATTACTGAATTACATTTATCAAATCCTCCTAATTATTATATATATATATATATATACATATATATATATAAAAGAAGTCAACAATTAGATGCGACAGTCTGTTTCATGTTAGATGAAATCGTCAGGCCACCGATTGCATCTAGCATGAAATAGACTGTCGCCTCTAAGTGTTGACTTCTATGTTCACTTTTATATTTACACACGCTCTATCTCTGATATTGAGCACTTTATCCCATAAATATAGCACACTTTAAGAATATATATCTTCATACATACATACATACATATATTGTTTATTTTAGCTATATCTTCTTTTAGTTTTCTTTTTTTAAATGCATCTTGTTTTTTTATGGAATTTTATGTTTCTAACTAGGTCAGTTAAGTCTTTCTCGAAGTCATCTAATTCTTTTTGTTGCGGGGGGCATTTTTTTGTTTTGAAGCCATATTTTTCCTTGAGTGTATTTTTATTGTGAAGGTCCTGGTTTAAAAAGTGGGCTTTCCATCTCATTCTTTTTATGAAACTTTGTGTTTTTTCAATTAATTTTAGCTCATATATGGAAGGGGATGGAATGGGAATGTTTTTTAGGGAGTAGTCGAGGCTAAATTTTTCTATGTCCATACTGTGTTATAAATGTAGCGAAATACACGACTTCCGGTAAATAACCGCCAAAATAGACTACCCACCGTGCATCACTGACCCATATATATATAAATAACCGAGAAAAATAACAGCACTCGAGGCCTGACGATTGCATCTAGCATGAAACAGACTGTCGCCTCTAAGTGTTGACTTTTATGTTCACTTTTATATTTACACACGCTCTATCTCTGATATTGAGCACTTTATCCCATAAATATAGCACATCTTAAGACTATATTTCTTCATACATACATACATACATACATACATACATACACACATATATATATATATATATATATATATATATATATATATATATATATATATATATAATCAACAAACATACAGGCAAGCAGACACTCTTTTGAGTC
Organism: Acanthosepion esculentum; assembly: GCA_964036315.1. Classification (NCBI taxonomy): domain Eukaryota; kingdom Metazoa; phylum Mollusca; class Cephalopoda; order Sepiida; family Sepiidae; genus Acanthosepion; species Acanthosepion esculentum. Next base: position 29,904,898 of record OZ038502.1, on the reverse strand, counting down.
TGGCCATGGATGCGATAGGGTAATTTGATTTATGTTATCAAATTATCCTCAGAGATAGCAAATGATTTATCCTGACATACACATTTGTATTTCTTTTATTCTAATCAAAAGAAGTCAGAGAGAGCAGGCGCTCTCGGCGAAACGCGACGTTTATAGATTTTCCACTGCGTTTTCACTTTTGATTCGGAGACTATTCTACACTCGTTTGGACTCTCCACTTTAAACCGACTTTGTGCCACACTTGCCAGAAGCAATCTCTGCTTGGGTGGCGGCTAGAGAGAGGATCGAACCTCGTTTTTTCTTTAGTACTTCTATTTGTCAAATTATAGTACTTCTGATCAAAATTGATTCTATATTTCGTTTTGCCGCATGAGCAAAACCATGTGGCACCCATTGCGAACCAAACTCATTACTACTAATAATTTTAGTCTCCTTAGGAGGTTCTCTATGATACGTTGATAAAATACAGTTTATTTTTGAAATTTAATAATTGATAGCATTTTAAACAATAAGTAATGTTTAAAAAATGATGGATTTTATTTATTTAATCAGAAATATACTTATTACTTATTTCCCGAGAACGCTGGCATTAGACGACGTAAATAATGCTTAACAGCAACGGAACGTCTACAAAAATACTCAATAAAATTATATGACAAATAGAAGATTCGTTCTTACCGTAGATCTTATTAGGTACAATAAGAGATTAGCCACAATAATTAATAAAAAAAATAGGACAATTATTACAATATATTGTAATAAAAGTTATGTGATGGATAGAAGATTCGTTCTTACCGTAAATTTTATTAGGCACAATAAGAGATTAACCACAATAATTAATAAAAAAAATAGGACAATTATTACAATATATTGTAATAAAAGTTATGTGATGGGTAGAAGATTCGTTCTTACCGTAGATCTTATTACGCACGATAAGAGATTAACATCAATAACTAATAATAAAATAGAACAATTCTAACAAAAGACTGCAATAAAAGTTATGTGATGGACAGAAGATTCGTTTTTATTTTCTCCACTAAAAATAACGTAATAAAAACAAAAAGGAATATAAAAAGGAATATTCCAGAAAACGAGAATATCGCGCATTTTCCATGGCCGCGAGAGACATTTATCCTACTGTGTGCAGTTTGGGAAAATGGTGTTGAAACAGCAAGAAGTAATCTTCAGACGATGCTTCTATAATCCCGTTAATATTATACAAAACAGATATTTGAAACTTTTGCATCAGCTGAATAAATTATTTCGCGAATTCAGTAAATGGCTCGATTAGTGTTCAATTTATATCTTCTATGGATTTTCCGGAACGCTTACTTGGCCCATTCGAATTCGATATCGTCTATGTTTTTTTTTAGGGGTGGGGAATTTTCTCTTTGTGACTTTTCATAATGAATGGGCTGTCCATATAATGCAGAAAGCGACCAATGTATGCAATTGCCAAATAATGAAGCTATTTTGTTTTATATTATTTTATTTTCGATATGATTCTTTCATTCTTCCGTTCTTTGTTTTATTTTTTCGTTCTTTTTTCTTTCCTTCTTTATTTCTTTCTCTCCTCTTTCTTTCTTTCTTTCTTTCTTTCCGTTTGGTTTTAGCTTTTTATTATATATGTTTTCTAATTAATGTTTTTTACTTTTTTCTTTTTAGTTTCTTTTTTTCTTTCCTTTCCTGTCTTTGTCCGTTTGGTTTTATCTTTTAGTCCAGTTTTATAAATAATGTTTCTTTCTTTCTTTCTTTTTTTCTTTCTTTCTTTTTTCGTTTATTTTTATCTTTTATCCCAGTTTTATAATTAATGCTTTTTTCTTTCTTTCCTTTTTTCTTTCTTTCCATTTTCTTTCTTTCCATTTTCTTTCTTTCTTTGTCCGTTTGGTTTTATCTTTTAGTTCATTTTAATAATTTCTTTCTTTCTTTCTTTCTTTCTTTCTTTCTTTCTTTCTTTCTCCGTTTGGTTATTACATTTTTCTATTTAACACTTTATTTCTCTCTCTCTCTATGCCGCTGTCTTTCTTTGTCTGTCTGTCTGTATGTCTGTCTGTCTGTATGGCATGGTCGGCATACAACGGAAACGGCTTTCGGTTTTGATGTCGTCGAACTCCTCGTTATCACTCCTTTCTTCGGTATTTACTGAGGGACATTCTGTCTTTTAAAAAATACAAGAGTTATTGGAATTCTCTGTCAGTAACGGCAAGGGCCTGTTGGGAGTAAAGGACAAAGGTCATTCCATAACAATGATCTGTCAAATTTACACTACTCCAAAAATTAAAATTAAAAAATGAAAATTGGAAAAAAAAAAACGGATAGAAAATAAAGTTATTAACTTGATTTTATGCGTGAAGCTAGTAAATAAATTAACAGGTTGACGGTCTTTGATTTTGTTTTATTCCTTTCGCCCCAAGCAAGGCGATAAAACCAATGCTAAGCAATGGATCACAGGGCCTGAAAGTGAAAGTGAAAGTGGAAGTGGACGAGAAGTCAGAATGGTAAGGTTTGAGGAAAGGACAAAAAATGAACAGGGTTCAAGAAGACAGAAAATGGTGATTGATGTTGCATTTAAATTTCTAAAGATTGAAGATTCTAGTTATCACCGAGCCATGGAAACGGAAGGACCACAAGAAACAAAAAAATACGTAATGATTTCATTATGGACATACTAACCTACATTAGCCGAGTTTTGTTACATTCATTTGAGCGCAAATACTCTTCGCGACGGCATGCATTTTATTCCTCTCCGGAGATTCTCAATGATACATTGATAAAATATATGCTATTTTTTAAATTTAATAATCGAGAGCATTTTGAACAATAAGTAGCCTTAAAAGAAATGATGGGTTTTATTTATTTAATCCCAAATATTCTTATTACTTATTTCTCGAGGACTCTAACATTAGACAAAGTAAATACTGCATAAAATAAATATAGTGTCTACACAAATACTCAATAAAAGTTATGAGACAGATAGAATATTCATTCTTACTGTAGATGGAACAATAAAAGAATAACAACAATAACTAATAATAATATAGTACAATAATAACAATAGACTATTAAAAGTTATGTGACAGATAGAAGATTCGTTCTTACCGTAGATCTTATTAGGCACAATAAGAGATTAGGCACAATAAGTAATAATAAAATAGGACAAATATGAGAATATATTGCAATAAAAGTTATATGACGGATAGAAGATTGGGTTTTACTGTATCCACTAAAAATAACGTTTACTGTAATAAAATCAAAACATATTCCTGAAAACGAGCATTTCCCATTGCTATTTTCCCAGTTATGGGTTGAACAGCCGGACATACTGGGTCCTATGACTTTGGGTGGCACCCCAACCAGTGTATAGTAGAAATAAATGACAACCTACTGCGCGAACATCTAACTAATCAGTCATGTATCGAAAGATACACATTCGCCAGAGCGTGTATATTCACCGCGTTAAACTCTGGGCGACGAAGAGCTTCACAATGAAGAAAGCTTCCGTTTGGATTTAAAGCACTATTTCACTCGTTCAGATTTCTCAAAAGGCATATCTACTTTGTTTCTCACCCGAGGCGCAAACAAAGCAACAAAAAAATGTGTGTATATATATATAAATAAAAAATAGGTGTCCCGCACTTCCAGTGTCTATTTTCTTCTTGAATGAGGCCCAGTTAATCAGTCAGTTAAGGGGGATGCAGGTTCGAAGCTATGCACACAAAACATCTTCCACAAATTATAAATTCGCGAACAGCACAATGCTTTCTAAGTATATCTGGGAAATTAAAAACAAAACTGTTATGGAAACTTACCTATAATAATAATGGAATATTCCGGCCATCATAAATACTGTGCCTCAAGAGGAAGCAACAGTCAGTCGTTCAGAGTTCAAATTCAGGTTCAGAGTCAGTCAGAGACAGAGTCGCGTCAGACGATTACTGTAAGACATTGGAATAGAGATACTTGACGAGACAACATAGTTCACTCTAATCAAACCTGATAGTCATTACTAACACTTCTACTTTGTACATATTTCTGTTTTTAATATATCTGTTTTATTCCATACCTGTGTTCGAGTTATTCTACATTGGTTCGACCTTGGACCATCACCGTGGTACAAAGAACTTGGACCATAACAAAAACACAAATCGCACCAAAAATATCATGGAAAATAAGGAAAAGATCATCAGCCTACAACAATCAATCAAAAACCTACAAACTTTGCTTGAAGGAAAAATAGCTATATTATTACCATCCCAGACCAAAATAAATTACTAAATAAACGATCTGAGCTCATCTCAAAATGCAGACATGAAAACAAGTTTTAGTACGTTACTTAAAAATCGAAAACTGAAAACAATAAATAAAAATAATATAAAAAAACAAGTAAAATAAATAAACCCAAATAAATAATAAACAAGCTAACAAACCACTCCCGTTAGAATAGACGAAATAGAATAAATAAAAAATAAATACATAAAAAACAAGTAAAAACAATCAACCCAAATAAGTAAATAAAGTAAATAATAAACAAATTAACAAAACAATCCCGCCAAATAACCGTTAGAATAGACTACAGCAATCAATTAAAAAATCGGATGAAAAAATAGCTATACATGATAAAAACAATCACTACGTTACTCAAAAATCGAAAACCGAATAAAGTAAATAAAAATATAACCAATAAAAAATAAAAAATGTGTAAATAAATAAGAAAAAACAAGTTAAAATTAATCCAAATAAATTAATAAATGAACAAATTAAGAAATTGCTCCCGCTAAAATAACCGTTGGAACTAATAAAAACAAACATAAATAAGCAAACAAAAACAAATAATCAATCCAAATAAATAAATAAAATAATAAACAAATTAAAAACTGACCCCTGCCAAAATAACAGAATAGACTACGACAATCAATCCAATAATTGAACGAATA
>OZ038502.1:29862464-29897464 GCA_964036315.1 Acanthosepion esculentum | reverse complement strand
TTTCAAGGATTACATTTATGGACATACCCGAGGTATACATATACTACTACCAGTGAATACCCGGACAGTCTCTAATAGAGGTGACGGTGACGCTTTCTCGGCCAGACAGTCGAACTCTCTGCCTCTGAGCAGAGAGGAACCCGGACGAGGCTCCGCCGAAGGGCAGAGTCTCGTTCGGGGAGGTTGACCAACCCGATCTCGTTTATACCGGATCTACGGGCATTTTTTGGCCAAGTTTACGGGCTCGAGAACACCCCACTTTAAACCCGGCCTTGTGCCACATCTATCCCTCGTTGGGGGGACAGTAAATGCTGTCTGTAATAGAGGAGACGGCGACGCCTTCTCGGCCAGACGGTTGAAGCTAAAACTTGTTTTTAATTTAATTACAAAATTAAATTTGATGGTTTTAGCATCCATTTTTGAAACATGGTTATTACTGTGTAGCGAAAAAAAAACATAATTTAAATCAGTTAATTTATAATATTAATGCTCTTTATATATACATTGAGCACTATTTTGTAAAAAATAAAAATATCAATAATAACACCGGATTACATATCTTACTGTTCTTTCTTAAAATTTAAACACACACACACACACACACACACACACATACATATATATATATATATACATATATATATATGGTTGTCACACAGGAAATGACGCACTTTATAAGAAATGAATTAAACCCTTCTGAAATGTTAAATAACTAATTTGTTTATTTGAAATAGGCACCATATTGATGAATGACGTTCCTCCAACGTACCACTAACTTCTTGATCCCATCTTTAAAAAAAACCCGTATCCTATAATATGATAAACAGTTCAAATGCTTCGATTTCCTCCTCCTACTTCGAGAAGGCTTTATTGGAAATCACAAAATGCTTAAATACGTGATAATCAAATAAAGATGGAGTATCAGTCAAAATTTAATAATTCAGGAAATCCACCTTTTGGACATTTGGTTGAGAAGCGTGCGGCCGTGTGTTGTGGTGGAGCAAAATTGGGCCATTTCTATTAGGGTGGATCGATTTTACACTTTTGTCCAAAAGCAACTTCGGAGAAGTCTCGATACTTGGGACTTAATGAGAGAAAAAAAAAACTCCCAACAAATTGTACATTAAACCCTTTTTAAGGAAATGCAATCATAAATCGGCATTGAAAATGCGTTTAAAACGGTATTCATTTTCGCAATATTTGATTGAGGAATTTTATTATTTCAAGTGTCAATCAAAAAAAGGGTTGCTACTTGAACAAATAAATTTCATATTACATGAAAACTACTTCAATCCAAATATTTATATAATCATATCATCAAACTTTTCAGTGTAAGAAACTTTAAAAAGAAAGGAAGATCTTATTTGACAACATAAGCTTTCTGCAAGAATGTTTCTATGTCTTGCTTCAAATGCGTAAACAACTTGAGAGTCTTCAGATGTTAATTTCACTGCTTTTTCAACACTGAGAATTTGATGGAAAATCAGGCAACTCTACTTTCGTGTTATTTATCAGAGATGCTTGAATTTCATTTTCTGAAATTTTTTCAGTGGTTGCAATTTCACAAATTCCATTTTGGGATAGATTGATTAATTCTGACCAAATGCAATGCTTCAAGGTTGATTGCTGGTATTTTTTATTCAATGTTTTCTTTAGTGGCTCCCAACTTCTGAAAGGATAAAAAAAAATCAATTTCTATTTTAATTAAACAACCCATGCCTATTCTATTCTAGCTTTTAGTGAATATTATCCCTTAAATCCAGATAAATTAGTCTATTTCAGTATATTTACTTACCTAATGGACAGAATTTTTCCAAGAGCTACTTTTCTCACTTCCAATTCATCTGATATTATCATCGAATACAAGACATTCTCAGAGGAAAAGTATCAGATTGGATATTCTTGAATGCAATATTTTGAATTTCTTCATACTGTTTCTTAATATTTTGTATCATCTGCTAGCTATGGAATTTGCTATCCCCCTTAATGATTCAATTTACCAGGCAGCAAATATAGAGTAAACTTTGCTTTGCAAATCACTAAGATATATTCCAAAAAGAGCCTTTGGTCTTCACTTGCCATTTTGCCATATTATCAAGAGGGACACTGATTTTCCTAAATTCTACTCATCTCTTTCACACAATTTGCCTAGTAACAGCGGTCGGCTACTTGTAGCATCAACAGATTTGAAAACAACTCTGAATGGTAGCTCATTCTGATGCAATGAACAGCCAACTGCATTCCCCAGAGCAGTTACAAGGTCTGTCTTAAATCCAGGATTCGTATTTGTATTGGCCAGAACAGCCTTAAGCCTCTCTATACTTTCAAATTCTTCCAAAACACTAAAAGCTTCTGTAATGACCAAAAAAGAGCCAAGAGAAGGCTTAAGGAAGCATTATTCTGGTTAGAATAATTTATACAAGCGTAGTGACTATTTATAGTCCCCTACAAACTAAGGAGTTCTCCAAAGGGAGGTAATAAAAATACAAGGATGATTCATCCCGATTATTTTGTAACAACTTCTACTGCTAGAAAAACACCTGTGACACATGGAACTAATCTATGAGTCGGGTCTTTTCCAGTCTCTTGAATAAAAGTTAAATGATGTTCTGGGTCCCTTTCTTTTTTAGTTTAATGACACCATTTTCACCTATAACTCCTTTAATTCTTTATACAACAAAGTTTCTTTACTAATACTTTCATCAATTCCTACCCAAACAGACATGCTTTTTAACACATTCAATGTATCTTATTTTAACTCTGATTCCTTGGCATTTTGAAGAAATAAAATTGGTTCCTCAATTCAGAAAATTTTGGACATTTTTTTAACTGAATTTAAAACAAACATTTTTAAATTCACAAACATGTTGTGTTACTTTAAACTCAATAAATTAAATAAATAATAAATTAAAAATAGAATCTGAAAATTTGACTTTTCAATTGTTTCCTCCTCATCCGGACACAAAATGATGGATGTTCAAGCACCAGATTAAGGACAGATTTTCAATGCTGGGATCATCCTGATTTTTTTAAAAAGTATATGTCTAGATAGAACCCGATTTAGTGGGGTTTCAGACACCCGGAAATACAGAGAGAATTTTCCGTTTATTTATTTAGATTTAACCAGTATCTGTTTCAGTTACTTTTTAAATGCTGAACTTTATTCATCATAAGAATCTGTAATATTCTCGGTACTGAAGTGGCATCCTGTCGCTTCAGTCGCTTCCTAACCGCCATAATATAGCTTCCCAGTGTATTTAATTTCATGGTAATTGTTCTGATGAGCTTTCCTCTTTTGTACATCGAATTTACGAATTTAAACGCAGTACTAGATTGGCAGCTAGGTCTCATTATTTTACAGCTGGATGCAACCGTAAGTTCTATGCTTTCCAGTCAGCTTTGATCTTCAAAAATTTAAATGTTCTTGTATTGTTTTCTCTCTGAAAAATCTTATGTTCTTTTTCACATATTCTTTCACACTCAGTATCCCCTTGCATCTTACTGGCTTTATTACCTTACTTAAAGTGAAATGATTCAAAATTATTACCTCTCTAAGAACAGTTAATATGTGAAAAAAATCTACTTTTAGATTATCATTACTGATTCACTAATTATTCTTGACGTTTCATTTTATTTATTCTTTAACCATTACACCCCAAGCAAGGCAATAAAGCCACCAAGGCGCATGTTGTCACTGAGTATGAGAAATAAGAAAAAGAAAAACCTTATTAAGGAGCGAGAACAATAAAAGAAGAGGAATCAGGAAGACAATAGATAAGAGTTGATATTGCATTTAATTTTTAGAAGATCAAAGTTGACTAGGAAGCAGGAAGCCGGAAGAGAGTTCCACAGGTGGGAAGTGCGAGGAAAGTAAGTGTTAGCATTGAAATTACGGTTATATCTAGACAATTCAACTGCAAAACGATGAGACCTTGCTGCCAATCTAGTACTGCGTTTAAATTCATAAAATCTAGATATCATAGAGGAAAGATAGAAATTATTTTGTAAAGATAGAAAAGTGTGGAACAAGGCCAAAATGGGGGGAGTGGTAGGCGTAGGCTGGTTTTCAGTATGTCTTATCTTAAACTTGGTTAGACACAAACACTAACCCAAACATACCACAGTATTCCTTACACTGAAACAACACATTTTTCTTACTATTTTTACTACATCCACCATAATACCTCGAGTCTCTATGAAGTTCTAACTAGTCCCCATATAGACAATTTTTTGTCTGTGGGACAGAGGGGAATAAAAGAAAACAAAACAAGAATGTGACCCAAGGCCAAGAAGGGGGATAGAGAAGGCTGTCTTCAATCTCTCTTATCTTAAACTTATCGATTACTCACCAAACATACCATAGTATTGATTTCACTAAAACAACACATTCTTACTTACTATTCTTACTGCAGTCACCATACTACCCCAGTGCCTCTATGTAGACTATTCAATACTCGGCCGAAAGGCCAAAAGGAGAAGGTTGGTCTTCAGTCTGTCTTATCTTAAACTTAGCTCACCACAATTACTAACCCTAACATACCACAGTATTCCTTACACCAAAATAATACATTCTTACTTACCATTCTTACTACAGCCACCATAATACCTCAAAATCTATGTCAGAGGACCTTAACCGGGGGTATCCATACCCCTTGGGGTATCCATACCCTTTGGGGTATATGGGAACCAAATGCTGGGGGTATGGTGTCAGATGACATGCGAGTAGCTTTGTCAGTAACTGCACCACGATTCCATGCTTTGATTGCACAAAACCAACAGCAAATATCTCACTAGATTAGTAAAAGTCTGTTTTATGTAGTCGAGATACTAAAAAAAAACTTGCACATTTATGTTCTCTTCGTTTTTCTTGTGTAATAAAAATGAATTATAACTTTATTTTGCTTTCAGTAAAAGAATTATAAGAAAGTTATCAATGCTTATGTTTTATTTCATGTTCTGTTCCTAGCAATCCATATTTAAAGTACAGTAAATTCAAGCGTTTGAAATATTTGGAAGACATACTGGCAAATAATAGGATTTTGTGATAATTATTTCGACAGTCAAGTGAAGCGGGTATGGGACCACATTGGACAATCCGTTGGGGGTCTGGAATCATCAAAAGGTTAAGAACCCCTGTTCTATGTAGTTCTAACTAGTTCCATATGTACAATTTGTCTGTCGGTGGGTGGGGCGGATAAAATAACAACGTCTAAAAATGAAACCTCAATGAATATTTACAATGAATACAATTTATATACAGGAATACAAAATAGAGGGAATTTTATTAGAACAATTATGATGAAAATAGTTATAGATACGGCGCAGGGAAGATACATTACGGCAGTGGGAAAGCGACTGAAGCCGAGATGCCAAATCATCACTAATAACATTGCAGATTCTCATATGAATGAAGTTAAGTATCTCAAGTTATTTAAAATCAAATGGACATTTTGTGCGGTGAAAGATAACGGAAGCAAATGCAAATAGGATTTAATAATGTCGTCATTTTTTTTTTTTTGACGTTCGGCATAAATTTGTATAGAATACATACGGAATCGGTTTTCAAGTGTTGATCATGATGAGAACTTTTATACAGGTTTCTTTTATCTGAAAAAATGATAATATGTATTTACATTCGTTGTCAAGAGGACGTCAGATTTAGTCGCAAAAAGGATATGGTAATGTCCTTTGTATATTCTTCGGTAGGAATAAGGCGAGAATAGCTCTCGCCTTCTCTCGTTGAGAAACGGATAATATGGAGGTAGGAATAAGAAGTGTTGACAGAAAAATTCCAGTATTTTTTTAAAACTGAAACGAAAAAAGTGAATTTCTTTTTTGGTTTCTTTCTTATCTCTCATAACTGTCAGCAGTTAAGGAATGAATGCTTTACACGCGATCAGTTTCTTTCCAAACGTTAAAGAGTCCATTTTTTTATGATAGCTAAAACACTGGATGGATATGTAGGCTACAAAAAGGCAACACATGATTTTGACAATACCGATTTAGGAGAAAAGAGTAAAAACAAAAAAATAATAATATTCATATACAGGTTGTCCATAAAGTTCTTTTTTATAACTTTATTTGTATTTGCGATAGAAATAATTTGTAAAAAGGATTAGAAAGAAGTAAATCTATATTTTTTAAGGTTTTATTGAAATTTTATTTTAGTTTCCACATGTCCTCAATCATTAGCAATACAAAGGGTAATACGATTTTGCAATTGACGGAAAACATTTGCCAACTGATTTACAGTAATGCCTGAAATCACATTAGTTATTTTAGCTATACTTAAAACTAGGTACATTAAACTTTATAACATTTTTTACAGATTATTTCTATCGCAAATACAAATAAAGTTATAATTTTTTTAAAACTGCACAAGAACTTTATGGACATCCTGTATAAAGGTAGTCGCCTGGCCGTTAAGGTGAGTACATATTTGATCAGAGTTTCCCAACGTGGGCCGTCAAGGTAAGTACATATTCGATCAGTGTTTCCCTCTTGTGGGCTGTGTTATGTTGATAGGGGGCACTGGTAGTTTTTATTTCACTGGGGGCGACGGTGAACATTCTCGGTGGATATTTATATATATATATACCACAATCACACACATATCTATCTATGTATCTATCTATCTATCTATCTATCTATCTATCTATCTATCTATCTATCTATCTATCTCCTATTATCTATTAGTTTGGTTTGCTTTGGTTTGTTTTACAACATATCAACCTCAATGGATTATTTAATGCCGACAAGATTTTTATTGCTGGTAATATCTATCTATCTATCTATCTATCTATCTATCTATCTATCTATCTATCAGATTTAAAACGTTTCTTTCTTTTTAAATGTCTACCTATCCCACTATCTATCTATCTATCTATCTATCTATCTATTATTCTAACATCAATATATATATAAAAATTATGTTCTGTTGATTTTTTAGTTGCAAGGGAGATATTTTATTAAAATATCTCTATTAAGGCATTATGTAATCTCCTTTGTTTAATCATTTGATTTGATTATTAGATTTTATTATATATAATTTTTCTTCGAGACATAATTTACATGTTCTATTTTTAATATTATTTGGAGGTTATTATTTCTCATTTAATTATTTGATGGTATATTTTTCTTTTTGAGGCCATATATATTTAAATAATGTTGGGTTGTTTGCGTATCTATTTACTTTGAATGACATTTTATGATTTTTAAATCTTTTCTCATATACTATTTCAGTAGCTCCTATATAATTTTGTGTTCTGCATTAATATTATTTGATACAGCTGCTTTATATATTATATTATTGGTTAAACGCTTATTATCAAGTGGAGAGTTATTTTTATTTTGACAATTACAAGTTTTATTATTCTGATTTGTATTATTGTTATATATTTCTTATATTACTTATATATTAAATAGATTACACATATAATATATTACTTGTATATTACTTATATTAATTACATATTACAAATATATTACTTATAATACTTATATATTAGATATATTACTTATATATTACTTATATATTACTTATATTACATATATATTAAATATATTGCATATATATTACATATATTATCTATATATTACTTATATTACTTATATATTAGATATATTACTATTATATTACTTATATATTACATATATTACTTATATATATTTTGCGTATATTATATTAAATATTACAGATATTACTTTAATTTTTTATTATTTTTATTTAATATATTCTCTAATAGAATAATTACATATTACGTTGTAGAGAATCACTATAATATTACAAAAATATAATGTAGTTAAAAAACCACAATAACAAAAGCAATAACTTTGACGTAACAGTAGTAAATATAAATAATATATATATATATATATATATATATATATATATATATATATATATATATATATATATATATATATATATATATATCTGCACGGTTTAGATAGTTAAATGGTCAGATGTAAGTAGTGTTTCTACGCAAGTCGGAATGATGAGATTGAAAAAAAAATAATTCAGTTTACACTTCGAGTCAAAAACGTAGACATAGGTCCGGCTTAGCGTAGATTCAAAAACGTAGACAGGGTGCAGGAAGGACGACTCAAGACCGCCGAATCAACGACATACAAACTATGAATTTTTTTCATCGACTTTTTAAAAACAAGTAAAAGAAATATATTAAGGATCATTTTTAAAACATAACTTTTCAAACCGAGCAAAAGTACTTTAGCAAATATCATTTTTAATATATGACTTTATTTTTTATTTAAAAATATAGGACTTTATTTTTAATTTAAAATAACTTTTTCAAACCGAGTAAAAGTAATTGAGTAAACATCATTTTTAATATATGACTTTATTTTTAATTTAAGAATATATGACTTTATTATTAATTTAAAAAATTATTGAAAATATTATGCAATTCCCCTGTAATATTCATTTTGGAGATCGTTGGGAAAAAGAAGAAACAATCTGCAAAATTCTTTCATCTGCCTTCAGAGACTTCTTCCATTTCGTGGGAGGGGGATGACCATCAATTAATTGCTCGAAAAATGCAACTCGGTTTCAGCCAAACTTTCAAAATCTCTACGACTCAAAGCCGATCTAGGAGATGTGCGCACTATGACAGCCAAAACTGGTTGGGTGGTTTTGTGTCAGCGGTATTGAGTCGGCGGTGTTGAAATGCCCCCTCTCGTTGTAGGCATGAGTCTGTACGAGTCCATCGGAAATGTAACCCCACTTTAGAAGCTTATATACCTCTGCTGAGAATGCTTTCAGCGTATCCCAGGTTCATTTGACAAGGCAACTTTGACAGTATATGTCGTTATAGTCACTGGAAAACAAGCACTTATATGAAATTTTTCATTATATATATTATATGCCATTTAAAGGTTAACTAGTGCGAAGGCTCAAATCACTTCAACAGAATGAAGAAGATAATTGGATCAAACATTTTGGGTGTAAAAGGAAATCCTGATTTTAAAATCTGTCTATATTTCATATATCCACGGCTTGTTCTTTTAAATTAATGAATCTCCAAATTGTCCAAGAAAAAGCTTGCAGATATAAAGCATGGGACTCGTACCAATAGGTTCTCTCAGATTGCGGTCATATCTCGTTTCTTCTCTTGAGAAGGTAGGAGTAATGGGAGTCATCACATGTCATTTAAATAATAATTTAAAATGTCAGTTTTTCATGGAGACATCCACTTTTATCGGAAATCATGCCTAGCTTCTTGCAAAATTCTTCGGCACATGAAATTAGATAGAAGGTGTCATGGGGCCTGTAGGCCATTTTTGGATGATCGAAAGACAAATTGAATTCCTTTTTTTTGCACATTCATGGAATTTTTATCGTTTCAGTTTTCAATCTGAAAACATTTATCTCACGTTCTTTCTTTTGATATGTTTCTTTTTTTCCCTTTGTTTCGTCCTTCTTTTCTTTTGATTTCTTTGTTGGTTCCTTCTTTTCTTTCTCTTGCTTTCTGACTTCCATTTTTTCTTTCCTTTTATCATTATTTCTTTTGTCCTTCTTTCTTCAGAATTGGTTTTATGTTTTGGTCATTGCCATGTTCTTTCTTTCTTTCCTTCTTTCTTTCTTTCTGCTTGTTCCTTCCTTTTCTATTTTCTTTCTATTTTCTTTCTTTATTTCTTATTTTTTTCTTTCATTTGGCTTCTTTCTTCCTTTACTCTTTTATTTCCTTTTCTTTCTTTCTTTCCTTTCTGTTTTCGTTCTTTCTTTTTTTCTTTATTTGCACTTTTTTTGCTTCTATATTTCTTCTTTAGTTTGTGGTCTGTTCTTTCTTTTTCCTTTCACTCATGACTTTCTTTCTTTCTTTCTTTTTTCTTTTGACTTCTTTCTTTCTTTCTTTCTTTCTTTAACCGCATTCAAGATTTCTTCTAACCATCTTCAGCTTTGCTTTTTCTCTGTTTGTTGTTGTCATGTTCATTGTTTACTGATTTCTCTCTCCCCCTCTCCCTTTTTCTTTCTTTCGTTGTTTTCATATTTCTATCACCAACCTTTTTCCTTTGATTTATTTTTCTCCCCGTTGTTTGTTTGTTTGTTTGTTTCTTTCTTTCTTTCTTTCTTTCTTTCTTTCTTTCTTTCTTAAGTTCTCTTCCTTTCTTTTTGCTTCTTTGGATTCTTTTGTTTCATTACTCTTCTCTTTGTTTATTTGTTTTTTTTTCTTTCTTTATATCGTCACATTTTTCAACTTTCTTCTTTCTGTCTTCCTCTTTTTTAAAATTTGGTTGGGTCTTTTGTGATGTTCTTTCTTTCTATCTTTTCCCAGTGTTTGTTACCCTATCTTTGTTTCTTGTATAAAATGGCGTAAACCGCAGATCGTTCAGTTCTCCTCAATTTTGAAACATTTCCCTGAATATATATTTTATTTTTTCTATGGTAAACGTAACCTATTTGAACCATCATGCCCGTAAAATGACTGAATATATCCTTAAAAAAGACCTGTTTCCTCTTGAAAGGAAACAATAAAAAAGATACCCAGCTTTTGTGTCATTGCATAACAAACTTGGCTTCAGCATAGACTAACATACGCCATTACATCAAGTTTGCCCTGACATAGAAATTATTCAGAATCATAATAATGAAAAAAACATTCACGGTCTTCTATATAAAACGTTACACCAGGACGTGGACAATTATGGCTCTCCACAACGTTCAGTAGATATACAAGAATAGAAAGAAGTGTAAGACAAGGATGGGTCTTCTCGCCGGACTTATTCAACCTATACAGTGCTGCGATTCTGGGAGAACTAGAAATCCTATCAGGATTCTTAACAACATAAGATATGCAGATGAGACGGTGTTGATAGCAGACACAGTAAGGAAATTCTTGTAAAGAATTCCTACAGAAGGTAACGGAGGAAAACGAGAAGAAAGGATTAAATATAGACTACACGAAGACGGAATCCATGCTTGTAGCAAAAGAATAAGTCCAAAATGCAAATAACAAATTGAGGATACCAAAATCAAAAAAAGTACAAAAATTTAAATATCTGAGAAGTGGACAAAAGACGGAGAGTGCGACATTGAAATCCAAAGATACATTGATATTGTTACAATTTTTGGATACATCCTTATTTACTAGTGAGCCAACCAAAATGAGCTGACTCATTTTATAGTTTACCAAGAGAAGGTTAACCAATCAAAAGACATGAAATATTCAATCCCATGTGTATAAAGGCGGCCATTTTGTTTTTTGTTTTTCTTGTCGGAATATCCCCTGCTAACCTGTCAGATGAAAGACCTGAAGAACTACGCTTTCCTACTCTCTCCGAATATTCACTACCAACCTCTGATATGGAAGACCTTAAGAATTATTGAACAGCTGCTACTAGATATTAGTGTTGTCTCATTGAACAAATTACTTACTACGTTGATTTTCTACATTCAGACTACGGTGAATATGTATAACAGAGATAACCAAAGATGCATCTCAAAAGAAACGGAAACAAAGGAAAGATCACAGAACCGTTAGGTGATATCTGTCCTCCTATATGGCACTGAATGTACAACAATCTCCTCAGAGATGAAGAAGAAAATTGAAGCAACAGAAATATGGTTCTACAGATGGATACTGAAGATACTATGGACTGAATACGTGTGCAACGGCAACGTTTTACAGAAAATGGGAAAAAAATGGAAACTTATAATCAACATCAGGAAGAAACTGTTGAAATTCCCAAGGTACATAATGAGGAAAGAGGGCTTAGAAAATCTGATACTCACAGGACAGATTGAAGGCAAGAGGAATAGAGGAAAACAACGTGTAACATACTTAGTGAGCTCGAGCAAACTGAATGCGGACCAAGGTTTAGGAGATAAAATCAAGAAATTCAAAGGAGAGGAAATTGTGAAGAGCCATCATCCATTACATTCTGAAGGGACATAGCGCATAAAGAAAAAAATACGTATAAGCGTACATTTTGCTTGTACTTTTCTTAAAAGCTCAGTCAATGGTATTCTCATCATCCTTCTGTAGAGCTACATTTCTGTTGCCTTAAGTCTCTTTTTTGTGAGGAGATTGTGTAAAATTCACTGCCATATAGAAAAACTGATATTACAGCAACAGTTCAGTACTCTTTTTCTTTGTTTCTAACGAAATCGTCCTGTTCCTTAATAATTTGCTTAGCTTTTGGAAGGCATCTTTCGCCATTCCAATGCACCTTAGAATTTCCGTGTCATATATTTTTAGTTATTTCCACTTCTGTAATTGTTTGATTTTCAAATATCTAGGTCGGAGTTCTAATCTTGGGCAGAAGACCGATTAGATTACATCTGTTCACGCAAAGACACCAGGTGCAACGCCTCCGGACTGCTATGTAATATCAGTCCTTCTATATAGCAGTACATGTTAGGCAATTTCTTGACAGGCGAAGAGAGATCTCGAGACAACAGAAACGTGCTTTTACAGAAGTCGTTTCGAGGAAAGTGGAAAACAGAAAGGACATATATATATAACTATAACACTAACAACGTACACACAACGCACACACAACGCACACACCCAATTAAATTGAAAAAATAAATCATCCCTGATAATGGCTAAAAGTATAGCCGAAAGCTGTCGGAATTATAGAACATTTGGCCAGTTACTACACAATCTGTGTCTCAAAAAGAAAGCACTTGTTCGAACACAAGAAAAATTATATAAAAACCTGTTGAGTCTTGACTCAATGTTGAATCTCGCCTATTGCATGAATAATAATGCAACACAAAATGTACTTAGAACAAGAATGTATTATAACAAGAAAGTGTACACAATAAGTACATATAGTATTTCTGTATATTTCTGCGAAGACGTTCCTGGAGAATGTGTTGACTAGTCGCAGTCGATCAGAGTCTCTAGTTGGATATCGTGATTCTTTTCTACCTCGTCTTCCGGTATCAACCATTATTTATATAGTTGGTAGTCACCTATGCAGATTAGGTGGATCCCACCACAACAAAACCTTAATCGTAGTACCTTGTCTATCGTTTTTAATGAAACATGCATAAATGAAGACTTGCTGCCTCAATGCACAATATATATATATATATGTGTGAGCTTGACAACACAACTGTGAGGGTTTCAATTCTCGGTAGTGGATGCGTACTGCTGATGAGTCCCAAATATAGTACAAAACGGCCGTCCAGTGCTTTGTGCATTCTGTTGAGGTTTAATTCAGGCTCAATGTATTACTTATCAAATCCTGCTAATAATGGTTGCCATTTATGTATATGATCGTAAATATTAAATGCATATATTTCTATTATTCGATTTATTTTTTACCTGTTATTTTTATTACTTCAAACGTTCGTAAAATGGATAATTAGTATTTTGAATGTGACACCCCAGTTTTTTATTTATTAAACAGAGGTATCTTAATAAAGACAGAGATCGAAACTGCGTCTTCCTTTCTGGGAGAAACCACGATTTGATCTACTCTGCTTTACCGCTGGCCCACGACTTTCATATATATATATATATATATATATATATATATATATATATATATATATATATATATATATATATATATATATATATATATATATATATATATATATATATATATATATATATATATATATATATATATATATATATATATATATATATATATATATATATATATATATATATATATATATATATATATATATATATATATATATATATATATATATATATATATATATATATATACACTCGGACATATATTGTTAAATATAACAGAAAACGAATGTGTATTGTGTTTGACCATGAGCCGTTCTATACTTCCTTTGTTTTATTTAACAATATATGTTTGAATAATGATCTGCTGACCCAATACACTAAATATATACATGCATAGCCACACGTATTCGAGGATACCCGTCTACTAAGGTGGCTAGCCAATCTCTATTGCAGACGCTTACTCGGGCACATTTCTGTTTGCTCAACGCCCACTGAGCCCATCTGTAATTTATATTGCAACTAATTACACTTTCTGGCTAGTGTGATCAACAATTTGAACAAGGCCAGCGCGCTCAAGTCCTCGGCCACGATGACATGTGGCTTCGTGCCCACAAGAGTTACCTCGACCCAATGTCAATCAAAACGCTTGGGTGAAGCCGTGGTATGGTTTTCAGCACTGTCCAAAGGTGCTGCACGCTGGTATCGACATCGATTCAGTTCGATAACATCAGGAAGTCGCTTTCCCGACACATCGACCATGGTTTCCTGGTCAGAAAGCGAACATTCTAACCATTCGGCCACGCGCCTATCTCTCTCTCTCTCCACATATATATATATATATATATATATATATATATATATATATATATATATATATATACACAGAGAGAGAGAGAGAGAGAGAGAGAGAGATTAGTAAATATGAACAGACTGAAATAGACAGACAGATATATAGATAGAGAACAAACTGTAGCAGATAGATAGATAGATAGAAGATAGATATGCATAGACTGAGATAGATAGATAGATAGATAGAGAACAAACTGTAACAGATAGATAAATAGATAGATAGAAGATAGATATGCATAGACTGAGATAGATAGATAGATAGATAGGCAGATAGATAGATAGATATGAACAGATAGATAGATAGATAGATAAAGAACAAACTGTAACAGCGATAAATAGATAGAAGATAGATATGCACAGACTTAGATAGATAGATAATCAACAGATTGTGTGTGTGTGTGTGTGTGTGTGTGTGTGTGTGTGTGTGTGTGAGTGAGTGAGAGAGACAGAGACAGAGACAGGGAGACAGAGAGATGTGATGCATAAATGTCTGTTTTGTTTATGTGGCAATATAAATATTTTTTCCGAACTTCAATTATCTATCCTCTGCCAAATCAGTAGCTATGAATAATTCCTCTCAGCTTTACATATGTTCAGTTTACGGATGAACGAACGGTGCTTCCACTGAATTATCTCCCTTCGCAGAATATCTATTAAAAAAAGAGGAAAAGACCAAATATATTGTCGTGATTCATAAAAACCATATTCGCCTTTCCGTTCATATTTTTTCATCACACACACACACACACACACACACACACACACACACACACACACACACACACACACACACACACACATACATACACACACAGATATATATATATATGTGATATATATCATATATATATATATATATATATATATGTGTGTGTGTTTCAAGAGACCATTATTTTTCGCTAGATGTAAACAAAATTAAATGTAGCATAAGGTGCTTCCTCATTTTCTTTCTTGCTTCAACAATTTATGGCCTCCAAGTATCCGCCCCATTATTTCGAGCGTTTTTCCTCCACTTATTTGGAGTGGATATTATTGTCTCCATCATTCATAACGCAAGTAAGGTGGCCAGATGCAAAGGGGTGATGTAGTCGCAGAAATCGTCTGAAAGCCATGACTGGGTTCTCCTTCTTGTGCGGTATGCTTCAGAGTCCTGTTGCCAGACACAGGGTCATCCAACAGCCACCCTCTTGACTCAGGGCACCACTACCTCCTCAAATCACTTGATGTAGGCCTCCGTGTTGAGTCTGTAGGAAGATGAATGGAGGTATAATGTCGCCATCAATAGTGATCACTCCAAACACCTTCGTAATCACCCAACTCTTTCTGAATCCTCTGCACTGTCTTCAGATTGACAGCCAAACATTCTGAAGTGTTAGTATTGGAGCTTCCACCGCGAATGCCAAGCAGTACAGCATGCCGTTTCCAAATTTCTGGTGGAGTGAATTTCGTCATGGTGTTCTTTTTCTCACAGACAAAATCTAAAACTTATGTGGCAAAAAAGATTATGCCAAATTAAGGTGTCGAACAAAGATAATATAATTTTATTATTCCTAAATTCTTATAACATTTAAATACATAGGACTCTAACGGTAAAAAAGGCCAAAGGCCCAAATGCCGTGTCGGCATATCATAAATAAACAAATAAAAAAAAAATAAAATAAAACAATAATATTCAATCTCTTCACCCAAGAAACATCAAGAGGACAACACGTGTAACTTCCCTCTTTGATATGACTTGTAATACTACGGGGTAAATTTTTCTGCCTTTTATAACATGTACATTAACACTATTGTAACGTAAAAAATACACTTATACACACAAATACATAACATTGTATGAAATTAATATAAAATTTACTATGCTTTTTCTGTACTGTGTACGTTTATTTTCCGGTCGGCCACAGATGAGCGTCTGGTTAGCAAGGTCGATTTTACTATCTTTAAACTTAAATCTGTGGCCGATCGGTTAAGGCACATGACGCGAAATGATGGTTCCGTATAGGATACAGGTTCGATTCCTGTCGGAGAGCGAAAATTTTCTATGAAAATTTCTCGGACATTCAGGCCGGTAAATGTTATTTAATACTGTTTATTATAAAACAGAGTATTTGCTTAAATACTTGTATCTATAAAAAGAACGTTAAACATAATATAAATGTCTTTATATATATATATAAAAACTAACCTATATATCATATATATATATATGCATAACTATAGAAGTCAACACTTAGAGGCGACAGTCTGTTTCATGATAGCATGAAACAGACTGTTGCCTCTAAGTGTTGACTTCTATGTTCACTTTTATATATACACACGCTCTATCTCTTATATTGAGCACTTTATCCCATAAATATAGCACACTTTAAAACTATATTTCTTCATATATATATATATATATATATATATATATATATATATATATAAACTAACCTATTATCATATATATATATATATATATATATATATATATATATATATATATATATATATATATATATAAACTAAAGATATTGGCGGGAAAGTCAATATAATGCTCTCGTCTTGAATTTGATCTCCATTCATCGTTCCAAAACCTATAATGATTACTTCAAATCACGGTTCTCCACAACTTCCTGTCCTCCGTAGCTCTTAATAAATTTTGTCTTTTTGTTATTTCTCCTAAACTTTCGTCTGCCATTCATTTACTCATGCTCGCTAGGTAGCTTATGCGTTGTTTTCCTATGTCCGTCTTGTGAGTATCATATTTTCCAGGCCCTCTTTCCTCGTCATGTGCCCAAGAAATTTCAACTGTCTCTTCATGATGTTAATAATGTTTTCGTTTCGTTGTGATTTTCTTGAAACATTCATCTTCGTCCGTGGTATCCTCAGCATCCTTCTGTAGAACAACACTTCTGTAGTTTATATTTGAGGAAATAAGTCCAACATTCACTGCCGTAAAGGTGGACCGATATCGCGTAAGATTTTAGTACACTTTTCTTTCTTTCTGCTTAGCTTTTGGAATGCGTCTTTGGCTGTCCCAACGCGCCTTCAGATTTCAGCAGCGCACGTTCTATCCTCTACGAAAACACCTCCCAGATGAAACCAATAGTTTGTCTTTACGAACTAAATGAGTAAAGAAGGCAAGGAGAAGGAGTTTTCTCCGAACTTTCCTTTTTCAAAGAAAGAAAGGAGGCCAGTAAATGTCTCCTGGTGTCAAGATGTCGCGACATTCATCACTGACAGAGTGGCTTTTTCCTTTCGTTTACCTTCGACACTTATAAATGACCTTGTTTCGTAAATGATTAGCCGTAACGAAAACAAAGTCGAAAATCGTGATTAATTAACATCTTCGTCCTTGCCTTGCGCGAGGCAGAAGTTAATTAAAAGGCTTAGGGAGTGATTTGTTTATCAAAGCCAACATTGTCTTTGAAGGTTACTAACAGGCAAAATGTCTCGAACAATATAACTTGGCTTCGTTTCATCTGTAGGTTACTGGTTTCGGGTTTTAAATAAAATGAAACGTCCTAGCTCATTTCATCTAAAGCCTATAAACTTCTCAATATCGAAATAGGCTTCGTTTCATCTGTCAGTTTCTTTATTTACTGCATTAAGTAACTACAATGAAATGTCCATGTTCATGTTATATAATGTCTTTCAAAGTCTAAATCCCCAAAGAGGCTTCGTTTCATCTGTCAGTTTCTTTATCTACTGCATTAAGACTGGTTCTAAATACAATGAAATGTCCATGTTCATGATATCTAATGTCTTTCAAAGTCTCAATCCCCAAAGAGGTTTCATTTCATCTCTATATATTACTTTATTTACAGCGATATCAGACAGGTTTTAAATTTAAATCAAAACTGTCTCAGTTGCTTTCATCTTACAACTATAAATGCTTTAATCCCCAAAGAGACTTACAGCAATCTATGTTATTGTATTTACTGCAGTGTGAGTCAGTCTTTAAATAAAACAAGATGTCACTGCTGCTGTCATGTAATGTCTGTAAACGTGTCAATTCCCAAAGAGCCTTATTTTCGTCTATAGATTTCTTTATTTACTTTACGCTTTTAAATATATTTTTTATATATAATAATATATTTTATATATATATAATAATATAATATTATATATCTATCTATCTATACATTACAGTATTTATATATGTATGTATCTATATATTTATATAGGTACTATATATATATATATATATATATATATATATATATATATATATATATATCTATATATATATATATATATATATATATATATATATATATATACTGTTCTTTGTGACAGATATTAAATAAGAATATATATATTTATATAAACATAGTAAACATCCACTACATAAGATTTTCAATAGGAAGACGCTGAAAATTAGTTATTCATGCGTTAGAAATATGGAGAAAATTATATCTTTCCATAATTGTAAAATACTTAGAAACTACCATAATAATGAAAATCAATCTAGTGTCCCTACCTGCAGTTGTAGGAATAAAGACCTTTGCCCTATCGTGGGTAAATGTATATATAAAAATGTAGTGTACGAGGCAACTATCTTCCCCGAGGAAAATATAAACGAGAAAAAAAGATATATAGGTATATCCGTGGGTGATTGGAAGCAGCGTCTATACCATAGACGCTCTGTTAGATATAGATTCCAATGGAATATATTATGACCATGGAATATTAGTGTTTAAGTCTTTTTATTATATCCTTACTCTGTCCTAGACATTGAGTTCTACCTGGATTCTATCCTCTTGGAATTATTTTTATACAAATATGTATGTGTATGTATGTATATTTATTTATATATTTTAGATATATGATTGCATATGTATGTGTATATTTACCACTAATATTATCTATATATGTATATATACAGTCCCCCAAAAGACACACAGATACACACACACACACACACACACACACACACACACACACACACACACACACACATATATATATATATATATATATATATATATATATATATATATTATGAAACAAATAATTTTAATGGTTCATGCTGATTTCATTAGAAACGAAATTCGATTCTAATTCCTCAGATCGACCATTTTCATACAAATAAATGGGTGACAAATATTCCAGGCATAAGAATAATTCAGTATTATTATTATTAATTTATGCAGAAATATGTTTGAGAAGGCAGGTTTAATCTGTTGGCAGGAAGGGTTGATTGCAGTGGGGAGGTCGAAGGAGATATATATATCTGTCCAAAGAGAAAAGGTGATTGAGGGAGTGGAAGATAAAAGACATGCAAACAAAAACAGGATTACGTTTCCTAAAGATAAAGATAAAAAAGAAAAGAAGACAGGTAAATGACTAATATTGATGCATCCATATATATATATATATATATATATATATATATATATATATATATATATATATATATATATATATATATATATATATATACAGACACTCTCGTTTCTATATACATATATATATATATTCTCTCTCTGGATATATATACAGGGCGTTCATAAAATTTGTGTGCACTTTAAGAAATTTAAAACTTTATTTGTATTTGCGATAAAAATAAAGTGCACACGAACATTATGGACACCCTGTATATATATATATATATATATATATATATATATATATATATATATATATATATATATATATATATATATATATATACATATATATATATATATATATATATATATATATATATACATACATATATATATATATATTTATATATATATATATATATATATATATATATATATATATATATATATATATATATATATATATATATTTTAAGCGTATCACCCCAAGCAAGGCCGGTGGCCACTATCACGCATGGCGTTACAGAAGGGATGGAGGAATAGCAGATAGGAGTGGTAAAGGAAGGGATGTGGAGAAAGAGAAGGACGGAGGGTCGATCAAGGCAGGGGGGTTACGGAAGATATAGAGCGAGAGCAGATAGGAATGAAAGATGTCAGGAAGTGGAGAAGGGAAGTGGATAGATCAAGGCAATTGGAGATGACGATTGACGCTACACTTAAACCGTTGGAGATTGTATTTGTCAGGGAAACAGTAATAGGGAAGGGAGTTCCATAGGCGAGATGTGCGAGACATGAAGCTATTGGAGTAGAAAAGACGTCTACATCTAACAGTTTCAACGGTGAAGGGGTGGGAACGGGATGCCAGCCTCGTAGGACGCTTAAATTCACGAGGCTTAGGGACAAGCGAAAGCAACTCCTCGGAGCAATTACCGTGGAAGTACTTGTAGAAAAGCCAGAGTGATGCAACATCGCGTCTGTGAGAGAGCGACTGCAGACGAGATGACAGATCAGGGCCAATCACATTGCATATCTGTCTCTGGATCTTATCAAGAACCCTGAGGCAACACGCAGGGGCCCCAGACCATAAATGTCAGCAATACTCCATGCAAGGTCGAATGGTAGACTTATAGACTTGGAGGATCGAATCCGGGGAGAAGAATTTCCTGGCTCGGCACAGGGAACCAACTTTTCTTGCGGTGGATGATGCAATTGACTCGATGTATTTGTTCCATCTCAGATCAGCGGACAGCGTGAGACCGAGCAGCCGCAGAGAGGAGCTCTCGAGAAGTTGGTCCTCAGACATTCTGACAGGATGCAGGGATGGGTCCTTGTGGTGGTTAATGGAGAGCAGTTTTGTTTTAGAGGCGTTAAAGTTGACCATCCATTTCTCTCCCCAGTCCAAAACCGATTGAAGGTTCTTTTCAATTTGAGCTGCCAGGTTAATTTTGTCCATCTCAGTAGATTTGTGCTTGAGGCAGGAGTAAATAGTAGTGTCGTCAGCGTAGATACCGACTTGGGAGTCTATGGCGTCAGGAAGGTCGTTTATAAATATGAGGAACAGAGTAGGGCCAAGGATGGAGCCTTGAGGAACACCAGCGGTAGTGGGATCGGAGTTGGAGAAGAATCCACTGAGAACAACCTTCAAATCCCGGTTTGATAGGAACGATTGAATTAGGTCAAACAATCGACCTGTGATACCATAACCCCGGAGCTTGCGAAGGAGGCCGGCATGCCAAACCCTATCGAATGCTTTGGAGATGTCAAGGGCCACGGCACAGGCTTCGCCGTTACATATATATATATATATATATATATATATATATATATATATATATATATATATATATATATACATATATATATATATATACACGTCAACGCACACACGCACATATATATATATATATGTATGTATATATATATATATATCTTGGCTGTCAACTCGCACAAGAGTAAGACCCCCTAAAAGTGAAGGGGGAGGTAGAAATAAGAGTTAAGTTACAATAGATAAAAATGAGAAATATACATACATATATATATATATATATATATATATATATATATATATAAAGAGAGAGAGACTAGTCAGGGAAAATGGTAAATGGTTAATATTTATACATCCATATATATATACTCTCTTTCTATATATATATATATATATATATATATATATATGTATATATACGCACAGACACGCACGCACAGACAGATATATATACACACACACACACACACACACACACACACACACAAACACACACACACACATATATATATATATATATATATATATATATATATATATATATATCTTGACCGTACACTTGAATACGAGTAAGACTTGGTACAATAATCATCTACACGCACCAGAGAGATTGCGTGTGACGAAGGTGTCACTTGAGTCCGGACAGGGCTTTAAATACACTGCTACGGAAAACACATAAAAGGGAATTGGGTGAACGAGGTACACGTTCTTCCTGCCTACGTGCGGACACTGGAACATGCACACTTTCTCCTCTGCTTTGTTAGAAATAAACAAGTGCTTAAATGGTGAAGATATTTTTTTCTATTTTTAGGATGTTAATTATGGTTGGATTGGTTAATAGTATTTGTTGTTTGTATATATATATATATATATATATATATATATATATATATATATATATATATATATATATATATATATACGAGGGTCATTCAATAAATAAGGTGAATTTTTCGGTATAAGAACTTCTAATACAGATAGAAAATTTAAGAGAAAAAGAAAGAAAGAAGGGCGATGTAAAGAGAAAGAAGCTGTAATTAGGTTTTACGAAGAAAGAGGAGGGGGTGGTATATTTTTGGCAATTTATGTAAAAAAACAGGTTTTAATGTTTGATAGTAATTTAAATGTTTAAAAGATCCACGGAGAAATTAATTTGATGCTTGCTAGCAATTTAAATATTTAACTCTTTTACAAACAAATTAGGGATTTAATATGAGTTAAATAGTATATTTAAAATCACATTCATAGAAATACATTAAAAAAAGGTATTTAAGATATAACAGTTTACTGATAGTAATCTTTTCATATTGTAAATGATTGTTAAGGTAACATCTCTATCAGTTTGAATCTAATTCATGAATGTAATTTGTAACTATTTTTAGATGGGTAATCTTTTTTACTTAATGTTTAGGTTTTAAATTAAGATGGAGTAATATTTGAAGGCAATATTAAAGATTTTGTTTTATCATATATATATATATATATATATATATATATATATATATATATATATATATACAAGGGTCATTCAAGAAATAAGTTAAATTTTTCGGTATTATATATATATATATATATATATATATATATATATATAAAACAGATCTATACCCATAAATACCTATACCTGCATATGTATTTATATTACTATATTTTACATATATTCACACATATTACATATACGAACTCATATATAAACTTATATACATACACAGACCACATGCAATCCTATATACATGACACGATATATATATATATATATATATATATATATATATATATATATATATATATATATACAAACATACCTGCCTAAACTTACGAATACACCTACACACACACACATATATATATACATTTTACATATGCACCTACAATACAATATATTTAGTTAGATTGAGGTGGTTTTTATGTCTACATTTAAAAATTAACTCGTTATGTTGGTTCAGTAACATATCCGGATCTTTATGTTTTATCATTAGGATCTTTTCTTTTATACACAAGTCGCATTTATCTCTGAAATTTATTGGAGTTGTGTTACACGCCATATATATATATATATATATATATATATGGAGTTTAACACAAAATTATCCAAATCATCTACCAGCATGGGATAATTGTCCATTGCACATAATGTTTAATATCTAAAAAAAACAACACTAAACTATTTGAGTTTCTTTTTTACAGGTTTTTAGATGGTTAGCTACCTTGACAACATTTGTCGTAAGAATCACTGAAAACCCCTTTGAGTTATTCAGCTAGAACGAAAACAGGTGAAAATCGTTTTGTGTCAGCGCCACTATATCTTCCCAACTGAACAATGGTGAAGGGAAAAAGATCATGCATGCCTTCATTAATGGTATCAATATTCATACTCTGGCTTTCATCTTCAAAGTCCATTCAAGAACCATCAAGAGAATGGTAAGTTTTAAAAAGAGGGAACCGTAGATCGGAAAACTGGATCAGGATGTCACAATAGATAGAGGGATCATCATTTCAACTTAGAGCTAAATACATACTTATTGTTCAAAGAAGAGTCCAATAGTGTTATAAAAACTTCAGAGAATTCCAGTAAGATATATTTAATCATTTCTAAGATAGAACGAGGCGGGGTGCACCAAGTTATATTTCTTTTTCTGCTGTTTTTTGTTTAAATTGTTTTCGTGTTTGAATATCTGTTGTTTCTTCGGCCTGATTCCTTTTTTTGTTTTTTATTTTCATTTAATACTTGAATATTTTTAATCTACTAGAATTTGTTGAAATTACTTTACTTATAGATATGGTTGTTTGTTCGGACACGTTAGAGGGTGCTTACATTTTTTGTTAATGTATATTGGAGTGTTGTTTGGTTTTCTGTATGGCTTGTAAGTTCCGTTGTTTAAGTTGAATGTTATATCGAAGAAATTTACTATTTTTTGACTGGATTTTATATCTATTGTAAATCCTAGGGATTTGAATGTTTTATTATTTCTTATCTCATTTTTTCTGTAATTCTGCTGATGAAGTTTCTTCAAAACTTTGATCATAGTCCCTGTATAGACCTATATGTTTTTTTTTATTAATAATATTTGTTAATTTATTGATTATGTATATGCTTATTATTTCGCCAGACGCAACATTATAGCTACCCATTGTTACGTCAAAGTTATGATTATTATAATCGTCATTATTATTATTGTTATTATTATGGCCCCTTTTGTCCATTTTATTTATTGTAGTGTTTAATTACATTTACGTCCTCATTGGGGATAGCCATGTATTGTTTTCCTACGTTTAATGCGTTGTTTAGTGTATACTCATTAATAGACTGGTAGAAGTCTTTTATATATAATTGCGTGAATTTTCCATTTATATATATATATATATATATATATATATATATATATATATATATATATATGTATATATATATATATATATATATATATATATATATATAAGGTTAAATCTGACAAATATTTTAATATATTTTACGTTATTTTTATGGTTACACCTTATTTGAGTAAATGCTCTGTTTTAATTACATTGACCGGTCTGAATGTTCGAGAAATTTCGTTCGAAATATGCGTTCACTACTGAGGCAGTAGGAGGAATGACGTCACAGGAACACATGTCGCATGTTGACTCCGCGTCCTTCCACGGGTGATATTAGCCGGTCGCAAACCTAGGTGTGGGAGGCATATCGACGGTTCAGAATTCTTGAGAACCTCTGTTTAATTGGCGTCGTTCTGGAGTTATATTTAAAACCCAGACAAAGGCAATTCATCACTGTCAGAACACCCCGCCCACAAAGCACGTGCTAATTGCTAGCCATTCTGTCCCTGGCCTTCGCATTGTTTAACACTAAGTATGTTAGATGTTATTTTCCTCTGTCCCTCTTGCGTTAAATCCGTCTTGTGAATCAACACTCATTTAATAACCCACTAACTTGAGTGGATCTTGGGCCTTATATTGGGTAAACAATATTAAAATAAGAAAATTCTTACTACAAGTAGATTTCATATTTATACGGCCAGTGGCATACGGTAGCAGTCATCATGTGCTGTAAAATAGATACTTGTTTAACATGGCCAACATTTACACAAGGACAATTTTCTTGTGCACTTTTTGTGGATCAAGCTTAGATTAAATATTTGCAAAGGTAACATAATAACCCCATGTCATGATATTTAACTTAAAATTAATATTTGTTTGACCATTTCCACCTTGGTATAAAGGTATTATTTTTATTTTGATTAAAAGAGAGAGATTTCTCTCTCAACGGTTTGTAAGATGTAAGTAGATTTCAAAATGGTCACTGTTTTGTTTTTCTTTTGAAAGAGTATTGAATAACACGAGTATAACTTTGTTTGAATCGTCCTGGGTATAATAATAAACAATGTCCGACAACAACTTTCTCTCATCGGGAGTTTTTGAGGAGTGTGGAACCACCTCTTAATTGCTATTGTTCCCAGGTGTACACTGTCCGAGGGTGGTAGCACCTTTTAGGGTCCCAGTTATGGGAAAATAGTGAAAAGCCACACTGGAATCAAAATATAAGATACACGAGAAAAATGTCCAGCAATACATTTTCAGAGTAATAAAAAATTACCGACAAAAAATATTTTTGTTAGGAGGAACCAAAGCTCACAAGAAAAAACAATTTCAGCCTTGAATGACCCACAAAGAAACCAAACCTCTTTGTAGGAGCCTAATTACTGAATCATCATAAGCGCTCCCAAATGACATTAGATAAGATTGATCTTAATACAAGGACGCTTTTCCGGGAGCACTCAGGATAAGTCAAGCTTCATTAGCTCAGCTTCATATGCTTTCCAATGTATATCAATTAATTTTGGTACAAGGCTAATTTTCTTGAGCACTGTTGGAGGATTAAGCATAGTCTCATAAACGTCATATAATGGGTAGCAACTCGGATTGAGGAATCGGAGAGCCGAGTTCGAATTCCAGTTGGATCTATTACATTCACTTACGTGCTAATACCCTTGAGAAAGGTATGAATCCTCGTCTTCTTCCCCCAGCTATGGGTAAATAGCACAACAGACCAGGTTCTATAACCTTGGATGGCAATTGGTCTATCGCAGAAAGAAATGGCAACCTACTGTGGGAAAAAAATCTGCCTCGTCAGTCAGCTATCGAAAGATACGTGATCGCCTAAGCGTGTATCAAGCATGACACATAACTGACTGACATCATAAGTGTCCTAAAATTGTTACTTCTTTGACAAGGCCAACCTTGCCATTAAGGCCAATTCTCTTTGACAACTCAATTTTTGACGCAAATATATGCAAGGTCAAAATGATAAGGCCCCAGCCATCATAAGTGCCGTGAAACAGGTATGTATTTAACATGGTCAACCTTGGCACAAGGACAATTTTCTTGTTCACTTTTGGTGGATCAAGTTTGGATTAAATATGTGAAAAGACAGTATAATAATCTCAATGTCATCGTAATTAACTTAAAATTAATATTTATTTAACCATTCCTACCTCGGCATAAAGATACTATTTTTATTTGGTTAGAAGAGAGAGACTTTTTCTCTCAACGGCTTTTAAGATCTGCTTTCTTAGTAAATTTCAAAGTGGTCACCCTTTTTTTTTAGAGGATGTTGAAATAATGTCAGAAAGAATAAGAAAAGAGTAGACAACCTTGCAGTGATATTTCAATTTAGCGTCTGTGTTACTTATCAAACAATCGCACACACCTGAAAGATCTTGTCTAATTAACAACGTTCATTAATCAATAAGCGAGTGAAATTAATAAGTCATTTCTTTGCAAGTTTTTGCTGTGTGCACCGCTCAATAAATCACTACTGATTTTATGACACCTATTATGTTTGTGACTAATCAATTCTGATTAGCATTAAACCAAGGTTGCAAAGACGAGAAGGTGATAAAAAAAATGGCGATCAATACCTGAGGGAATTCCAGGGTGGTTTATATAAACACTGGCATTGCCAAAGTAATTAAATTCGTTTGCGTGTGCAGTGAGTCAAGTTATACACACAAGCACCTGAATCAACACACCCAACGCTTAAGAGAATTATTATTTTTAGATTTTATATGCATTATAAAAATAGATTGAAACGTAATTGCAGTGTCTGAACAAAAATACACTCAGTATATACATGTGTGTGTATGTGTGTATACATCAGTGTGCGTCTTTGTGCGTGTGTGTGTATAATGGTTTCATTATCAAAGCTGTAATAAATGCCGGAACGCTCCGAAAGTAATGCGTCTATTTATTTACATGTAAGCGACAACAGATACGTCTATAAAAGCATAGCGTTCAAAAAGAGTCTTGTTTTAATATTGATTCGTTTTTACGGCTTATCAACCTCTTGTAGCTTATTTAAAGCGAGAAAATATTTTTAGAGTGTAAGAATAGTTTTTTTATTCTTGGTAATTAGTACGACACATGCTGGCGGGGGGAGGTGTATTCAGCCCTACCCCCTATTTTGGGCGTAAGTGGATATAACGAACCCAACTAGAATTGGAAGCCAATATATATATATATATATATATATATATATATATATATATATATATATATATATATATATATATATATGATGGACTCTCCCGTCGAACTCGACGTATGAGGGTCAGACAGATCAGGTCCCAGAAACTGAAAGCACGACACCCGCACAGGATTTGATAGTGGTGAAGGCTTTGTGCAGGGCCATCCACACTTTTTGGAGGGACGAATACAGGGACCTGGTGCAACGGATGCCACAAGGTCCCCAAACGACCCTCCGCCTAATATATATATATATATATATATATATATATATATATATATATATATATATATATACATATATATATATATATATTGTGTACTTCGGCAGCGATGTTTCATTTATGCATGTTTGATTAAAAACGGTAGACAAGGTACTACGATTAAGCTTTTTATTTAATTTTTCTTGTGTTCGAACAAATGTTTTTTTTTGGGGGGGCACAGAGTATGTAGAAAGTGTCCAAATGTTCTATAATTCTGAGCGCTTTCGGCTATACTTTTAGCCATTATCAAGGATGCTTTTATTTTTTCCATTTCATTGAGTGTGTGTGTTGTGTGTCCTTTTTTAATGTTATAGAGATGTTTTATTTTCTGAACGTAGGTACTACCTTGTGGCCTTTGTCTTAGTTAATATTATTAAGTGTTGGCTTTTTCTTTTTTATTATTAAGGCTTCCATTATTTTTAATCTTTTTTTTACATGTGGATAGGGTTGTTATGTTTAATTTTCTACTAGTACATTTCCGATGGAATCTTGGAAATTTCTGTGTGTATTTAAACGGATTCTAAGTGAGCTGTGTTCAAATAGGTGTAATGTAAGGCGTCTGGATAGGCATGTAGTCGTGTGACCGATGTAATTATTTATGAATTCGGTTTGATCAGGAACACATTTCCTGAACGGGCATATGAACTCATAGATAATGTTCGTTCATTGTAATTTTAAATTTGTTAACTTTATCCTCAAAAATAGCAACACACACACACACACACACACACACATATATATATATATATATATAATTTTTAAGTAACGAAAATCTTTGTAATCCGCATGGATAATCCCAAGAGGATGAAATGCTGAGAGCTCAAAGTTAATTCAGAGCGAATAATTTAATTTAAACAAAAGCAGACCATTTTAGGGCTCCATTAGTTATAATTCATTTCACCAGAGGATTTTATTTTCCTCTGGATCTTCAGACTTCACTTTCAAAGGTGAAGCGAAAAATTCACTTTCAAAGGTGAAATGAAAAAAAATCATTGAAAGTGAAGTCTGAAGAACCAGAGAAAAATAAAATTCTCTAGTGAAATAAATGATAACTAATGAGCCTTAAAGTGGTCTGTTTTTTTTTAAATTAGAATATATATATATATATATATATATATATATATATATATATATATATATATATATATATATATATATATATATATAATCGATTTCACCCCAAGCAAGTCAGTAAAGCCACTAGGGTTACTGGGTGAGGTTGAATTAGAAAACAGAAACTTTTGATACTGCTGATACTTCATTGAATTATATATATATATATATATATATATATATATATATATATATATATATGTGTGTGTGTGTGTGTGTGTGTGTGTGTGTGTGTGTGTGTGTGTGTGTGTATTTAGGAAGCATTTTATTCATTGAAGCATGTTTTATTAAATAATATAGAAAATTTTGTCGATTTATTTTACGTAAATTCCTTTCATATTTCAGAAGCCATTGATTTATACCAACGGCTTCCCATACTTAATATTTCTCGTTTTCACTCTCGCGTGGTCATGTGTCGCGTCACGAGCTGCGGTGTGATTTTCGCTTCTGCGTCTCGTATACACGAGTTTGTCGTTGCTTGGAAATCTTTCATGCAACAAAAACAGACTGTCATTATTGTTTTGTCCGTGTATTGTTTAATATATTGAAATGTAATTGTCATCTTTGATAATGGCTTATGTAAGCCGACAGCTTAGATAGGATTAACAATGTATCACTATGCTGATTTTCTTTCGTCTTTCAATGATAATGTTATTAAGCTTATCAGACAATATGAAATGAATTTATTTAAAATAAATAGACAAAACTTTTCTGTATTATTTAATGAAACATACATCAATATATATATATATGTGTGTGTGTGTGTTTGTCTGTGTTTCCATGGTAACAAAAAACAAAAAGGCCCCAAAAGAATCTAAATGAAATCGCCTAGATGATATATCCAAAGCACATTTAAAATAATCATCTTCAAATTAAAAATTCACAGCGTCTCTCATCCATGCACATGTGTAGTCGCACCAGCGGAAACAAACTTAGTTCGATGAAGTTCTAAGGGACTAAACACGTCACACGAAAACTTCTTTCCACTTTGACATCTTTACCCAATAATTTTTCTTCACACACACACACACACACACACACACACACACACACACACACACACACACACACACACATATATATATATATATATATATATATAAGGTTAATGGTCAGAGGTGAAACTGACCAGGAAACAGTAGTATTAACAAGTGCTCAATACAAATTTGAAAAAATAAAATAAAAATAACATGTAGAGCTGACAATTGATAAAAAATCGCTCGATGAGACCGTAAGGTCGAAACCAAGGTTGCGTATTTAACTGACCTCCTGATTTTTAAAGTTATATATATATATATATATATATATATATATATATATATATATATATATATATATATGGGAGAAGTTATAGTTGTTACAGCGAGAGAAATGTGTATATTGTTTTTTAAAGAGAAGAAAGAAGCCGCAAGCGTTTTTAGTTATAATGTGGATTTTTTAAATATATATTATACTTTACTTTCCATATTTTTGCTATACGTGTTTCCTAACTCGCAACCTTCATCAGGCAAAGAGTTGCTATTTCCACTTATTATTAAAAGAAACTAATCTTAGTCCCGCTATTTACCCAACGCTGAAGAAAAGGATTATTACCTTTCTCAACGGTATTAGCTCGTAAGTGAATGTAATGAATTCGACTGGAATCCGAGCTGCTATCCACTACTCCACTGTACCTCCTCCCCTCACATATACGTTGCGTGTGTGTTTGTGTGTGTGTGTGTGTGTGTGTGTGTGTGTGTGTGCGCGTGTGTGTGTGTGTGTACAGGGTGGCCATAAAGTCACTATACAGTTATTTATAATAAAAAGCGAAACTTAGAAGCAAGTGGCCTGCAGTTCAAAGAGTATCGGTAATTAATTTACTATTGTTTACCATAGCGTTCTATTGTTATTAACCAGAATTAACCAAAACCATTTTGATAATAGATTTCTGGACTGTTGAGTAATTGCTTTGTCTTAATTGTTATTGTAAGTAATTTTTATAGTGACTTTATTGCCATCCTGTATATATATATATATATATATATATATATATATATATATATATATATTTAGTTTAGGAAAAACTAGGTAATCCGTATGGGTAGATTTCTCTCTATCCCCCTTCCTAATCAAGATATAACTTCCGTTAACAGATTTAAAGTGTCAATGTCTAGATTTCAGCGAATATTTAAATTTGAAACAATAGAAATTTTACATCTAACTCAACGCTGTCTCTCTACCTCCCTACACTGCCCCACTTCGTGAGTTTCCTTATTGTTGCCCGTCATAAATGTGTAAATATATTTTCATTTTTTCATTTCAACATTTGGAAATAAATCTGATGATCCACTGTCCTTTGGAAGGGCTGTGGTGAAATAATTTATTATATGGAACCTTAAAGTGGTCTGTTTTTATTTAAATATATATATATATATATATATATATATATATATATATATATATATATATATGTAAATTAGAGAGAAAAATAATGAATTCTATATTTTTCGGAAAAAAGGTAACATTTTTTTCTTTAGTAATTTTTCAAAATTATTTAATAACCAGTCACTTGCCTGATGAGGACCAACGTAGTACCGAAACGCATATATAGATATTGTGTAGGGATGTCCACATGTTTTTGTTCTAATATCTAAAATGAAATTATATATATAGTCATCCACAGACAGACTGTTTCGCTGTATCACAGCTCCGATTTGTCCAAGCGGTATTGAAACATCAGTCTGAACACTTATCCTTACACCATCGTCGCACGGCAGGGATGGAAGGGACTTTTAAAGTTTTTCTCTATACGAAATATGCCATAAAACTCAATTCAATTCAATTTTACTTAAAGATTAATGCTTATTAAGATTTACTCTTCAGTAGGAGCCGCTGTTTTTTAAAACCACCTTTTTCCCTAGAAACCTCAACCGGAGCATATATATATGAGCTGTGAAACAGCGAAACAGTCTGTCTGTGGATGACAAAAATAGTAGCTCCTGAAATTAATTTCGGTTGAGCCCTCTGGTTTGGGGTGTGAATTTGTAAACAGTGACTATTTATGCTAATACGGCACGACTCTTCGACAGAATTGAGTCACTCTCAGTCACTGTGTGTTTATCCGAATCTAAAAATAAACACGCTAAAATTCACCTCCATTCCGTACCGTACGCTGATGGCTTAGCGGGTAGAGATTCCGACTGACGCAAAATCAGTCGGGTTTCGATCGTAGCTAGAGGCAACCGGACGTCTAGCCACACTGATGAGCTGTGAAACAGCGAAACAGTCTGTCTGTGGATGACAAATATATATATATATACGTGTGTGTGTGTGTGTGTGTGTGTATGTGTGTATGTGTGTGTGTTTGTGTGCTCCGAAATTAATGCTCCTATTTATTTCCATAAACATTTATACTGCAACAGGGAAAGAGATCTCAATAACAACACAGGTTAGAGCAAAGTTTTCAGCTACAAAACGCTATTAGGGGATGAATAAAGACGGGGTTAATCACATGTGAACATAGATTGAAAATACAGTAGTTCAGTCCGACAGGCGTACGACTGAAAATCGATACGCCTTTACGACCCACTTTTTGTCAATATTACATGCACAGACCTTCTCATTTTTTATTGCTACCAATGAATTCTCTTTTCCAGGTCATCTTCCGCTTTGTCGAAAAGATTCTAGGTTATATATGCATGGTCTCAGTCATTATATTAAGGAAACTCTCCCAATTACAAGAGAATTGTGTCTTGAATTCACAGATGATTCTTTCATGTGCTTTCTACTTTCTTTATTGCACTCTGTTAGTTATCCTTTTTTCCTTTATCGCTCTCCTTCTCAGAATTTCTAATATATTGAACGAAAGGTCTCATCATTTTACAGTCGAAATGGCTAGATGCAAACGTAAGTAAATGTTTATTCTATCGCACTTCTCGTTTGTGGAACCTTCGTCCGGCTACTTGCTTCCTAGTCAAATTCTTTCTTCAAACATTTAAAGGCAATGCCAATCGCTCTCTTCATTCTTGTTCTTTTATTGTATTCTTTTCTTAATAGTAGTTTTTCTCATAATCTCTAACACTCAGTGACCCCTTGTGTCCTTGTGATGAAATTATTACAACACACACACACATACACACACACAAATATACATATATATATATATATTTATATATATATATATATGTTTATATATATATATTATCATTTTTTCATATAGACAAAAAACAATTTACTCACTACAAAGATGCAACTTCGTTTCGGTGCATTTAGTTGCATTTCGACTGGTGAGAACCAAAAATGGTTATCTGATGAAGTTGCATCTTTGTAGTGAGTAAATTGCTTTTGTCTATATGAAAAAAATTTAATAATTATTGCTCTACTCTCGGTATTGAGCCCTCTTTTGAATTAATGCTGTGAACGTTAGAATTTATATATTATTTTAGTTGTCATTACATTCTTCTATCTATCTACCTATCTATCTATCTATCTATCTATCTATCTATCTATCTATCCGCAGCGTTTCCCCTAGCGAGGGGTATTTGATTGATTTGAACCATTTCAAACCCTTTATTCTACATTCAACACCATCACTTGATAAGACACCAGAAGTGTTGAACCAAAATGGCTATTTTTGTAGTGCTTATATAACATACTTATGTTATAATTTTCGAATAAATTATATATATATATATATGATTCCACTCATCCTCTCGCACACTTTTCTTTAAAGAATTAAATAATGTAAAACAAACGCTTATTAATAACGGATTTCCTAATCACTTGTTGGGTTTCCATATTAGACTTTTTCTATCTAAGGTAGCTAATAGCAACGATGAGAATAGAAACATAAACAATAATATTAATTTTTTTAATAAAAATCAGATGAACGAACATTGATTCGAATCTTAAATTGTTTGAATGAAAATTAAACGACAAGTATATTAAATGGTAATTATTCGAAATGCAAAATTCTTTATTGCAATAAAAGCGTAAAAAATAAAATAGGAAATACACTAAACCTAATTATTCAAAATACAAATATCGTTAATAAAATAATTTAGTAAGAAAAAAAAACATTATAACCTTAACCCTAGAACACTAACCATGGGTATATAGTACCCAGCGCAAATTTTCCTATTTTTAATTACAATTTTCAGTACCTGATTTTCTTACCTAAATAATATGTTTTTCAGTTCCTATTAATGTTAACTCAAAGTACAAAGTCTGAAGTGCCTGCATGTAAAATATTTCAAATAAAGATTTATATTTAATATTTTTTTTGATAATTTCAAAATCGGATATAATATACCCATGGTTAGTAGTGGTGTAACTTTAATTGATGGTTAGTGTTCTAGGGTTAAGTTATATAATACCGCACGCAAATAGTCAACTACCGAAGAGTATTCGTTAAAGTGTGCCACCTGTTTTTAAGTTTTCCGTTTCCGTCGCGATATTGCCATTTTTGTAGCCTTCTCTTTTGCGATATGGATTTCTTGCAATTCCTGTTCTCTTTTAACAGCGTCTAAACATTTCCATATTGTGGGATGATGGGATGGCACTTGATACAAAAAAGCTCTATGCCATCCTTCAAGGTCGTTATTGGTTTTAGGTAGATCAGCATCGACTCTCTCAAAGCAGGAACACATATTTCAAACATGGGTATTTTGAAAAACTATCACTTACTATAATTGTCCTTTCGACTAATTTTCATCCAAACAATTTACAATTCGAG
>OZ038502.1:29847464-29857464 GCA_964036315.1 Acanthosepion esculentum | reverse complement strand
TCCGGTTGGGACCCGGAAGGAAATCAGTTTACAGCATAAATCGAATGAAATAAAATAATAATATTCATAATAAGCTAAACCTGGTTAAATTCAATGGATGATATCAATTAATTCTATTAATTACCTCAGCCTCTCATTTTTCGCTTTATTGGACGTTACCTTCTCGTTGTTGTCTTTGATTCTGTGGACACATGCACATTCCATGACGATTCACACACACACACACACACACACACACACACACACACACACACACACACACACATATATATATATATTCGCACCCGACCTTCTAGCATATCGTAGACCTAAGAGTCTTAAGGAAATTATAGGTAGTAACCAAATTTCAGATGATAGGTTAACACGTAATAGACCGAAGACAAAAACAAACAATTTTCCCAGCCATGTGACAACAAAAGGAGCTTATGCTGTAACCACATTAGACATACCAATTCTTTCGCTAGCTCAGTCACTGAATCTACTTTCAAAATGTACCACGACTCTACCTGTAGAAGTCATAACATAATTTACCTCTTAGAAGGCACACCATGCCAGAAACAATAGTGGGGAAATCTTAATGTCCCTTTCTCTACAGAATTAATAATTATCAGAATCGGATCAAGTCCCCCGGCCACGAAAGATTATTACCTGTAGAACAACATTTCCGCCTAGAAAAATATGATTTTAAAAGCCATGTAAAATTCACTATAATTGAAAAAATAGAAATAGACAGAAAAGATAAGATTAGAAAAAAACTAGTGGGACATGAAGAGAATTGAATTTTGCGCCTCAAAACACCTCGTCTAGACGGGCATAACCCCAAATTTAACAACATAGATAGAACTAATATATAACCCCATAAATCAAGCCCTGCCAACTTTTCTCACCCACAGAAAACATACATGCTTGCAGGGGTGTTGATGTCTCACACTTATACACACACTGACACAAATATATACACATACACACACTCTCAAAGAACTAAAAGATAACATACTCTTAACACACGCATTCAATTCTCAGCTACCAATAAAACTGACAAAATGACCAAGGAAGGAATTCTTAATCAGGAATCTCCTATCTTCTATTTTAAAAACAACTTGAAAGAGGCCGTTTGACCAACACAAGGACTGACCAAAATTAACGGTAGAAACAAAACAAAACAAAAAACAAATGAAAACACAGATAAACTTCTTTTTCTTCATTCACTCCAGTAGTTCACTCTACTTACAAGCAGAGATTTTTTTTCTCCAGATGATGGCCATTGCTGGCCGAAACTAGTCGAGGAACTTAACTGAAATAATAAAACAAAAAATATTAATATATAACTCACTGTCTCTGAAAATTTTAATTTTTTTATATTTTTATTATTCAAAACATAAATTAGTAAATTTATAATATTTGGGGTCTACTGAGCGCTGTTTTTTTTTTTTTAAATAAAAATAATTAATAAGAACACCTGATTATAAATCTTACTGTTCTTTCTCATTATTTTAATATACATACATACATATATATATATATATATATATATATATATATATATATATATATATAGAGAGAGAGAGAGAGAGAGAGAGTTAACCTGTAGAAAAAGACAATATTTATAAATGTAAAAGACAATAGGAAAACTGTAATAGTTGCCGACGTGTTTCGTCCGATGTCAACTTTTTCGTTTTTTTCTTTGAAAAAGTCCACACCGGAAGAAACGTGTCGGAAACTATTACAGTTTTGCTATTGTCTTTTACACACACACACACACACACACACACACACACACACACACACACACACACACACACACACACACACACAACATATATATATATATATATATATATATATATATGCTGAGACGTGTATTAAGAGAAAATTAAAACAATGAAAGAAGAACAAAGGTATAGAGTAAGATTCTGAAATACGACGGCAAAAAAATGAAAAACAACAGAAATCAAGTTAAATACAAGAAAATCAAAAATAAATAATAATCTATGGTGTTTGTTTCAACGATATCCATATCGAATTAAGACTGGCAGTGTCCACCAGAAGCGGTCGGCTGTTCGATAAATATCACATCAAAAAAGATTTGGTGACGCCAACATCCGAGATAGGAGTGGGAATATTTAACTCAGGCCCTATTAATAGCGGGGTATGGTGGGAATTTTTTCCCCTCTCTCCATTATATTAATCGGTTTTGCATTTAATTTTAAAAAAAATATGATTGTCATTCATTCTTTCTTTTCTTCTTCGGATTTTCTTTTTCTTTGTCATTCTTCTTCTCATTCTTTTTCATTTTCTTGGTAATTTTTTTCTCTATAAAATTCTTCGTTTCTTCTTATTTTCTTTCTCTTTGTCATTTCCTTCTTCTCCTTTGTATTTTCTTTCGTTTTTTCTTCTTCTTTACAGTATTTCTTATTTTTCTTTTCTTCTTCATCAACTTGATATTACCTTTCTTCTAGTTCTTCTTGGTATTTTATCTCTCTTTGTAATTCTTATTCTCCTTGGTATCTTGTTTCTCCCTGTTCTTCTTTTTCTTCTTCGTCTTGATATTTTCTTTTTTCTTGCCATGCTTTTTCGTTTGAGTATCTACTTGGTATTCTTTCTTCTTTTCATTCTTCTTCTTTTTCGTCTTCGAAATATTCTTGCTATTTTCATTCTCTTTGTTATTCTTCTTCTTCTTCTTCGAAGTACACTGGGTATTTCCTTTCACCTTGTCATTCTTCTGCGAAATATTTTTGTTATTTTTTTCTCTCTGATATTCTTCTCTTTTTCTTTTTCGAAATATTCTTCATATTTATCTTTTTATTATTCTTTTTCTTAGAAATATTCCAGTTTTTTTCTTTTTTTCTTCTTCTTTTTCTTCTTCGAAATATTCTTGGTATTTTCTTTCTCTTTCAGATTCTTTTTCTTCTTCGAAATATTGTTGGCGTTTTATTTCACTTTCAGATTCTTTTTTCTTCTTCGAAATATTCTTGGTATTTTCTTTCTCTTTCAGATTCTTTTCTTCTTGGAAATATGGTTGGCATTTTCTTTCTCTTTCAGATTCTTTTTCTTCTTCGAAATATTCTTGGTATTTTCTTTCTGTTTCAAATTCTTTTCTTCTTCGAAATATTTTTGGTATTTTCTTTCTCTTCCAGATTCTTTTTCTTCTTGGAAATATGGTTGGTATTTTCTTTCTCTTTCAGATTCTTTTTATTCTTCGAAATATTCTTGGTATGTTCTTTCTCTTTCAGATTCTTTTTCTTCTTCGAAATATTCTTGGTATTTTCTTTTTCTGTCAGATTCATTTTTTTCTTCGAAATAGTGTTCGCATTTTTTTCTCTTTCAGATTCTTTGTCTTCGAAATATTCTTGGTATTTTCGTTTTCTGTCAGATTCTTTTTTTTCTTCGAAATAGTGTTCGCATTTTTTTCTCTTTCAGATTCTTTTTTTCTTCGAAATATTCTTGGTATTTTCTTTCTGTTTCAGATTCTTTTTTTCTTCGAAATATTCTTGGTATTTTCTCTTTCTGTCAGATTCTTTTTCTTCTTCGAAATAGTGTTCGCATTTTTTTCTCTTTCAGATTCTTTGTCTTCGAAATATTCTTGGTATTTTCGTTTTCTGTCAGATTCTTTTTCTTCTTCGAAATAGTGTTCGCATTTTTTTCTCTTTCAGATTCTTTGTCTTCGAAATATTCTTGGTATTTTCTCTTTCTGTCAGATTCTTTTTCTTCTTCGAAATAGTGTTCGCATTTTTTTCTCTTTCAGATTCTTTGTCTTCGAAATATTCTTGGTATTTTCTCTTTCTGTCAGATTCTTTTTCTTCTTCGAAATAGTGTTCGCATTTTTTTCTCTTTCAGATTCTTTGTCTTCGAAATATTCTTGGTATTTTCTCTTTCTGTCAGATTCTTTTTCTTCTTCGAAATAGTGTTCGCATTTTTTTCTCTTTCAGATTCTTTGTCTTCGAAATATTCTTGGTATTTTCTCTTTCTGTCAGATTCTTTTTCTTCTTCGAATTAGTGTTCGCATTTTTTTCTCTTTCAGATTCTTTTTCTTCTTCGAAATATTCTTGGCATTTTCTTTCTACTTGTCATTTTTCTTTTTCTTCATCTTGCTATTTTTTCCTCGTGTTCATTATTCCTTTTATTACTCTTCCACTCATACATAATTCCTTTCTC
Organism: Acanthosepion esculentum; assembly: GCA_964036315.1. Classification (NCBI taxonomy): domain Eukaryota; kingdom Metazoa; phylum Mollusca; class Cephalopoda; order Sepiida; family Sepiidae; genus Acanthosepion; species Acanthosepion esculentum. The sequence goes on along the minus strand of OZ038502.1, from coordinate 29,853,309 downwards.
CTTGTCATTCTTCTTCTTTTTCCACTTCATCCTCTTCTTTATATATTTTTTCTTAATAATTCTTTTTCTTCTTCTGATGTTTCTTTTTTTTTTCTTTATTTTTCTCATTTTTCTTTTGTTTGTTTTCGTCTTTTTTTTCTTCATTTCACGCTTCTTCCTTTTCTTTTTCTTGGTATTTTCATTCTCCTGGTCATTCATCTTCTTCTTTTTCTTCATCTTCTTTGTCTTTGTATTTTCTGTAAACTTCTCATTCTCGTTCTTGTTCTTGTTCTTCTTGTTCTTCTTCTACTACTACTACAACTACTACTTCTTCCTGGTATTTTCTTTCTCCCTGCTATTCTTCTTCTTTAATACGTTTCATTTTTCTTTACGCCTTTCATTATATATTCCTTTTTTCGTTTCTGCATACGTATTTTCCTTTTTCTTCTTCTTATCTTTCTTTTTCACTTAGTCTTCTGTTCCTCTCTATTCTTTTTCTTCTTGAAAGAAATCACGTTAAATTGAAACTTTTTCCTTTTCATCATATAATCGTATTTTCTTGTATCTTTTAAAACATTTAACGACTTCCTCGTCATTTTCAATCATAAAGTTTCTTATTTCATCATTCATATTTTCCACTGCAGTTTGTTTTTGTTGTATCTTCCCAATACATCTATCTCCATAGCAGCGACATTACATGTAGTACCGGTCCTTATTGATTTGTTATGGTGAATTAAACATTTTGATACGAAACTTTTCATTTTATTCTAGTAGGGCTGGATTTTAGTCTCATTCTTACTTTACATTGCAAGTGATATTTTTTTTTTATAACAGATCATCATCATCATCATCATTATCATCATCATCATCTTTGAAATTCATCATTGCAACTTCCTTCAATTAAAACTTTTTTTTAAAATCCTGTTTGCATGAGTAAGCATAAAATAATAATAGCCAACTAAAATGTTGGCAGGATGCACTGCACAAAAGACAACAATTACACTATAGCTATGACTATAACACTCTGTCTGTCTGTCTCTCTCACTATATATATATATATATATATATATATATATATATATATATATATATACAGGAGGCCATGATATTTCAACTAAATAGGCACTCAAAAACAGGTAAAATAGTAACTGTATATAATTATATATATATATATATATAAACTCACATGTATGAATATAGGCATATATATGCATAACTGTATATATATACGCATATATATATACATATATATATACACACACGTACACACACACACACACACACACACACACACACATATATATATATATATACATGCGTATGTATGTATATATATGAATATATATATATATATAAGTGTGTGTATATGAAAAAATGTATGGGTAAATTTACTTAATATCCAGAATAGAGCGTATGTAAATCTAAAAGTAAACATCGAGCGGCGATAGTCTGTTTCTTAAACGCAATGTTCAGACAATATAAACTAGAATTTATATATATATATATATATATACAATACTCTTGGTCTTGCTTATATATAGATATTTATACATATATGTGTGTGTGTGTGTGTGTGTGTTGATGTCAGTGTGCGCTTTTATATTTACATGCATCCTATCTCTGATATTGTGCAAATTAGCCCATAATTATAGCATAACTTGAAGCTACATTTTAAACACACAGACATTTTTAATTTCCATATTGCCAGATAGATAGATAGATAGATAGATAGATACATAGATAGATAGATAGATAGAAATAGACTGTGATAGGCATATATATTTATATATATATATATATATATATATATATATATATATATATATATATATATATATATATATATATATATATATAAAGAGAGAGAGGGAGACAGACAGACTGACAGATTTAGATATTTGGACATTTAGATAGATAGATAGATAGATAGATAGATAGATAGATGCAGACTGCTAGATGTATAGATATAAGCAGACTGCGATGGATACATAGATGGATAGATAGCAGCCTGATATATATATATATATATAAATACATATATAAATATATATATATATATATATATATATATATATATATATATATATATATATATAGAAAGAAAGAGAGGGAGAAAAAGATAGAAGAGAAAGAGATAGATAGATAGATAGATAGATAGATAGATAGATAGATAGATAGATAGATGTTATTAGACAGAAGTAGATAGTAATAGGGTGAGACTGATAACTGAAAACCATCATTCGAGACATTACCATTCATTCAGAATGCCAACACATCCGTCACAAATACCAAAAACAAATACCAAAAACAAATACCAAAATGAAAAACATGCCTCCTCTTAGACAATTCAGCGACATCAGTTAAAATAAATCTGTTAAGGATCTTTGCAACTGGAAAAATGCCTTAAAACTGTTTTTTGTATTATAATATTCACCCTGTTCAAGTTCCCTAGAGCCTCTCGAATTAAAGGGTTACAGATAAAGTGACTTAGAGGTAACATTTATAGGGATATCTGGGGGAAAACAACGGTTATTACCAGTCTTGAAAAAGTTAAGATTGTAGTAATCGGTGTCAGCATCCTTTTGGGGGGTCGGTTCCACCAAGCAGCGATTTGTGGGAAGAAGTTGCTCGAGTGATACTTACATCTCACCAACATAGGGAATAAGGGTTGTTTGTTATAATTTACGTGGCATGGATGGTCTGAAAGGTTTGAACTAGCAGAAATAATGTATTTTGCCTGAACGCTTTCAATGTAAGTAGTGATATAGCAGCGAGGTATTTGGGCACCTCGCCGTGGTGTAATCGTTAGAAAGCTTGTCTTGCTAGATCAATTACGACTGAGTAGTGAGTTCGATCCTCACTGGGTGCCCCATACTTTCGGCCTTGTGCCACATCTAAGCTGAGCTTAGAAAGTCACTATTGTCTAAATCCCTCCCTTGAGGGTTTTGTAACACATCTATTTATCATCTCTCAGTTGCGTCTTTGTCTTTGGACAGCGTGCACTCAGGGGCGACTCCGTCAAAAGACAGAGTCGCAACTGAGGAAAATTATACTGATAGGTGTCCAGCCCTGAGGAAAATCTGCCCGAGGCCGTGCACTCTCATTGCACCAGAGAGAAGGATCGATGCTCGCGCAGAGGCCAGTGCAACAGACGGTTGCGGGTCTACGGGCAATTTTTGTTCCTTGTCCGGGTGTACGCGCTGGAGGACCCCACCTTAAAAAAATTACCTTATATCACAACTCATCTTAGTTAGGAGACAGAATAAATACCTAGTAGCGAGATATTTGCCTCGTTTTCATCTGTAGGAAAGTGTTTGTAGGGGGGAAAATATTCGTTGATCATGATTGGACAACAGGATATAATCAAACAAGGCAAAAATAAGAACATTATCAGGACAGCTGGGAGAACTTGTTTACAAGAGATTCAAAAATATGTACAGTGTGGAAGTGATTGTCCAATCTAGAGAGTTTTTTTTATATTTTCACCCCAACCAAGGCGGGAATGCCACTAGTACGTAGGCAGTTACAGGGTGTGAAAGTGTAAGAGAAGACTGCGAATTTGAGCAAAAGAGATGACCGGGTTTCAAAAAGATAGAAGATGGCGATTGATGTTGCATTTAAATTTTTGAAGATTGTAGTTATCAGAGAAGCAAGAAAACGGAAGGGAGTTGCACGAACTGGAAGAGCGAGAAAAGAAACTATTGGAGTAGAAATGGCGGTTGTATTTGGATATTTCAAAAATAAAAGGATGGGATACCCCCTAGATACCAATCAAGATGGCCGCTTAAATTCATTAAATTCGCCAGAGGGGAAAAGATCAGTTGCCATGGAAATATTTGTAGAAAAGACAGAGGGAAACCACATCACGAAAGTGACTGAAGTCGAGATGCCAGATGCGGATTGATTGTATTGCATACTTTGGATTTTGCCAAGAATCTCGAGATGAGTAGCAGGAACACCAGACAAGATGTGGCAACTGTATTCAATGCACGGCTGAATGGTAGATTTGTACATGTACAAGATGGATTCTGACGTGAAAAACCTTCTGGCCCGACGCAATTACCCGACTTTCTTTGCAGTAGACGCAGCTATTAATTCTTTGTAGTCGCTCTGTTTCGTGTCACTGGAAAAAGGTTTGTCTCTTTTATGCTTTGGAGATCGTCAAATATATTGGTCATATCCAAGATATTAATTATGATCTGTTCATTAAGTGATTTATGACAACTCTTTTGTGTGTTTGGGCAGGGCCGGTGTGTACTACCCGCAAACCTCCGACCGATGTTGTGGGTGGTAAACCTGATTGGGAGCCCCGAGCAATGTTTTGCCACAATCGTTATGCTATAAACATTTGCTTTTTTTTTCTACCTATTTATGCTAAATCTGTTTTTTTTTCTCGCTTGTGGAACTCCCTTCCTGTTCCATACTTTCCAGCCAAATTTGACCTTTAAAAATTTAAATGCAATGTCAATAGCTATCTACTGTCTTCTTGATTCCTCTTCTTTTTTTTACCGCTACTTAGTAATGTTTGTGTTTTCTAATTCTTTTACACCCGGTAAATCCTTGTGTCTTAGTGGCTTTACTACTCAATTTAAAAAAAAAAAGAAAAAGAAAAGAGAAACATATGTTACAGATATAACTAAGCTAAACAGACTATTAAAGGATAACATTTTTCGTGGATTTTGACATTTTCTAGGGTCTATTTTTTGTCAAAATCCGTGAATTTGTTTTGCTTATGAGTTTCGAAAAAAAATCACTGTAGGAAATTCAGTATTTTTGTCCATATTTTTAAATGTTAAAATTATTCAACTATTTAACAAGAAAAATCTCAATATGATGTTAAAAATTGTCGCAAAACATTGTCGATTTATTTGTGGTGGAATGATCTATTATGATGTCTCTTAATTTGTATTTAGACACGTATTCGTTTTCATTTTTTCTAGTTGAACTGTTCACCAATATTACATATGATCCATTTTTGCACTGTAGGGATTTTCCCAGTTGCGTGTATATGTGTGCACTCGGCAGTGTATGGAGTAGAATGAACAGACAGTCGAAAGAGAATGCAAAATAGTTTCATTTTGTGGGGGAAAGATTGAGATTTCTCCACTTGTTCCTACGAGGAACGAGAATTCTCAGTGTCAAGGTGCTAAGACAGGCACGGGTCTTCTGCAGCAACGGTTGTGGGTGGTTTTTCTGTTGGGTAGGTGTCTCGAAGGGAGATTTCTTCGCTTATTCCCATGTGGTACGACAAATCACAGTTTCAAGCTGCCAGGACTGCGACGTGTCTGCTGCAGCAACGGCTGGGAGTGGTTCTACGTGCTGCAAGCTTGAAGGTAACGACCGCTGAAAAGGAAAAGTGATAAAAGAGAGGGAATAGGGCTCGGTCAATGTTTTTATAACTTCTGTTTTTCCCTGCTGATTACTTCCGGTGCTGCTACTGTCGAATCGAACAAAGTAAGGAAGCCCACACATGTCACAATAGCCAACATGCGAGATAGTTATTATAGTACATATTGAGGTTATAATGAAATTTCTATATTATTTTAATGCTACCTTACGAAAATTAACATGCAGTAGAGTGGGTCACAAGACCCTTGCATCGGCCCCGTGTATGGTCATTTGCTATTGTAGTTAAGTAAGCACGTTTTTAAGTTCGGTTTCTTTAGACATATTTAAAAATTTTCATGTTTCCAGTACTCAGACATTGAAGAATTTATATTTAAATATATACCAAAAACCAAAAAGCAAATCCTCTTCTTTCAAAGCTATTTGACAACCCTCTAACTGTTGGAGTTTTTGGGTACTCTGTGTACTAGTAAGACAGCCAAAATGAGCTGACTCATTTTATAGTCCACCAAGAAAAAAG
>OZ038502.1:29687464-29842464 GCA_964036315.1 Acanthosepion esculentum | reverse complement strand
GTTGTCTTTATGTTTTTTGCATCTTTGTCTTTTATGTTTTATTTTTTTGCTTTTCGTTTTTTATTTATTTATATTTTGGTATTGTTGTCTTCTGGTTTTTTGTATCTTTGTCTTTAATGGTTTTTAGTTTTTTTTTGTTTTTTTTTATTTATTTATATTTTGGTATTGTTGTCTTTATGTTTTTTGCATCTTTGTCTTTTATGTTTTATTTTTTTGCTTTTCGTTTTTTATTTATTTATATTTTGGTATTGTTGTCTTCTGGTTTTTTGTATCTTTGTCTTTAATGGTTTTTAGTTTTTTTTTTTTTTTTTTTATTTATTTATATTTTGGTATTGTTGTCTTTATGTTTTTTGCATCTTTGTCTTTTATGTTTTATTTTTTTGCTTTTCGTTTTTTATTTATTTATATTTTGGTATTGTTGTCTTCTGGTTTTTTGTATCTTTGTCTTTAATGGTTTTTAGTTTTTTTTTGTTTTTTTTTATTTATTTATATTTTGGTATTGTTGTCTTTATGTTTTTTGCATCTTTGTCTTTTATGTTTTATTTTTTTGCTTTTCGTTTTTTATTTATTTATATTTTGGTATTGTTGTCTTTACTTTTTTTCATCTTTGTCTTTTATGTTTTTTTATATATTTATTCATATTTTGTTATTGTTATATTTATGTTTTTTGCATCTTTGTCTTTTATGTTTTTAATTTTTTGTTTTTTTATTTATTTATACTTTGGTATTGTCGTCTTCATGTTTTTTGTATGTTTGTCTTTTAGATGTTTTACTTTTTGTTTTTTTATTCACTTATATTTTGGTACTGTTGTCTTTTTGTTTTTGCATATTTGTCTTTTATGTTTTTTAGATTTTGTTTTTTATTTATTTATATTTTGTTATTGTTGTCTTCTTGTTTTTTGTATGTTGATCTTTTAGATGTTTTGCTTTTTGTTTTTTATTTATTCATATTTTGGTATTGTCGTTTTTTGCATCTTTGTCTTTTATGTTTTTGTTTTTATTTATTTATTTATTTATTTATATTTTGGTATTGTTGTCTTCATGTTTTTTGTATATTTGTCTTTTATGTTTTTGGTATCTTTGTCTTTTATGTTTGTTTTGTTTTTTATTTATTCAAAATTTTGGTATTGTTGTCTTCATGTCATTTGTATCTTTGTCTTTTATGTCTTTTTATTTTTTGTCTTATTATTTATTTATATTTTGTTATTGTTGTCTTTGATGTTTTTTGTATCTTTGTCTTTTATATTTATTTTGTATTTATTTATATTTTGGTATTGTCTGATCTTTTTGGTATCGTTGATTTTTATGTTTTTTGGTATCTTTCTCTTTGTTTTTTGTATCGTCGATGTATTCTTGTATTTTTGTTTTATGTTTTCTTTGTATATTTGTCTTTATGCTTTTTGCATCTTTATCTTTTATGATTTTTGGTATCTTTCTCTTTAATGTTTGTTTTGTATCTCTGTCTTGAATGCTTTTTTGTATCTTTGTTTTTTATTTTATTCTTGGTATATTTGTCTTCATGTGGGGGGACGTATCTTTTTCTTCTTTGTTTTTTTTTGTATCTTAGTCTTTCCTGTTTTTTGATACCTTCCTCTTTAATGTTTTTTGTATATTTGTCTTTTATTGTTTTTTTCATCTTTGTTCTTTAAGTTTTGATTTGTTGTATCTTTCCCTTTTGTGTTTTTGCATTTTCTTTTCAACACAAACGAGGGTAGCTTTATACACTGTTTATTTTGTATTATCGACGACAAACAACATTAAACTAATATCTTTATTGCTTTTTGAACATCTTAAAAATACTATTTTGAATCTAAAGTAATTTCCGTTTTTCTAGAAACAATTTTAATGGTTGATGTATTAGTCTAGTTACTAATCTTATATGCTAATTAAGACCGAAGGGCAAAGTTTTGTCCGGGGAGGTAGACAGGCCCTGAACCCGTTGATGAGGGTTCTCAGGGAATATTTTTGGCCAGGCCAGGCCTATGGACTCGGAGAAGCCACGGTAAACTCAGCCTTGTGCTACATACATCCCTCGTGGTGGAGGGTTGTTAAATATTAGCAGTATAACCCGTCTTCGACCGGGTGTTTCATTACTGGGAATGTTTGCCGTTCAATTGGAGCAGTGTAAGTTTAAAGTCAGCCAACTCGAAAATCAATATTTGTAACAATTGGGTGCAACTGAAACACATTACCAAATGGTGGGGATTAACAATTTGAATAGTAGGGGGACCTGAAAAGGGCAGTTTTTGCGTTGTCACTCTAGCAACAAGGTACCTCTTCCATGGACCATTATAATAATAATAATAATATGAGATAATTTTTATTTATAATATATATATATATTTTTATAATTCTAATAATCTTTTGCGTTAGACTTCAACTCTCTAAATTGATTGTACGCTTTTGTTTGCAGACATTAAATTTTGCCTTTCATTTTTTGCACAAAGTCTAAAAAATCAAATGTTTCGATTTTTCACATTCAAAGCTGTAATTTTTCCATCCAATTTGGACTCAAAGCCGGCACTGAGGAATTATCTATCAAACAAAAAATATTTCATCGAAATCAGATGAAAACTGTGGAAACGCATAAACAACATCTAATCACGCGCATGTGCGCACGCGCGCGCACACACACACACACACACACACACACACATACATACAAACACATTTTGAGAATTATAGATATCGCTACACATGTCCCACGTAGAGAACTATATATCACATATATCTACAGAGCAAACCAAAGAAAAGAATAAGGAAGAGCAAAAGAAAAGGTTTTACATATAATTTGAAAATACTTTTAACCTGGAGAAGCTATTTTGGGACTTCACATTTAAACGGGCTGGATTCATCTATGCCTTAAAGGGAAACGGCACCATGTGCTTGTAAGCTACTAGGGGAGGCAGATTTTGTCCCAGCCTGGTCAAAGGGGCGTATGCTAAAAGAAAGCAAGTTTACTGTTCGGTTGCTGTTCACGAACTTAAAAACGACTGCCGATTTGGATAACTGTATGGAGTGACGTCTCGAATCGACCGTCAAGTGACCACGTGATTTACATCCACCAAAGGGAGATAAGCGCATTCTGTATCCCTACAAAGCCATTGGAAATAATGGTAAATATATATTGAATAAAGTGTAAAAGTGTCACAACCTGCAGAATTTTGCTATTTTGTTCATAATTTTTCTCAGCTCGCTTTTTAAAACGAGTTTTTCCCCATGACGGATGTTATTCTTTACCTTTCCATCATCAGCTTACCTTTACTTTTTGTTAATGTCTTTCCTCCCTCTTCTATGATTAAAAATTTAGTATGAAGTTCTTTAATTTCTTTCTGGATTAAAGAGATAATGAATTAGCATTATTAAATCCTCATTTCATCGAACTTTTTTCCGAATTTTGTTTGTTACCGAAATAATGTTGGAGTCGTCTGCTTTCTTGGAATTCCTGCCGTAACCATTAAATTCGAGAGTTAATTCCGTAGGTTTGGAGTACAGTGTTTCAATCGTTTTTATCTTTGGTCTTGTTCAGGTGTCTGTCCTAGTCATTAAATAAGTGACTTATTTCCGCTGTGTTGGAATACAATGTTTTGACCGTTGTAATCTTCTGTCTTCTTCAGGTGCTTGCCATAATTATTAAATGAGTGACTTATTTTGGACCATTAAATATAATGTTTCGATCGTTGTACACCTTCTTCAGATGCCGGCCATGGTTATTAAATGAATGACTTATTTTGGGGGCGTTAAATACAGTGTTTCGACCGTTGTATACCTTTGCCTTCTTCAGGTGCCTATCATGTTTATGAAATAAGTGACTTATTTTGGGGCCATTAAATACAATGTTTCAATCGATGTACACCTTTGCCTTCTTCAGATGCCGGTCATGGTTATTAAATGAGTGACTTATTTTTGGGGCGTTAAATACAATGTTTCGACCGTTGTATACCTTTGCCTTCTTCAGGTGCCTGTTATGGCTAATAAAATGATTTTTGTATACTTTCTTGTTGTCGAATTTAGAATTTTTCGCCTTTTATTAATTTTTTCTTTTATCTGGCGTTTCGTTCCCCCGTTTCTTATTTGTACTTTTCCGTCAGTTTTAGAGATAATTATGGAGAATGTATTGAACTAATAAACAATGAAGAATACTTGCTCTAAAGAAAACCAGATTCAAAAATTCATCGAAAAATACTTCACGTAAATTGCAGCGCGGAATTATCTACGATTCTAAGAGCTGTCCGATAATGTAGAGAAGGAAGGAGTGAAGAAAGGACTAAACATCAATTTCCCGAAAACAGAGTGCATGTTTATCAGCAAATGGATGAACCCAAAATGCAAATTACAAATCGGAGATACCAAAGTATGACAAGACCAAAAATTGAAATGTATGGGAAGTGTTTTAATACACGACGAAAAGTGCGACACTGAAAACTGAAGAATGAATTGAGATAGCCAAAGACGCATTCCAAAAGCTAGGCAGTCTATTAAAAGAACAGAAAAACTTCATTAGAAACAAAGAAAAGAGTACTGAACTGCTACGTGTTATCTGGCTGGCAAATGACAGTGAATGCTGCACAATCCTTTCAAGGAGGAAAAGAGACGAAGGGACCAAAAAAGGTCGTCCTACAGAAGGATGCTGAGGATACCATGGACCGAATATGTGAGCAACGAGGAAGTTTTTGAAAAATGGAAACAAAAAGGAAACTTATACTTAACATCAGGAAGAGACAGTTGAAATTTCTACAGAAGGATGCTGAGAATTCCATGGACCGAATATGTGAGCAATGATGAAGTTTTATAGAAAATGGAAACAAAACGGAAACTTATACTTAACATCAGGAAGAGACAGTTGAAATTTCTACAGAAGGATGCTGAGGATACCATGGACCGAATATGTGAGCAACGACGAAGTTTTAGAGCAAATGGAAACAAAAAAGAAACTTATACTTAACATCAGGAAGAGACAGTTGAAATTTCTACAGAAGGATGCTGAGGATACCATGGACCGAATATGTGGGCAACGACGAAGCTTTAGAGAAAATGGAAACAAAAAGGAAACTTATACTTGACATCAGGAAGAGACAGTTGAAATTTCTACAGACGGATGCTGAGGATACCATGGACCGAATATGTGAGCAATGACGAAGATTTAGAGAAAATGGAAACAAAAAGGAAACTTATACTTGACATCAGGAAGAGACAATTGAAATTTCTACAGAAGGATGCTGAGGATAACATGGACCGAATATGTGAGCAATGACGAAGATTTAGAGAAAATGGAAACAAAAAGGAAACTTATACTTACCAACTGGAAGAGACAGTTGAGATTTCTACAGAAGGATGCTGAGGATACCATGGACCGAATATGTGAGCAACGACGAAGTTTTAGAGAAAATGTAAACAAAAAGGAAACTTATACTTGACATCAGGAAGAGACAATTGAAATTTCTACAGAAGGATGCTGAGGATACCATGGACCGAATATGTGAGCAACGACGAAGTTTTAGAGAAAATGGAAACAAAAAAGAAACTTATACTTAACATCAGGAAGAGACAGTTGAAATTTCTACAGAAGGATGCTGAGGATACCATGGACCGAATATGTGGGCAACGACGAAGCTTTAGAGAAAATGGAAACAAAAAGGAAACTTATACTTGACATCAGGAAGAGACAGTTGAAATTTCTACAGACGGATGCTGAGGATACCATAGACCGAATATGTGGGCAACGACGTAGTTTTAGAGAAAATGGAAACAAAAAGGAAACTTATACTTACCATCAGGAAGAGACATTTGAAATTTCTACAGAAGGGTGCTGAGGATACCATGGACCGAATATGTGAGCAACGACGAAGTTTTAGAGAAAATGGAAACAAAAAAGAAACTTATACTTAACATCAGGAAGAGACAGTTGAAATTTCTACAGAAGGATGCTGAGGATACCATGGACCGAATATGTGGGCAACGACGAAGTTTTAGAGAAAATGTAAACAAAAAGGAAACTTATACTTGACATCAGGAAGAGACAATTGAAATTTCTACAGAAGGATGCTGAGGATACCATGGACCGAATATGTGAGCAACGACGAAGTTTTAGAGAAAATGGAAACAAAAAAGAAACTTATACTTAACATCAGGAAGAGACAGTTGAAATTTCTACAGAAGGATGCTGAGGATACCATGGACCGAATATGTGGGCAACGACGAAGCTTTAGAGAAAATGGAAACAAAAAGGAAACTTATACTTGACATCAGGAAGAGACAGTTGAAATTTCTACAGACGGATGCTGAGGATACCATAGACCGAATATGTGGGCAACGACGTAGTTTTAGAGAAAATGGAAACAAAAAGGAAACTTATACTTAACATCAGGAAGAGACAGTTGAAATTTCTACAGAAGGATGCTGAGGATACCATGGACCGAATATGTGAGCCATGACGAAGTTTTAAAGAAAATGGAAACAAAAAGGAAACTTATACTTAACATCAGGAAGAGACAGTTGAAATTTCTACAGAAGGATGCTGAGGATAACATGGACCGAATATGTGAGCAATGACGAAGATTTAGAGAAAATGGAAACAAAAAGGAAACTTATACTTACCAACTGGAAGAGACAGTTGAAATTTCTACAGAAGGATGCTGAGGATACCATGGACCGAATATGTGAGCAACGACGAAGTTTTAGAGAAAATTTAAACAAAAAGGAAACTTATACTTTACATCAGGAAGAGACAGATGAAATTTCTACAGAAGGATGCTGAGGATGCCATGGACCGAATATCTGAATAACAAGGAAGTTTTAGAGAAAATGGAAAGAAAAAGGAAATTTATACTTAAAACCAGGAAGAGACAGTAGGACTTTCTAGGACACATAATGGGAAAGAGCGCTCGGAAAATCTGATACTCACAGGGCAGATTGAAACCAAGTGGCACAGAGGGGCAAACAGAATTTAGGAGAACTAACACAAAGACAAAATTTCTTAAGACCTACGAAGGACATGAAGTTGTGTAGGGCCGTGATCGCCTACGTCCTGTGAGGACGGCACATAAAGATGATAAGAGGCAACTGGTTAATATATAATTGGATAACATTTATATGTAATTCGTTTTTTGAAGAATAAATTTGATGAACAAATACTTCAACTACATATGACAAAAAAACATTAACAAAGGTGTAATCATTAAAATGTCTTTCTTATTTACGTAAAATTGACAAACAAACGTATTAGAAATGCGAATTTGTCTTATAAACAATGTTTGTTTTTTATTTAATCATACATGTTTACCGAAAAAAGAATGCAATAAATTATTTCTGATTATCAATAACAACGATGTTTCCGTTCTTCTGTGACAGTGTTTTCAAAACGTGTTTCAGTTTTCTTTCTTCAAAGTTAAAAACACAGAAACAAGAAAAAAAGATGTTTTCGTTATCTTAGGAAGTTTGTTTTTTTCAAATACATATTGAATTTAAAAATGAAAGCCGCTTTTTTACTGTCATAATAATTTTTGGCTGCCGATTTGTATCCTACATGATTAAGGCACTGTCCAGACATTTTTCTCGATATTTTAAATGACATTCAGAATGTTTTTATTTAAAGAATTCAGATATCTTGTTTAATGATTTTTTAGTCTATTTCTTATTTTATAATATTTTTCATTTTAAATTTTATAATACAACAGCATATATATATATATATATATATATATATATATATATATATATATATATATATATATATATTAAATTACTATCAAACATTAAAATATTTTTTACATAAATTGCTAAAGTTATCTCTCCGACTGTCGCTTAGCAAAACTTAATGACAGCTTCTTTCTCTCTACTTCCCCCTCCCTTCTTTATTTCTCTCTTCTCCCCTTCCCTCTCAATATATCACTTCCGTTAAGTTAACCGCTTAAATAGGTCAATGTCTGCTCCCCCTACCTTAATACTAAGTATGATAGATAGAAATATTAAAGTAAACCCTCTCTATATTCGAGCATGTCTCTCACACTACACCTCATTACCCTCTCTGTTAAATTACATAAACTTAATACTACCCGTCAAAAGTGTATAGATTCATTTCAATTTTCATTTATCATTTTTCGTTTCACCGTTTGGAAGTGGAGTGTGATGAGCCAGTGTCTTTAATAAAGGGCTTGGTGAAATAAATTATTACATGCAGCCTTAAAGTGGTGTGTTTTTCCTTTAAAATATATATATATATATATATATATATATATATATATATATGCAAACAAGAGGAAAAACTATTCTTAGCCGACGCGTTTCGTCCTCTGGGAGACTTTAATTCTTTCAAAATATGAGAACGTTCATGAATATTTATCGGATGGTTAAAAGGTCAGTCAATAACATATGGAGGGCACAAAGTGTACCAAAAATAAGCGAGTAATATTCAATGTTTTATTTATGAATATTGTTTAAATTGTGATTAGATTAGAGACTGACCTTTCAAACACCTGATGAACATTCGTGAAAAGTTTTTCCTCTTGTCTCTTTAAAAAAATCAATAATGGATATCTACACATAGTTTTTACCTTACTAGTTGCACCCCTGATGATCATCTCAGAAAGAAATGGAAAGTACTTGAGAAATAAAAGTGACTTACGCTGTTACAATGCATTTCTTGCTTCATTTGATTGTAATAAACGAAAAAATAACCGTGAATATGAAAGGATTATGCTAAAAATAAGCAGATATAATGTTTATAATTTATTTAATCAGACATGCCTAAAATAGAATTTGCTGCCTAAACACACACACACACACACACATATATATATATATATATATGTATGTATGTATGTATTTATGTATATATGTCTGATTGAATAAATTACAGACATTATGTTTGCTAATTTTTAACAAAATCCGTTCATACTCAAGAATAACCTTTCGTGTCTTGATGTTAAAAGATGAGAGAAATGTGCTATAGCTGTTTAAATTTCTTTTATTTTCATTTCACAAGAACTTTCGATCGTCCTCCAAGATCATCTTCAGTGGTGCAAGTAAAACAAAAATATATGTTGTTAAGGGTTACAAGTATTTATACAAAGCTGTGCGTTGCTATCCATTACCGTAATTTTTCATTATGCTTTTAAATGCAAACTTTTGACAATCAGCTGAGAGTTCATGAGAACGTGAACAATTTTTTTCCTCTATGTTATAATGCCATGGTCATACGCGCATTAAAACGTGAAAAAAAAACTGTTCATTTACAGGCATTTCAGAACATTATTGCAGTATTCATAGTTAATTCTGTTCAATGCCGGCTTTAATTTTTTTTAATATAAATTGTTTCTAAGTTCTGTAGCTTGAATTTATTATTTTCTTGTGTTGCCGATCAGTAATTTTTTATATTAAATTTTAATTTATTCAATCAGACATGCCTAAAAGTGAATGTGCTGCCTAAATGCACACACACACACACACACACACGCGCGTGCGCGCGCACACACAAGCAAATGTGCGAATGGGGTTACAGGGAGTGAAATTGAGAGAGAAAACAGATAATATGGAGGATTGAGGAAAGGATAAATGTCGAACGGAATTTAAGACAGAAAATGCCGACTGACGTTGCATTTAACTTTATGAAGATTCTAATCTGTGAAGCAAGGAAAGAGGCGGGACATGAGACAAAAGAAACTGCTGCAGTAGATGTGGCGATTGCGTTTAGCTATTTGAACAGTAAAAGGGAGGGACCTCGATGCATGCTTAAATTCATGTGGTCGGGGCATCAGAAGGGGAAAAAAGTTCGCCAGAGCAGTTGCCGTGAAAATATTTGTATAGAAGTGGTGTAGAGTTATTTCCTCAGTGGAAACTGTATTTGGACTAAATTCGGTCTTATATAGGTTCAACGTACAAAAACGTTAAGAACTTGTTATAATAAGTATTACGCAGAGTAATCGAGTTGTGGTAGCTGACTACTTTCGTATTCGACTCCCACTGATTTCTATTTATATTAGATGGGAGAGTCTATTATCTATAGACTAGGCGTCTTTCACCATAACAAGAAGAAAGAAGGAAGCCCCAACACACTGGTGAGAAAGTGACTGAACTTGTGATGTCAGATCAGAATCGATTGCATTACAGATCCTTCTTTGAATATTGTCAAGAATCTCGAGATGTACAGCAGGAGCAGCAGACAAGATATATATATTTTTTAGCATTTAACCCCAAGCAAAGCGTGATGCCACTAGCACGCAAGGGGTTACAGAGAGTGGGAGCGAGATTAAAGAGGCGTGATGGTGGAAAGGATGAAGAGAAGGACAGGGAATAGATCAAGGCATCTGGAGAGGTCGAATGACATTGTATTTGAATAGTTGGAGATTATAGCTATCAGGGAAACAAATGATAGGAAGGGAATTCCACAGACGGGAGGTGTGAGACATGAAGCTATTGGAGTAGAAGAGATGGCTACATTTAACCGTTTCGACTGTGAATGGGCGGGACCGAGAGGCCAGCCTAGTAGCACGCTTAAATTCATGCAGTTTGGGAACTAGTGAAAATAACTCGTCGGAGCAGTTATCGTGAAAGTATTTGTAGAAAAGACAGAGGGAGACGACTGCACGTCGAGGACTTTAAAGCGAGCGAGGGCACCAGAACATATATGGAAACAGTATTCCATGCAAGGGCGAATGGTTGATTTATAGATTTGAAGAATGGACTAGAGCGAGAAAAACTTTCTGGCGCGACACAGGGAAGCAACTTTCCTTGCTGTGGATAAAGCTATTGATTCAATGTATTTATTCCATCTCAGGTCAGCGGACAGTTTGAGACCGAGCAGTCGCAAAGAGGTGCTCTCGTGGATTTGAGCATCAGACATTCTAATGGGTGGCAGGGATGGTGTCCATGGTGAGTAATAGAGAACAGTATTTTTAGAGGCATTAAAGTTAAACAGCCAATTCCTGTCTCAGTCTACAACCAATTGCAGGTCCTTTTCGAGACTAACGGCCAGGTTAGTCTTGGCAATAGTATTCAATATTCCATTTTTGAATTCAGTAATTTCTAGCGAAAAGAAAGGACTAAGTTTTAGTGGGAAGAAAACAGAATATACGGTTGTCGGCAAAAAGGAACAACCTAAGATATGAAGTACGAATGCTAGACACCAAAATCAACCAAGTATAAAAATTTAAATATCTAGGAAGCGTTTTTTTTAAATGGGATGGAAAATGCCACACCGAAATCCGAAGGCACGTTGCTATAGGAAAGAGCGCGCAGCAGAATCAGGTCAAAGATAGGACGAGACCAGTGCGGGTTTGGTAAAGACACCGGAACAACGAACGCAATATTCATGAATGTTTTCAGTAAGAGCGATACAAATGCAGAAGGACATGTATCTATGTTTCATAGACTATGCAAAGGCCTTCGACAAAGTACGCCACAAGGATCTGATGGAACTGCTCAGCAACCTTGAGATATTCTGGAAAGATATCAGAATAACCAAGAACCTATACTGGCAACTAACGGCGTGCATGCGCATAGAGAACGAGTTCAGCGAAAATACAAAAATAGACAGGGGCGTAAGGCAAGGTGGGGTCTTCTCACCCGACCTTTTCAATCTACACAGCTTGGCAATTCTGAAAGAATTGGAAACCCTACCGGGATTTAGTACTGGCGGTCACAATCTTAACAAAAGATGTCACTATACTGATAGCAGACACGGAAAAGAAATTACAAAATCTCCTACAAAAGGTAGCGACGGGGAGTGTGAAGAAAGGACTAAACATAAACTACCAGAAAACAGAATGCATGGTCATCAGTAAAAGGATGAGCCCAAAATGCGATTTGCAGGTCGGGAACACTAGAATGAAGCAGACGCAGAAGTTTAAATATCTGGGAAGCGTCTTGACAGAGGACGGTAACGTATTGGGATGGCCAAGGACACATTCCAAAACCTGGGCGGAGTATTGTGAGACAGGAGGATTTATTTGGTAACGAAAAAAGAATACTGAGTTGTTACTGTCCTTCTTTATGGCAGCGAATGTTGGACGATTTCCTCAAGCATGAAGAAGAAACTCGAGGCGACTGAGATGTGGATCTATAGAAGGATGCTAAGGTTATCATGAACCGAGCGTGTGAGCAACGATGAGCCCTTAGAGACGTTGCAAACAAGGAGGAGGCTTATACTTAGCATCAGTAAGAGGCAGCTGAAGTTTCTGGGACACATAAAGAGGAAGGAGGGCCTGGAGAATCTGATACTCAAGGCAGCAAAGAAAAGAATACTGAGCTGTTACGTGACATATGTCCTTTTTTACGGCAGCGGATGTTGGACGGTCTCCTCAAAGATGAAGAAGAGACTCGAGGGGCGGAGATGTGGTTCTACAGAAGGATGCTAAGGATATCATGGACAGAGCGTGTGAGCAACGATGAGGTTTCAAAGAGGATGCAAACAAGGAGGAGGCTTATACTTAACATCAGGAAGAGGCAGCTGAAGTTTCTAGTACATATAACGCGGAAGAAGGGCATGGAGAGGAATTGGGGCCATCAAAATCAAACAAGGACAAAAACTTAAATATCTCGAAAGTGTTTAAACAGACGACTGAAAATACGGCCTCGCAAATCCAAAGGTACACTGGGATACCGAAACTTGCCTTCCAAATGCTAAGAAAAGTATTGAGAAACAGGAAATATCTTGAATGTGTTTTAACAGACGACTGAAAATGCGACCCCGTAAATCCAACGGCACACTGGGATACCGAAACTTGCCTTTTAAATGCTAAGAACAGTATTAAGAAACAGGAAATATCTAGAAAGTGTTTTAACGGACGACTGAAAATGCGACCCCGCAAATTCAACGGCACACTGGTATAACGAAACATGCCTTCCAAAATCTAAGTAAAATATTAATAAACAAGAAATATCCGTCCTCCTATTGTTCTACAGAAGGATACTGAGGATACCTTGGACTGTATATGTGAGCACGGACGAAGTTTTAGGGAAGATGAAAACAAAAACGACACTTATAATTAGAATCATAATAATGCAGCTAAACACTCCAGGGCATCTAATGAGTAATTTGACACCTAACGGCCATACAAAGGTCAAGAGGGCAAGAGGAAACAAACGCATAACCTGCATAATTTGTTTGTGCAAATCGTTGGCACGACAGATATTCGAAGAGATAGCAAAAAGAGAAATTTTACTACCAGATACAAAGGATAGTAAATTGGGAAAAATTGGTTGGTTGGTTAATTTTGTTTATCGGCATATCAACAACTTATTATATAATGCCAAAATCTAAATATTTTGAACACAATTTTATGGCTTAATCTAAATATATGAACGCAATTGTATGCCTTCAACTACAGATAAAATTTATTGTGGCTAATTTTACCATGAATATGTATTGTTGATAGATTTGTTTACATAAAAGTATATTACTCCTATTTTTACTATAAAAAATGTATTTTTATACTTGCATTGTTTTTTGTTTTGTGCAAATTTCGACACTAACAGATGCTACCACTGCGGATCGCCGTGAAGCTGGTAACAAAAGCAAATAAGAGGTGGTCCCATGCTTCTCAAAACCTCTAAACTCTCGATCACAACCTGAAGGGACATTGCACATAAAATGGAAGCTTGTGTAAATGGTTTTTGTAAACTGGAATGAATGAGATATAGCACAAAAATGGAAACCTTCGTAATGGCTACACAGGACAGTAAAATTGGGGAAAACCATGATCATCCACGTCTTGAATGGTTACGGCAAGAAGAAGAAGAAGGAGAAGAAGAAGAAGAAGAAGAAGAAGAAGAAGAAGAAGTGGAAAAAGAAGGAGAAGATGATGATGACGAAGAAGGAGGAGGAGAAGAAGGAAGAGAAGAAGGAGGAGGAGGGGGAAGAAGAAGAAGAAGAAGAAGAAGAAGAAGAAGAAGAAGAAGAAGTGGAAGAAGAAGAAGACGACGACGACGACGACGACGACGACGAAGAAGAAGAAGAAGAAGAAGAAGAAGAAGAAGAAGAAGAAGAAGAAGAAGAAGAAGTGGTAAAAGAAGGAGAAGATGATGATGACGAAGAAGGAGGAGGAGAAGAAGGAAGAGAAGAAGGAGGAGGAGGGGGAAGAAGAAGAAGAAGAAGAAGAAGAAGAAGAAGTGGAAGAAGAAGAAGACGACGACGACGACGACGACGAAGAAGAAGAAGAAGAAGAAGAAGAAGAAGAAGAAGAAGAAGAAGAAGAAGAAGAAGAAGAAGTGGAAAAAGAAAGAGAAGATGATGATGACGAAGAAGGAGGAGGAGAAGAAGGAAGAGAAGAAGGAGGAGGAGGGGGAAGAAGAAGAAGAAGAAGTGGAAGAAGAAGAAGACGACGACGACGAAGAAGAAGAAGAAGAAGAAGAAGAAGAAGAAGAAGAAGAAGAAGAAGAAGTGGAAGGAGAAGAAGAAAAAGTGGAAGAAGAAGAAGAAGACGAAGAAAAAGTGGAAGGAGAAGAAGAAGCGTGTATAAATGGTAGTCAGAATAGTGATCAGGAGAAATAGCAAAAAGACATACGATTTTAACCTGTTCTTTTTCTAGCTGTATAACTCAAATGCTGTTATGCGACTTGGACAATTTTGCTTTTACACACCGTATATATATATATATATATATATATATATATATATATATATATATATATATATGTATATATATATATATATATATAT
This sequence comes from Acanthosepion esculentum, assembly GCA_964036315.1. Classification (NCBI taxonomy): domain Eukaryota; kingdom Metazoa; phylum Mollusca; class Cephalopoda; order Sepiida; family Sepiidae; genus Acanthosepion; species Acanthosepion esculentum. Next base: position 29,827,808 of record OZ038502.1, on the reverse strand, counting down.
ATATTAATCTCTGTTTATTTTAAATATAAGCCCCGTTTATTTTAAATACAGATCTTTTTATAGATACGTTTATTTTAATACAAATTTATTTTGAAACTCATTTATTTTCGTTTATTTTAAGCATAAAATATGAATACTGTTCATCTGCAATATAATTTTTTAACGTATCATACAGCGCCAACATTGTGTTAACTTAAATTGTGTTAATTTAAATTATGTAACGGTCACCTGAAGATGCCATCAAAACTCCTCCTCTCATATCGGAATGAATCCTTACTGGAATTGACAGTTTTGTAAACCAGAAAAAATTCCAACAGAAATCGAACATTCAACCCTGGTTCACCCCCGAATAAGATGAAGCCATATCTTATTGTAACCACTAGTACAGGGGGCGGTGTAGGAAGACTCTTGCTGCATTCAGAATAGGCCGCAATTGCTCTAGGGGCGTTCTAGGTAATTCAAAGTGTAGCTATGGTCGAGCTGTCCAGGACAAGGTTGAAAGCAAATTGGATCCCGTGAGTTCTGGAAACGGCAAAGCATCAGTGCCTATTAATACAAATGGTCCTGATATCACCTTATTCTCGTCAGACAAAGCAATTTATCTTTAGATGACAAAGGCCATCCCCTTCTCGACATCTCCCGTCTCATTGAGCACAATCTCAGTAATATTTTCATTACAGTCCAGGAAGTCTCAAGACTTATCAAATGTCTTCAACCTAAGAAAGCCACCGGTCCAGACAAAATCCCAGTGGTTGTCCTTAACAATATTAACCCGGAGTTATACCCGACTTTATTAAAAATTATTTAACTGCTTGACGGAGAAATCCTTCATATGTCTGTGGAAATTTTCAAATCTCTGCATGGTTTTCAAGAATGCATGTGAGCGTTCACCCCCCTCATAGTTTTAAACCCACCAGTCTCTTCAGTATAATTGCTAAACTCTTTGAAGCTATATTCAAAAACGAGGTTGTTGACTAGCTCAATAAGAACAACCTCTTGGGCGACAAACAGTACGGATTTCGATCTGCCTGTCCACTGCTGATATCCTAACTGCGATTACTCACAGAATTAGTAAGGCACTTGACAACAAATGCATCTCAAGGACGATCCGCATTCGATATTTCAAAGGCCTTCGACAAGGTGTGGCATAAAAGGTTACTGCCCAAGCTCTCTAGAACAATGATTCCCGACGAGGAGCATAGTAATACTTTGGTGGGACATGCGTAGGAGGTGCACCCTTCGGAATACTATACTAACAGAATAAGGGGACAATTAGAAAATGAGTTATTAACAGTGAATCGTTTTCTAGTGAGTCCGTGTGAGAGTGTTAATGTTAATGCGTGTTAATACATACAATGGATATACACTATGCATACATAAAAATATGTTGTGTGTATGTACGTACATGTGTAATTGGTATACATGTAAGAATTAAATATTACCGCGAGGGGGCACCAACGTTTTGGAAATACCAAAATGGGGCATGGCCAAAAATCGGTTGGGAGCCACTGCTCTAGAATCACTGGAAGAGTTTTCTCATTTCTTCTAGAATCACTGGAAGAGTTTTCTCACTTGTTCTAGAATCGCTGGAAGAGTTTTCTCATTTCTTCTTCAGTTCCTTGGAAGTAATAGATAACGACTAGTCATACGAGTCCCACTCGATCAATGCCGGTGTGTCCCCCCCCCCACAAGGTTCACTTCTCTGCCCAACCTCTTCTTACTCTACAAAATTGATCTTCTAAGAGTATACTCCTACCATCGGTGAATATCTATGTTGATGATTCAACGGTATATGGGTGCACCTCCAAAAACCTCGATGACCAGCTGATCTCTCCTTTGTCTGAGCTCTAGCAGATCAGTGGAGGAAAAATACTGGTCACATTCAATGCATAAAAACACAAACTAGTAACCTTTCACCATCGTCGATCGAACCCGAGAACTTTCACCTGTCGTGATGAACTGATGCTCCTTCAGGGAGGCCCTGCAACTAAGCGCCTAATGGGACTGAAAATCAGCCCAGATCTCAAGTGGAACTTGTACATACGATCCGTCGCTAAAGATGCTGGAAAAATGGTCAGTTCCCTGTACCGCTCCAGTAAGGACCTGACTCCTCCCGATATGCTCTACTTTTATAAGAACCAGATCAGGTTGAAAATTGAGTACTATCGCCGTATATGGGCTGGAGTTTCTCAGTCTTCCCTTTCTACTATCGATATAATTCAAAAGCGTCTCCGCGTCCTTGTGTGTGATGAACTGTAGGTGAATTTCCACCCTACAACCCCTTTCTCACAAACGAGATATCGCAAGCCTCTTGCTGCACTCTCGCTATTTCCATGGAGAGTGTTCAGATGAAGAACACTCCTTAATTCCTCCAGTCTTAACCTCCACGGTTAAGTCCCACCATATCACGCACATTGTAACGAATCACCCTCGGTATTTACCTGAGAACTCCCGAGAGGGCGGAATGTGGCACAAGGTCAATTTTTTAGGTGGGGGTTTCCGAAACCGTAATCTTGGGCAAAAATTCACCAGAAACCCCGTATACGAAGGGCCGGTTTGCTGTTTACTTCCCCAGACGAAATTTTGCTCTTCGGCATAACCTCGTCTTGGTTCGTCTCTGTTCAGAGGCAGAGAGGTCGACTATATAGGAGAAAACCTAACCTCATTCGCTTCGTGTTATCTTGGTGAGATGTAAATTCCACTCGATCAGCTTCTCCTCCCACCCGAACAACTGCCTTGTGGACCGACTCCCAAGAGGATGCTTTAACGATCGCTAAAATCTTAACCTGTTTACGTCCTAGTGTTAACCGTCATCTACACATCCGCATAAGCTGTACCTCTTAATTTGGATCTTAATAGGATGATAATCACTGTAAAAACCTCTTCAAATATCGATCCAGGTAACCGCTATGGGATTTCTAACTAAGCAATTTATTCAACAATCGCAGGTCAATTGTTCTAGTCCTGCGGGCCGTGGCTATGGATCCACTGTTTTTTTTTTTTTTTCATTAGTGTAGTTACTGCTCACCCTGTTTCCAAGACCCAGGGACTGAATTCCTTAGTTTTTATGCCACCAAATTCAAGTACTGAAAATTGTCTGATTCTACTTCTTCTTTCTCATCATCTTTTCCTCCTCCTCCTCCCCTTCCTCCTCCTCCTCCTTCTTCTTCTTCTTCTTCTTCTTCTTATTCTTGTCGCGTCCTTTCAAAGGAAGAGGCAATTATGACTCTCCACAACTTTTTATCAGTTGTGGTCCCCGCCTTCCGTTCCATCATCTAGCTGGGACCCTAACAGTTGCTACCACCCCGGATCTAGTATGCACCTGGGAACACCAGCAGGTAAGAGATGGTCCCACGCTCCTCAAAACCGCCTGATCATAGCCATTGCTCTTGGACGTAGTTTATTGCCTTACCCAAGACGCGGATGCAGTTTGTCGTCTTACCCAGGGCGGGATTGTTTAGGGTTCCGATTTTGACTGATTTAAAAGAAGATCATCTGCATCGCTTCCTAGTCCTCGGCAGACCATAGGGACAACAAAGTTGAAGGCTGTTTTCTTTCATGACAGGGTTTACAACAGATGGGTGGGGCTCAGGATTTGTCCTGGTCTCCGATATCACAGACAAAATAATGAAAATAAGTGGTTCTCAGGAGAAGAGTAATTGTCTGCTGCTGTGCAACTGTCGTGAATTCCCGACACACGTAACAGAAAGAATTTGCCTTGATGCATCCTCGGTGTTTTGAAGTCAATGAAGCTATTGTAGAGATATTTATTCTCTCACAAAATATGGAAAACAACATAAACAGTAATCACATATATAGTGACGTCCATGCGTACGGAATTTGAAGAGGATATCATTTCGCCATAATGAAAATTAGCCCGCAAAGCCGACAATAGGTCACCAATGGCGGTCATTACGCCAGGTTGTTACTTTTCCTAAAATTAAAAATTAAAATCAATAACACAATGTCCTAAATAGGACACGACAGTCTTACATGTACCTGTATACATTTTAGGTATTTGTATACATATATATCTAAAAGAATTAACTGCGATGAGTAAATACGGATTACAGATCAACAGCCAAGAATTAGATGAGAACAGCTATTTTTATACAGTATTTACATTAGTCGGACTATTGTCCTCATCTTTGTCGCCATATTTGTCACAACGTTTCGGCGTTGTACGCTCCGGCCTTCTTCAGGTGGTTGGAATTTTGGATAACAAAAAAATGTTGCAATATGAGACCTGGTAAAAACATGGATAGATAACAGCAAAATTGCAATATGAGTACTGTTAAAAAATGGTGCTGAAAAATTAGGTTTATAATACTCAGAAATTCATACCCAGGTTTTTTGTCCTCAGGGACACATGGTACAATGGATAAAGGCGTTGGTTAGATCCAGTGACAGACCCAAAGAGTGTGAGTTCAATACCCGGTTCAGGCAGTGGAGAACTTTCAGAGGGAAAATTACCAGGAGATAACTGATAACTGACATCCATCAAACATGGCTCGTGGAACTAGAACAGTCTACCCCAGTGATCGAAATAAAGGGTTTGGTTCGAAATTCCAACCACCTGAAGAAGGCCGGAGTGTACAACGGCCGAAACGTTGTGACAAATATGGCGACAAAGATGAGGACAATAGTCCGACTAATGTAAATACTGTACATAATACCTCATCTCAGAAATATAGACAGAGCTATTTTTATAGTTGCCTATAATAATGGATAGCGTCTCAGATTGAGGAATCGGAGAGCCGAGTTCGAATTCCAGTCGAATCCATTATATTCACTTACCTGCTAATACACTTGAGAAAGATATTAATCCTCTTTTTCTGCCTCAGCTATGGGTAAATAGCAGGACCGACCGGGTTCTGTAGCCTTGGATGGCAACTGGCATCGAAAGATACACAATCGACTAAACGTGTATCACGCCTGACACATAACTGACTGAAATTTCTTTGTAAACCAGTGTTATTTGAGAAATAGAACAACAGCAAAAGAAAAGGATGTCTGCAGTGGAAAATATGTGTGCAGTGGTTACTCCTTTTATTTTGCATAGGAAACTAATCCATCTTTGTTTAATATTTAGATGAAAGTTTAGTCGAGGGAGAATTGCATTTTATATGAAAAGAGTCAGAGAAGAAGAGAGGCATGATGAGTAATTTTAAGCTTCACAATTCTAGAAGTAGTAAACATTAATATTATTTATTGTGTTTTTATACAGTTGCAGGTCCACACGAGATGCCATATCTTTGTTCCGAGGAAACAAAAGACTGCAAGCTTCTTGAAATGTCAATGACCTTCAATAGTTTTCTTTTTTCTTACTTTCTTTCTTTCGTTATTTTACCATCTTTCTTTCTTTCTTTCTTTCTTTCTTTCTTTCTTTCTTTCTTTCTTTCCTTCTTTCTTTCTTTCTTTCTTTCTTTCCTTCTTTCTTTCTTTCTTTCTTTCCTTCTTTCTTTCTTTCTTTCTTTCTTTCCTTCTTTCTTTCTTTCTTTCTTTCTTTCTTTCTTGTTCTCTTCTCTTTTTATTCTTTCTTTCTCTATCTCTTCCTTCCTTTCTTGCTTTCTCTTACTTCTCTTCCATTCTTTCTTTATCTCTTCCATTCTTTCATTCTTTCTTTGTCTGTTTCTTTCTTTCATTCTCTTATTTTCTCTTTGTTTCCTCTTTCTTTCTTTCTTTCTTTCTTCCTTCCTTTCTTTCTTTCTTTCTTTCTTGTTCTCTTCCCTTTTTCATTCTTTCTTTCTCTATCTCTTCCTTCCTTTCTTGCTTTCTCTTACTTCTCTTTCTTTCTTTATCTCTTCCATTCTTTCCTTCTTTCTTTGTCTCTTCCTTTCTTTCTCTAACTTTAATTTTTTTTTCTTTCATTCTTTCTTTGTCTGTTTCTTTCTTTCATTCTCTTTGTTTCCTCTTTGTTTGTTTCTTTCTTTCCATTATTTATTTATTTCTCTTAATTTCTTTCTCTTTACTTCTTTCTTTCTCTATCTCTCCCATTCTCTCTTTGTTCCAATTAATGTTTTCTCTTTCTGTCTTTCTTTCTTTCTTTCTTTGTTTCTTTCTTTCAGTTTCCGTCTCTTTCTTTCTTTTACTTTCTTTGTCTTTTCTTCTTTTGGATACATTCTTTAAATTTCTACTTTATTTACTCATTAATTTATTTAGTTCCCTCTTTTGTTCTTTTGGTCCTTTTGCTGCTCTAACTTTACTCTTTTTTATTATATTCTAGTCATTTCTTTCTTTCTTTCTTTCTTCTCTTCTTTCTTTCTTTCTATATTTATTTCTCTCTCCCTCTCATTCTTTCTTTCTTTTTCTCTCTGTCTTTTTCTTTCTTTCTTTTTTTTTCCTTTCACATTTTTGTTCCAATTGTTTCTAAAATATTTTTCTCTTAGTAATCATTTCTTTCTTTCTTTCTTTCTTTCTTTCTTTCTTTCTTTCTTTCTTTCTTTCTTTCTTTCTTTCTTTCTTTCCTTTCACTTTTTTGTTCCAGTTGGTCTAAAATATTTTCGCTCTTACTAATCATTCTCTCTTTCTTTCTTTCTGTCTTTCTTTCTTTCTTTCTTTCTTTCTCTCTTTCTTTCTCTCTTCTTTCTTTCTTTCTTTATTTATTTTCTCTAATCATTTTTCTTTCATTCCCTTTTTATTTCCTTTCACATCCTTTCATATTTTTCTTTTCGTTCCTTTTTTCTCAATTTTCTCTTTTTCCCTTTCATGTTTTTTTTCTCCGTTTTTCTTCCTTTTTTTTTATTTTCTTCATCATATCTTTATTCCTGTATTTGTTTTCAATATTTTCCCTTAATATTTAATTACTAAATCAGCCTATTTAAAAAAATTAGTTTCCCAAATCCTTCGGTCTGTTTCTCATGTCTCCTTTTTCAATAAGGTTAGATTGAATGATTCACGAATTTATCTCTACATTTAATCTTTGCCTAGACGCCCAGATCCGAGCTTTGATAAAATAAAAATCAAAAAGAAATATTAATTTGAGAAAAAAATTCTTTGATGTTTTCATTTAAGAAAAAAATTCCAATGTCTCTTGATACACGGGTGGATGTATGGGCTGTCCTGCGATTACCAGTGAGATCGGCGGGTTAATTTCAAATGCTGGCCAATTGCTTCCGCTTTCGCATAGATACCCTTGGAAAAGTACGAATTCACAATATCTTCCTTTAGCTAAGGGATAAAAGTAGAGCAAACTGAATTCACTAGTGTTGGGTAGCAACAAATGTGGGAAGAAAACAATTCTGACTCCAAAATAGGGTCTAGCAACTCTGCCATCGTAAAATCTACTTGCTCCTAAAATTAGTGCAGCACTTGGCACAGTGTGCATAAATAGTTCTCAGGGAAGACTTCTTTCAGTCTTTTCTGTAATGTTTCCTTCAGTCTTTTCCTTTCTGCCTTTTCACCGTTTTTTTTTTTTTTTTTTTTACTGCTTGAATCTTTTAGTCTTTCCCGCTAACTTTTCTTTTCCCACTTTTCTTTCTTTGATTTTTTTCTTTCTTTCTTTCTTTCTTTCTTTCTTTCTTTCTTTCTTTCTTTCTATATCTTTCTTTCTTTCTTTCATTCTATGTCTTTCTTTCTTTCTTTCTTTCTTTCTTTTTTCTATGTCTTTTTTCTTTCTTTCTTTATTTTTCTTACTTTCTATCTATATTTTGTCTTTCTTTTAATGCTTTTATTTTTTCATTTCCTTTCAGCTTTTTGTCGCCTTTGTTTCCACTCACTCATTTTATCTTTCTTTCTTTTTTTCGTTCTTTTACTGCTTTTATCTTTTCTTCTTTTCCTTTCACTTCCCTCAGTTGTTTTAAAACGTTTTCTTTCTCTTCCTAATTATTCTTTCTTTCTTTCTTTCTTTTACTGCTTTTATCTTTTCTTCTTTTCCTTTCACTTCCCTCAGTTGTTTTAAAACGTTTTCTTTCTCTTCCTAATTATTCTTTCTTTCTTTCTTTCTTTTACTGCTTTTATCTTTTCTTCTTTTCCTTTCACTTCCCTCAGTTGTTTTAAAACGTTTTCTTTCTCTTCCTAATTATTCTTTCTTTCTTTCTTTCTTTTACTGCTTTTATCTTTTCTTCTTTTCCTTTCACTTCCCTCAGTTGTTTTAAAACGTTTTCTTTCTCTTCCTAATTATTCTTTCTTTCTTTCTTTCTTTTACTGCTTTTATCTTTTCTTCTTTTCCTTTCACTTCCCTCAGTTGTTTTAAAACGTTTTCTTTCTCTTCCTAATTATTCTTTCTTTCTTTCTTTCTTTTACTGCTTTTATCTTTTCTTCTTTTCCTTTCACTTCCCTCAGTTGTTTTAAAACGTTTTCTTTCTCTTCCTAATTATTCTTTCTTTCTTTCTTTCTTTTACTGCTTTTATCTTTTCTTCTTTTCCTTTCACTTCCCTCAGTTGTTTTAAAACGTTTTCTTTCTCTTCCTAATTATTCTTTCTTTCTTTCTTTCTTTTACTGCTTTTATCTTTTCTTCTTTTCCTTTCACTTCCCTCAGTTGTTTTAAAACGTTTTCTTTCTCTTCCTAATTATTCTTTCTTTCTTTCTTTCTTTTACTGCTTTTATCTTTTCTTCTTTTCCTTTCACTTCCCTCAGTTGTTTTAAAACGTTTTCTTTCTCTTCCTAATTATTCTTTCTTTCTTTCTTTCTTTTACTGCTTTTATCTTTTCTTCTTTTCCTTTCACTTCCCTCAGTTGTTTTAAAACGTTTTCTTTCTCTTCCTAATTATTCTTTCTTTCTTTCTTTCTTTTACTGCTTTTATCTTTTCTTCTTTTCCTTTCACTTCCCTCAGTTGTTTTAAAACGTTTTCTTTCTCTTCCTAATTATTCTTTCTTTCTTTCTTTCTTTTACTGCTTTTATCTTTTCTTCTTTTCCTTTCACTTCCCTCAGTTGTTTTAAAACGTTTTCTTTCTCTTCCTAATTATTCTTTCTTTCTTTCTTTCTTTTACTGCTTTTATCTTTTCTTCTTTTCCTTTCACTTCCCTCAGTTGTTTTAAAACGTTTTCTTTCTCTTCCTAATTATTCTTTCTTTCTTTCTTTCTTTTACTGCTTTTATCTTTTCTTCTTTTCCTTTCACTTCCCTCAGTTGTTTTAAAACGTTTTCTTTCTCTTCCTAATTATTCTTTCTTTCTTTCTTTCTTTTACTGCTTTTATCTTTTCTTCTTTTCCTTTCACTTCCCTCAGTTGTTTTAAAACGTTTTCTTTCTCTTCCTAATTATTCTTTCTTTCTTTCTTTCTTTTACTGCTTTTATCTTTTCTTCTTTTCCTTTCACTTCCCTCAGTTGTTTTAAAACGTTTTCTTTCTCTTCCTAATTATTCTTTCTTTCTTTCTTTCTTTTACTGCTTTTATCTTTTCTTCTTTTCCTTTCACTTCCCTCAGTTGTTTTAAAACGTTTTCTTTCTCTTCCTAATTATTCTTTCTTTCTTTCTTTCTTTTACTGCTTTTATCTTTTCTTCTTTTCCTTTCACTTCCCTCAGTTGTTTTAAAACGTTTTCTTTCTCTTCCTAATTATTCTTTCTTTCTTTCTTTCTTTTACTGCTTTTATCTTTTCTTCTTTTCCTTTCACTTCCCTCAGTTGTTTTAAAACGTTTTCTTTCTCTTCCTAATTATTCTTTCTTTCTTTCTTTCTTTTACTGCTTTTATCTTTTCTTCTTTTCCTTTCACTTCCCTCAGTTGTTTTAAAACGTTTTCTTTCTCTTCCTAATTATTCTTTCTTTCTTTCTTTCTTTTACTGCTTTTATCTTTTCTTCTTTTCCTTTCACTTCCCTCAGTTGTTTTAAAACGTTTTCTTTCTCTTCCTAATTATTCTTTCTTTCTTTCTTTCTTTTACTGCTTTTATCTTTTCTTCTTTTCCTTTCACTTCCCTCAGTTGTTTTAAAACGTTTTCTTTCTCTTCCTAATTATTCTTTCTTTCTTTCTTTCTTTTACTGCTTTTATCTTTTCTTCTTTTCCTTTCACTTCCCTCAGTTGTTTTAAAACGTTTTCTTTCTCTTCCTAATTATTCTTTCTTTCTTTCTTTCTTTTACTGCTTTTATCTTTTCTTCTTTTCCTTTCACTTCCCTCAGTTGTTTTAAAACGTTTTCTTTCTCTTCCTAATTATTCTTTCTTTCTTTCTTTCTTTTACTGCTTTTATCTTTTCTTCTTTTCCTTTCACTTCCCTCAGTTGTTTTAAAACGTTTTCTTTCTCTTCCTAATTATTCTTTCTTTCTTTCTTTCTTTTACTGCTTTTATCTTTTCTTCTTTTCCTTTCACTTCCCTCAGTTGTTTTAAAACGTTTTCTTTCTCTTCCTAATTATTCTTTCTTTCTTTCTTTCTTTTACTGCTTTTATCTTTTCTTCTTTTCCTTTCACTTCCCTCAGTTGTTTTAAAACGTTTTCTTTCTCTTCCTAATTATTCTTTCTTTCTTTCTTTCTTTTACTGCTTTTATCTTTTCTTCTTTTCCTTTCACTTCCCTCAGTTGTTTTAAAACGTTTTCTTTCTCTTCCTAATTATTCTTTCTTTCTTTCTTTCTTTTACTGCTTTTATCTTTTCTTCTTTTCCTTTCACTTCCCTCAGTTGTTTTAAAACGTTTTCTTTCTCTTCCTAATTATTCTTTCTTTCTTTCTTTCTTTTACTGCTTTTATCTTTTCTTCTTTTCCTTTCACTTCCCTCAGTTGTTTTAAAACGTTTTCTTTCTCTTCCTAATTATTCTTTCTTTCTTTCTTTCTTTTACTGCTTTTATCTTTTCTTCTTTTCCTTTCACTTCCCTCAGTTGTTTTAAAACGTTTTCTTTCTCTTCCTAATTATTCTTTCTTTCTTTCTTTCTTTTACTGCTTTTATCTTTTCTTCTTTTCCTTTCACTTCCCTCAGTTGTTTTAAAACGTTTTCTTTCTCTTCCTAATTATTCTTTCTTTCTTTCTTTCTTTCTTTTTAAGTCCTTCTTTCTTTCTTTCTTTATTTTTCTTACTTTCTATCTATATTTTGTCTTTCTTTTAATGCTTTTCTTTTTATTTCACTTTTTTGTCCCAGTTGTTCCTAAAACATTTTCTTTCTCTTTCTACATGTTCTTTCTTTTCCTCCTTTCTTTTTCTCTCTTTCTTTCTTTTTATGTCTTTTTCTTTCTTTCTTTCTTTCTTTCTTTCTTTCTTTCTTTCTTTCTTTCTTTATTTTCTCTCTTTTCCTTTCATATTTCTTGTCCTAGTTGTTTCTAATTCATTTTGCTTCTCTATTTACTCATTCTTTCTTTATTTATTTCTATCTATATTTTTCTTTTTTTTTACTGCTTTTATCTATTTTTCTTTTTATTTCACTTTTTTGTTCCAGTTTGTTTCTAAAACATTTTCTCTCTCTTTGTATGCTTTCTTTCTTTTTTCCTTCTTTCTTTTTCTCTCTTTCTTTCTTTCTTTCTTTCTTCCTTTATTTCTTTCTTTCTTTCCTTCTTTTACTGCTTTTATCTTTTCCTTTCATATTTCTTGTCCGATTTGTTTCTAATACATTTTGTTTCTCTTTCTTTCTACATTTCTTTCTTTCTTCATTTCTTTCTTTCTTTCTTTCTTTCTACATTTCTTTCTTTCTTTCTTTCTTTCTTTTTTTCTTTCTTTCTTTCTGTTACTGTTTTTATTATTCCTCTCAATTTTCTCACCCCGGCTTTTTCTAAAAGCTTATTCTTTCTCTTTTTTTCTCTTGTGTCTTTCTTTTTTTTTCTCGAATTTTCTAGCATATGGCGCATTGTAATACTGACATATCTTCGAGTGAATATATTGCCTAATTCTATCATGTCGATCTTTGTATTCCTTCGGTGTGAAAACTGGAGCGCCAGACACTAATTGGCCAATAGTTTCACAATGTTTTTCCCATAATAGGAACAGATAATTTCGGAATAGGAGTATACAGGTCCGCTTATCGCCCGGTTCCCACTCATTATCCGTCTTTTGAACATCATTAGTTTTCCAGTTATTTTCCTGAAGCCTTGTCTTTCTCTTTCATGCCCAGTAACCCCAGACATCTTAGTTGCATTATCGCCTTGCTTCGGGTGAATTGATCGAAAAATCTTCATATAAATTTGGTCTTCTCCATTTGTTGTTATTTCATGTTTGCCTGATAAATCCGAATGAAGAGGCCTTCATCATGTACAGCCGTTATAAATGCTTCTGTCTCTACTTTTAGCTCTGCAGTCATGATCAACATCAGAAAGAGGCAGCTGAAGTTTCTGGGACACATAATGAGGAAGTAAGGCCTGGAGAATCTGATACTCACGGGTCAAATAGAGGGAAAGAGAGACAAGGGAAAGCAGTGTGTGACATACCTGACGAGCTTGAGCAGGTGGATGACAGTACGTGATCTGGGGGAGGAAGCAGAGGGGAGGAACTTGCTGAGAGCTGCAAGGGATAGTAGGGAGGTGGAGATCCATGATCGCCTACATCCTGAAAGAACACGCCAGATAAAAAGAAAAGAAGTGTTTTTGTTTCCTGGTGTTTTAAAAATTAACAGACATGATGAGGCAGAACCTGGGATGAGCACAACTAGTTGCGACTTGCCTTTTCCCCGCCAAAAAAGAGCCCGTGTTTGCTTAGCATGTAAGGCTACTGCAGTTGAAATGAAGGAGAAAAAAAGCACTTACCGCTCTGTCGTAATCCGTCCTCGGCCAGATAACGTAAAGGAATAAGGAGGGACTTGCATTGCATTTTTATGCAATGAATATGCAATGCATTATGGGACAGAGACGCAATGAATTATGGGATCGCATGAAGACGCAAGGGATTATGGGTATATGGACAGATATAAAAGCAACTAGTTTTTCCCAGTGGGGATGCTTGGAGCGACGTTCACGGCTGGCGACTGGAAAAGTCTGTTAGTGTGATTTTGAGACAGAACTCAAGAAGGAACGACTCGAGGTTGGAATACCAGTTGGGAGAGCTTGAATTTACTCGCTGGTTGCTGTTTTCTTTCTATTTCACCACAGTATCCCATAATACTTTTAAATAATAATAATAATAATAATAATAATAATAATAATAATTATTATTATTATTGTCGTTGTTGTTGTTGTTCTTTTTATTATTACTTCCTTTGATTTCTGTTGTATACGCATTTCCTTCCGTGTCCCAAGTCCCTGAATTCAGAAATGGCTTCCTGACATTTTCCACTGATCAGTTTTCTTAAAAAGAATAAAAATTAATAAAAAAAAAACCCTCTAAATTTCTTTGTAATGTGTGTTACAAAAAGGCAAAATTTATTAAGAGCTACAAAGGACAGGAAAATGTGGAGAGCCATGATCTCCTACATCCAGAAGGGAGATGGCACATAAAAAAGAAAAATGAGCTTGAGTAAATGAATGGTGGAACAGAGATTAAGAGAAATAATAAAAAGACAAAATTTATTAAGAGCTACAAAAGACAGGAAATTGTGGAGAGCCTTAATCACCAACATCCTGAAGGGACATGGCGCATAGAAGAAGAATACTTGATTGTCACTTTGTATTAATAATCAAAGCATTAGTTTTTAATGGAAGTATATGATTATCAATTTGTATTTCAAATAAAACATAGTTATTACAAGGCCCTAGTAGATGGAGAGGGGGCTTTTTACTAGTTGTAGTATTTTTACGGGGTTTTATTTTAAGAAAGTACAATAAAAAAAAAGAAATACAAATGCAACGTCAATGGCCATTTTCTGTCATCTTGAACCCCGTTCATCTTTCCTCAATCCCTCTATACCCAGGCTTTTCTCTCACCTTCTCTCTGTGTAACCCCCTGCGTACTAGTGTATTTCCCGCCTTCATTGGGATGAAATGATTAAAAAAAAACAACAACTAATGCATTAGTAACACAATTTTTACTAAATACTGAAAAATAAGGACAAAATATTAAGGTCTGAAGATTACCAATAAAAATGCAAATTAAATGTTAATACAAGATATCATCAAATTATCAAGCGAACGCTTGCATTTATTGACTAACTCTTATATTTCTAAAGATTTATTCTACAGAGAGAATTTGGAGACCTCTGGAAGATCCATATCCCTATAAGTAGTAGCCGGGGGACGGGAGGGCCTTGCCCCCTACCTTTTTTTACCAATTGTAGTATTTTTACAGGGTTTTAAGAAAATACAATAAAAAAAAGAAATACAATGAAGAAAAAAAACTATCAACGCAAGGAAGACTATAACTTTCATAAAACCTTAATGAAAGAATTCTTCTTTAAAGGTGTAAGATGATTGTAATCTCCCTTTATCGTGTGAGTGCGTTTTCATTTTAATCTGAAATTGTGGTGAATCCAATAAAATAAATTCAAATATAAAAATAAAAATGTACAAACAAATAGAAAAGAATACAAATTAAAACAAAGCATTTGCTTTCCTTTGAAATCCTTATCTCTTTTTCTATCTTTCGCTCTCTTTCTCTCTCTATATTTCTCTCTCAAATAAAAAGAAGAAGAAGACGAAAAGACTAACCCTGACTGAAAAACACAGGATATTGACGGTTCAGCGGTTAAATATTTTTTGCCCCCACCTCAAAAAAGCCACATTTGTCTCTGCTACGGCCCTGATAAAGCAGATGTGCCGAAACTTGCTTAATGTAAGAGCCGCATACGATAAATTTCAGATGGCGCATATCCCTATAAGTAGTAGCTGGGGGACGGGAGGGCCTTGCCCCCCTACCTTTTTTTACCAATTGTAGTATTTTTACAGGGTTTTATTTTAACAAAATACAATTAAAAAAAAAAATTCAATGTTCTTGTAGCTAACCATGTTGTTGGCCTTTGATAACTTAAGGCTGAATTCTAAAATTTTTTCCCTGCCCCCAACCATTATGTCCCTGCTACGGTCATGCCCTCCATAGATTTAAATATAAAGGATCATTTCGAAATTCTCTGAAGGTTACACGGACCGACATACGCAAGATGAAGACCGGAGTGAAGAAGGAAACGGCAGAAACGTCTTGAGATAAAAAAATAACAAAGATAATAATGAGGATAATAGTTCACGTTCACGTCGTTATATTTATAAGATTCCTGTTTTGCCTCTGCTCGTTTTAAGGTAGTTATTGGTTGTCTATCTACACTGAGTGCCAAATTATTATCGAGATGACTTTTTTCTAATATTTCAAAGACCGTCCAATCAATTCACACAAAGTTTTTACACAATATTGGCAACACTGGCCTGTGCAAACACTGAAATTTTCGTACTGATCTGCGCAATGTAAACAAACTGGCGCCATAATGGTTATCAGCATGGTGATTTGAGCGTGTCGCAGTTAGCTCCTCCTCATTTCCTTAATCCTTCAACAGAGTTCTCTCTCCCCTGAGTATAAATACTGGCTGACCCTTCTCTCTCTCTCTCTCTCTCTCTCTCTCTCTCTCTCTTTCGATTTAGGCCTTGGGCCGCTACCTCGCGCGGAGGCGAAGTAAAATCTCTCTTTTTCCACTTAGGCCAATATGTGACCTCTCACAGATACAGCGTTTCCCAAATTCCGGGAACGCGCTAAGAACAATACACGTACGTACGAACACTCATAACACACACACATAATTTCTCCATATAAACTCTATGTAACTGTCCATGTCTTTGTTTAACTTGTTTTGTTATTAATATATATTTGTTTACCCATGTATATCGGTCTTGTTTGTTTTCTTTGTCTTCTTTGGACTTAATTAAAGTCTGACATTTTCATGTAGCTGGACCGGCCAGCAGGAAATTTTAACCTTCCGATATCTCTTCACATCTTCACTCCCACGGTCCGCTACAAGCGTGCCAAATTATTAGAAAAGTGTAAGAATTTAGTGAAGAGATGGGCCGTAAAAGCAGTTTAAGTGATGCTGAAAAGAAAACTATCACCTCAGAACTCTCAAAAGGTAAATCTACCCTAGAAATTTCTAAAATGATAGGGAGGTGTCATCAAACTGAAAAAGCTCACCGCCGACCCTACACAAGTACGCAAAAGGGCAGATAAAGTCAAGCCGAGGGTAATTTCACGTCGTCTCATGTCACGACTTAAACGAGAGGCCACGAAGAACCCTGGACTTACCAGACAGGAGCTTTTCAGTCGCATTGGGGTTCCTACTGTGTCTAAAAGTACCCGGTGTCGGTATCTGAGGGAAATAGCAATAACAGTCAAACCTGTACCGAAGCCTCCGTTGACGAGAAATTACATTCAAAATCGATTGAAATGGGACGAGGACAATATGAAGATTGACTTCTCTAAAATTTTGTTCACAGACGAAACTCGAGCAACCCTTGATGGGCCAGATAGATGGTGCAAAGGCTGGGTAATGAATGGACAGAATCGCCATCAGTGTTTAAGACGCCAACAAGTCGGTGGGGGCATAATGATCTGGGGTGGTATTATTGGAAGAACATCCGTGGGCCCATGGAGAGTACCAGATGGTGTCAAAATGACTGCTGATGCATACATAGCGTTTATGAAGGAGCATCTTGAATCGTGGATGAAAAGGCAAAGAGTTGCCTTCAGAAGGGCCATTGTTTTTATGCAAGATAATGCTCCCTCACATGCTGCTCACAAGACTACTGAATATTTGAAACAGTTAGGCTTCGATGGACCTCGAAAAATGAAGTGGCCAGCAAATTCTCCGGATTTGAACCCAATCGAAAACCTTTGGAGCATCATGAAGCGAAGACTGTACGCCAACGGGCGACAATTCAGGAGCAACGCTGAGTTGTGGGAAGAAATTCTTGACATATCATTACAGCAGATGACATCCTACAATTAACAAATTCTATGGATCGTCGACACATTCCCTATTAATTTGTTTAAAACTGTGCCTTTGTTTGTATCTGTTATTATTTGTTTGATTATCTTACTTATTAGCTTCTTTTGATCATAAACATTCACGTGCAACATTAATAAACGTTTTGGTTGCTCAATTCTGGGAATTTTACTAAACATTTGTAATAATTTGGCACGCTCAAATCACCGTGCAGATAACAAATATGGCGCCAGTTTGCGCAGATCAGTACGGAAATTTCAGTGATTGCGCAGGTCAGTATTGCCAACATTGTGTGAAAATTTTGTGTGAATTGATTGGACGGTTTTCGAAATATTAGAAAAAAGTTATCTCGATAATAATTTGGCACGCAGTGTATTGTTGAATTAATTTACATAACCTGCGTGTTTTACAGCTGTTGGTATATTTTAGTATTACTATTAACGCTAGGATTCATATTTATCCTTGGACGGCCAATCGTTTCCTTCTTTTTGAAGGTGGGAAGCACTAGCCGGAGCCTGAAGGGTGCTTCACATTATCTCCAGACCACAGGTCAATAGGCATCGAGTTGGTTCTGGTGAAGATCCCAAATAAACCATGCTCGCAACACAATGTTACTTCCGACGTCAAACACATCTGTTTACCTTCCATTCTACGTCATAGATAACGATCTCTATGAGCGCCTTATAACGATCAAAAGGAAACGAGTTAACACATCGTTAAAAATCTGACTTGCAGTTGCAAAAAAAATCACAAGAGACTAACACGTCTACACAAGAAAACAATACCCTGTCCAATGGGGAAAGCTACTGGTGGCACCAGGATTGACAGTAGAGCTTCAGCCTCTGAAACTGTGTTACCTCCCATGGTTGTCCGCTGACGAGAGCAGGGTATCGTACGTGCTTCCATAAGTTGCATGTAGAAAACTTGGTATTTTGTTGAATGGATATTTTTAAAACATTCAGTATATAATCTTTTTTTATTATATTTAATGAATAAACAGTTTTCACAGTAAGTTGTCCAATACTACTACTACTACTACTAATAATAATATTTGTGGGATGGTAGTGGTAATATTAGCGTTTCCTTGCCTGTCATCTCGACTTCAGTCACTTTCCCACAGCCCTAACATAAATTATTTATAAATTGATGGCAATTATTCAGATGAGATCCTCTTGGTATCTCAATAGCATGAATTTAGACGTAATACTAGATTGGCAAATAGGTCTCATTATTTTGCTGTTCAAACTGCTCGATGTCACAGTAAGTTCTATTTTTTTTCGCACTTCTCGCCTGTGGAACTTTCTTCCGTTTTTTTCTTTGCTTTCCTGGAAACTACGATTTTCAAAAATGTAAACAGAATGCCAATTGCCTTCTTCTGTCTTCCCGAAACCTTTTCCCTCGGGTATTTGTGCGTAAGTGAATATAAAAAAACCCGGTGGGTATTGGAACTCGGCTCTCTGATTAACAATTCCGAGCCATTATGAATTACACCCCCTGCATATCCAAGTTTATCGTACCTGGTATTCCCAAGCGGTCACCCATCTAGTTAATGACCATGCTTGACGTTGCTTAACTTCAGTGATCGTACGACAACCGTTTTTTGAACGTGATTCGGTCGTAAGCCAGAAGTGTTTGAGTCGTAGTCTCTTTTTCATAAAGTATATTTACACCTACCCGGGTGTTCGAATGGTGTAAGGGGTAGCAATTTGGAGAGCCAAGTTCGAAACTCAGTCGGGTTCGTTACATTTACATTCGCGCAAATACCCTTTGGAAATGTATGAATCCATGTCTTTCTCCCGGCTATGGGTTAAATTGGTAGTACTTGTTCATGAAAAAGTATTGCCATATAGGACGATATATGATACAGTAAAGAGTTCCTTTCCTTATTTCTAACGAAGTTTGAACAATTCGAGCTTTCTGAATGGATATTTTGGAGAAAAAAAAAGTACCTTCCTCGAAGTAGAAGTATTTTAAAATATATTTTATTCATTACTAATCATAGTGTCATTATTTAATCGTCAAAGATTTTTTTTATGATTTGCTTTGCCTTTTGCGAAATTATACTGCTTATATGGAAAGAACAAATTTGGGTTCATCTAGAGGAATTCACGAAAGAATATTTGAATACCAACAATTGTTGTATGGAACAAAACAATATACTGAAGACTTGTAGAGAATATAACGCACACAGAACTTCCTGTACTAACTGTAACTTGACGACCGGTGACGTCACGCTTCACAAAACTGGTCAACTTGTGAGCCACGGGCACACACACACCAAAACTTATCTACAAATCGAAACGTCAATAAAAAATGAAACAAAAGAAGAAACATTTACTAAAAATCTTTCCGCAACACTTTGTACTATTTCTAAAAAAATCGATTATATTGCGCTGGGCTTGGATTTAAACATATTTTTTATACTATTTACATTATTTGGACTATTGTCCTCATCTTTGTCGCCATATTTATTACAACATTTCGGCCGAAACGTTGTAATAAATATGGCGACAAAGATGAGGTCAATAGTCCGAATAACGTAAATAGTGTACATAATACCTCATCTCAGAAATATAAACAGATATTTTTTTTTATTCTCAATTCTCATAATAAATTGACTTTTCAAAACCAGTGTAAAACGTCTGCAAAAATTCTTTCCTATTTATAAAGCCAAAACGCAACGACAAAATTTTGAAATCGAATGCATGTTCCTAACTTCAGGATATTTTTGTAATTATTGTAAACAAAATATTATATTTAATCGATGATACAAGCAATAAAAGCCGCCTAATCGTAAAAGACAATTCTAGAATTGGTGAAACATTCATCAAAAGATTAAATCTAAGAAGGCCCTCATCAAAAAAATATAATTCATTTGTGATCAAAACAACAAAGATGAGGATACTAGTCTGAATAATTCATGTAATAATGCATTTTTATAGTAACTCATTTGCAATCCATTTCCCTTGTAAGCTATTTGCAATGCATTTCTATATTAAAGTCATTTGTGATCAAATCAACAAAGACTACTGACATGGCCCAGCGGATAAAAAACGTTGGTTGGATCCAGTGACTTGACCCAAAGAGTTGTGAGTTCAGTACCTGGCTTACTGCAGCGGTGAACAAAAACTTGAGGAACTGTAACTGAGGCATCCGGAAGAGGCATGGCGCGTGGAACTAGAACAATCTACCCGTGTGGACGAAATAAAGTTTTCAGTTCGAAATTCCTATCACTTAAAGAAGGCCGGAGTGTACAAAGGCCGAAACGTCATGAAAATGACAATAAAGGTGAGGACAACAGTTCGGACAATGTAAATAAGGTAAATAAACACCTCATTTCAGAAATATTGACAGAATATGATACTAGTCAGAATAATGTATATTTATAGTAACTCTTTTGCGATGTATTCCGAAAAGTAAGGCATTTATCATCAATAGAATGACAACGAGAATAAACAATGCCTTATTAAAATTCATTTCCAATTCATTAGTTCCAACGATGAAAGTATACCATATTTTTTCCCCTGCAAGTTCTCTGCTTTCAAAATATAGGCATTCTGTTCCCAGGAAAATCGATTCGAAGAATTTGCTTCCTGCCTTAAGAATATATTATAAATCTTTTGGGGTTTCATGGTTGTCGACTTTTCAGAAGTTAAATTAGATCTTGTGATGTGACGCTTTTCAATTTGTCTTTTTTAAGGTATTTAATTCTCCCTTACGCCTCTCTCTTTCTCTTTCTCTCCCTACCTCTCACTCCCTAACCCACTCACTCCCACATTCAGTCATAAACGCAAGCACAACGAAATACATACACACACATATACGCATGCAAAATAGCTCTCCTCTTTGAATCTCAAGTGACAACTGGTTTCTTAGTTAAACCGTTGTTTGATATACTGCAACACACACACACACACATACAGACACACAAACACACACATATAAATGTATGTATATATATATATATATATATATATATATATATATATATATATATATGTATATATGCATGTTTCATTAAAAACGACAGACAAAGTACTACGATTGAGCTTTTTATTTAATTTTTTCTTGTGTTCGAACTAGAGCTTTCTTTACAGGACAAAGGGTGTGTAAGAACTGTCCAAATGTTTTATATTTCCGAGCGCTTTCGGCTATATCTTTAGCCATTATCAAGGATGATTCGATTTTTCAGCTTAATTGAGTGTGTGCATTATGTGTATGTCTTAGTGTGTAGTAGGGATGTTTTTAATTTCCGAATACGGTTAGCACATTGTGGCCTTGTTCGTAGTTAATATTGTTAAGAGTTGGCTTTTCCTCTTTTATTATTAAAGCCTCCGTTATTTTTAATCTTTTTTTACAGGTGGAAGCAATTAATATATTTGTGTTTTCTACTAGTTTATTTCTAATGGAGTCTGATAAGTTTGTGTGTATGTTTAAATGGGTTCTAATGGAGCTGTGGTCAGACAGGTGTAATGTAAGACATCTGGATAAACATGTAGTTGTGCAGCCGATGTAATTATTCATGAGTCCGGTTTGGTCAGGAACACAGTTCCTTAAGGGGCATTTGAACTCATAGATAATGTTCATTCTTTGTAATTTTAACTTAGCTGGTGTGTTTTTATTTCTGAGGATAAGGTTAGCTCTCTTAAATTTTTTATAGTAGATAATTAATTTGATTTTTTTATTCGGGTCAATTGGGGTAGTGTATTTCTTTATAATGTGTCTTAGTGAGGATTCATCTTGTTTGTAATTCTTATGCATTTGTTTTTTGTATATATATATATATATATATATATATATATATATATATATATATATATATATATATATATATATATATACCGAATGTAACAGCAAAATTGTCCAAATCGTGTAACACCATAATTATCCATCCCACAAAAGGTTTAATACCTCCCCCCCAAAAAAAGCAAAAACAAAAAAAACATTGCACAAATTGAGTTTCTTCTTTCCAGGTTTTTAGATAAGATGTTTCGCTGTTTTGACACCATTTTTCGTAAGAATCACTGAAAAAACAACCAGCTAAAAAGAAAACAGGTTAAAATGGTTTTGTGTCAGAGTCATTGTCTTCCCAACTGAGCAATGGTGAGTGGAAAAAAATCATCCAGGCCTTCTGTAATGGTATCAACATTCATACTCTGGCTTTCATTGTCAAAGTTCGTTCAAGAGAGAACGGTGAATAAGTTTTAAAAAAAGAGGGAACAGTAGAGAGAAAAACTGGATCAGGAAGTCACAACTGGAAGATGGATCATCATTTCAACCTTGTGCTAAAGAGGCCAATTAGAAAAGATCGAACTCAATTCATGAGACGTTTAGATCGTGACAGAGGAGTTTCAACTATGACAGTCCAAAGAGCTGTGAAACGTGTAAGTCACCTTGTTACTCCATGACAGAAAGTTAGAAAGGTAGAGAGGGCGAAGATCATCTTGAATAAATGGAAAATGGTCCTGGAATAATATATATATATATATATAGAGACGATATTAGTGGTGAATATACACATACATATGCAATTATATATACACATACATATATGTATAAAAATAATTCCAAGAGGATATGATCCAGGTAGAACTCGATGTCCAGGACAGAGTAAGGATATAATAAAAAGACTTAAACACTAATATTCCATGGTCATAATTTATTCCATTGGAATCGTAAGAACGATCCAATTCATCAGACCTACAGATTCAAAAAGAAAACAGAAAAACAACCCCGGGAAAAATTGGTGAGAGTATGTGTGAGAGTGTGGGGGGACCTGTGATCTATATAGAGGGTTAACAGACGAGAGAGGCAGGGAGGTCCAAGGGTGGAGGGGGCATTAAAATCTAATAGAGAGAAGATTTAAAGAGGGGTTTCAGTGAGAAAAGAGTGCGTATTTTCAAACGTCCGAAGATGTACCGGAAGAGTGTACAATTCTTGGCGACACATACACCCCATAGGCGATAAAATTGTATACTCCCGCCCAGACCCCTACGACGCATACGTACACACATCTATATCTATCTATCTATATATATATATATATATATATATATATATATATATATATATATACATCTACATCTGCACGCCTAGGACAACCGATTTCAAAACCAATGCTAGATTCGCTATAATGAGATAATGGAAACGTTTAGGTAAGATAACATTAGAAAGATTTTAGGATTCCCTGAAGTTAAGTGGAAACGGCGCTCGGAAACATTACGATTCCAATGGAATAAATTATGACCATGGAATATTAGTGTTTAAGTCTTTTTATTATGTATATATATATATATATATATAGGTGTCTGTGTGTGTGTGTGTGTGTGTGTGTGTGTGTGTGTGTGTGTGAACTTTATTTCAATACTTCAGACGCTTCCGATCCTTAGCCATGAATAATTAATGATGATGATATCATTTCCCTATAGGATCGATTTCATCACGATTTTTCTTTTACGCTTGGAAAGCGAATACACTTTCTTATTGCCCAGTGGAGTAATGGATAGCGGCTCGGTTTGAGGAATCGGAGAGCCGCGTTCGACTTCCAGTCGAATCCATTACATTCACTTACGTGCTAGGAAAGGTATGAATCCTCTTCCTCTCCCCCCATCTATGGGTAAATAGCAAGACAGACCGTGTTCTGTAGCCTTGGGTGGCAACTGATCGACCGCAGAAAGAAATGGCAACCTACCGCGGAAAAAAAATCTGCCTCGTCAGTCATGTATCGAAAGAAAGATATTAAACATTTTTTGGGGATGCAAAATTATGCTGTTACACGATTTGGACAATTTTCGGTAGATCACGCATGATGCATAGTTGACCGACTGAATGCTCAAAGTCATGACCCCATTCACGTCCACACGCCAACGCTACCATAATGACAAATTACAATTAAAACTCCTTCTTTCCCGCTCTATGCCAAACTGCGACCAAAGTAAATGGAGTGATAGAATGAAAGAAAGAAAGAGAGTGAGAGAGAGAGGAATAGAAAGTGATAGAGAGAGGAGATAAATATATGTCAGACAAAACTTGGTTGACGTTTATATTTCATTTCAGCTTGAATTAAACTTCACATAAAGTTACTTTTTCTTCGAGGTGTCTTCGATTGTGGGATCGACTATCACTACAGATGATGTTTTAATTTCTCAGCAAATTTGACTTTCAAGAACAGCCAAGGTGTGCCACAAAAGTGCGCGCACACAAAGAGGATGATATACGGTTAACTTTCCTGAGGTGTTTATAACTTTTACGTTGTTTCTATCATTAATGTTAACAAGGAAATATTTTTAATTTACGAAAATTACTAACTACGTAATACATATTACTTATAAGACATTCCTTCCTGCCGTCCAATTAGACGGCACGGGTACACTAGTTTATTAATAAATAAACATATTTTTCCTTACAGATAGCACGACACGGAATTTTATGCATGACTCGTTCTTGCTATCGGTGAGGATTTATATATATATATATATATATATATATATATATATATATATATATATATATATATATATATATATATATTCATACATGTTTCATTAAATAATATAGATAAGTGTTGTCTATATATTTTATGTAAGTTCTTTTCATATCGTCTGATAAGCTTAATAACATTATCATTAAACAATGAAAGAAAATCACAATATTGATACATATTTTTTTAAATCCAATCTAAGCTTTCGGCTTACATAAGCCATTATCGAAGATGACAATTACACAATATATTAAGCAATACACGAACAAGAAATTGATGATAGTCTGTTTTTGTTTACATGGATGATTTCCAAGCAACGATAAACACGTGCATATAAGACGCTGAAAGCGAAAATCGCACCACAGCTCATGACGGCACACATGACCACGCGAGAGTGAATCCGATGAGTATTTAGTATGGAAAGCCGTTGGTATGAACCAATGACTTCTGTTACTAATTTAAAGAGATTTTTGGAGATTTCATAGTTTATTTTGTTCAGGTTAGGTTTCAACTGTTTTATGTATATAGCTTCAAGAATTTTTAGTTTTTGTTTATTGTTTTCATGTTTAAGTATAGTTGTGTTTTCGACGAGGATTTTCCGGAATTGTGTATGCGGCCAGGCATGTTGTTTTAAATGCCTAAAAATGTTAGAGTTATCATTCAAATGTAGTGTCAAGCGTCGTGAAAGCGAGTTTGTGGTGTTACCAACATAGATATTATTTAGTTCGTTCGAGATACAATCTCCCAAAGGGCACCTGAATTTGTAAACTATATTGTTTTTTTTCAAATCGCTAACCAGGGGAGAAGAATCATTTCGAATATATATATATATATATATATATATATATATATATATATATATATATATTAGGTTGGTGGAAAAATAATGTCGTTTTCTCACATGAAGTTGAACGTCAAAAAACGACATTATTTTTGCACCGACCTAATATATATCTATCTATATATATATATATATATATATATATATATATATATATATATATATATATATATATATATATAGAGAGAGAGAGAGAGAGAGAGAGAGAGAGAGAGAGAGAGATTTTCTGTCGATCGCAAGAGCCAGAAACCCAGGATCACAAACTCACATCAATCCAAACAAACTCTATCTCTGATATTGAGCGCTTTCTAAAAAGTACCGCGCATATAATATATAAATAATATATATAATATATCCCATATATATCTTTATGTTGATACACACATTTCACACACACACACACACACACACACATATATATATATATATATATATATATATATATATATATATTTTTGTCATCCACAGACAGACTGTTTCACAGCTCATCAGTGTCGCTAGACGTCCGGTTGCCTCTAGCTAGGATCGAAACCCGACAGAATTGGCGTCAGCCAACGGCTTCAGTGTAAAATTTCCGACTGACGCGAATTCGGCTGGTTTTCGATTCTAGCCAGAGGCAACCGGACGTCTAGCCACACTGATGAGCTGTGATACAGCGAAACAGTCTGTCTGTGGATGACAATATATATGCTCCTGAAAAATTTATTTCGGTTGAGCTCTCTGGAGAGGAAGTGTGGGTTTGTAAACAGTGACTATTACGGCTAATAATGCAAGACTCTTCGGTAATTCGAATCGAGTTCTCTCAGTCACTGTGTGTTTATCTAAAAATAAATACGGTTAAATTCACCTTCTTCTCTGCCGTGAGCCAACGGCTTCAGTGTGAAATTTCCGACTGACGCGAATTCAGCCGGTTTTCGATTCTAGCCAGAGGCAACCGGACGTCTAGCCACACGAGCTGTGATACAGCGAAACAGTCTGTCTGTGGATGACAATATATATATATATATATATATATATATATATGGTACAGGTAAATCCGTTGGTATATAATCCTAGTGGATCCTAATATAAAATATTAAAAGAGCTCAATGTATTTATTATAACAGAGTATATAAATTACATAATCCAAAAGTACAGACTATTTCAACTAACGTCAATGCGTTAGCCTTATTCAACTCAAATGGTGGAACTGTGATACACTGTCGAAACTATAGATTCAAAATTTAATATTAAAAAAAAAACTGCAGTTAAAAAAAAACAGATACAGAGTCAACCCATAACAGCAGACAACACAAACTGTCCGACGCATTGACAGTTTCTGACTATGAGATCCGGGTTCGAATCTCACCATGGTCGATTTGTCAGGAAAGAGATTTCGAGGTCGATCGCAGCACAAAACCACAAGTCATCGAGGCCGAGGGCTTGAGTGTGCTGGCCTTGTTAAAATTGTTGATCACGCTAGATAACACGCTCTCTCCCAGAAACTGTAACTAAGGTCTGCCCAGCATAGTTGCAGTATAAACCACAGGTGGGCTCTGTGGGTGTTGAGCAAACACAAATGTGCCTGAGCGAGCGTCTGCAATTGGGAGTCGCCCTCCTTGTAGACGGGTATCCTCGAATACGAGTGGCCAGCTATATATATATATATATATATATATATATATATATATATATATATATATATAATTTACTACATTCAAAATTGAATTTGTAGGGCTGATGAATTGGATCGTGATTACGATTGCAATGTAATAATTTATAATCATGGAATATCAATGTTTGAGCCTTTTCAACGGTAAAATCACGACAGAGAAGACCGTGGTTTCTTCGGTAAAGTGGGGGTACAGATTATATTCGTATCAAATCTACCATTCGTGTATACTTTGA
The DNA here is from genome assembly GCA_964036315.1 of Acanthosepion esculentum. Taxonomy (NCBI): domain Eukaryota; kingdom Metazoa; phylum Mollusca; class Cephalopoda; order Sepiida; family Sepiidae; genus Acanthosepion; species Acanthosepion esculentum. The sequence goes on along the minus strand of OZ038502.1, from coordinate 29,800,913 downwards.
ATATTGCTGCCACATTTGCTCTCGTTCTTTTGTTATATATTTAGAGATTCTTGATAAAATCCCCAAAAGAATCTGCAATGTTATTGCTCCTTGCCTAGCATCTCGGCTTCATCCGTAGTGTTCCTGTGCATTTTCTTTAAAAACTTTTAATGGCAATTGTTCTGAAAAACTTTCATCTATGCTACTTAAACTGAATGTATTTAAGCGCAGTACTAGATTAGAGACAAGGTCTCATGCCTTTAATGTTAAATTTGCTAGATGTAACCGCAAGTTCTATGCTAACAATTTCTTTTCTTACACTTCTCTCTTATGGATCGTTTTTACGGCTTCTTGCTTCCTGGTCAAATTTGTTCTTCAAAAATTTAAATGCAATGTCAATCGTTATCTACTGTCTTCTTGATTCCTCTTCTTTTATTGTTCTCGCTCCTTACTAATGTTTCTTTTCTTATATTTTCTCACATTCAGCAAACCCTTCCATGTTAGTGGCTTTATTGCCTTGTTTGGGGTGAAATGATTAAAAACAAATACAGAAACAGAAAGTGATATCTAATATATATATTCAAGAATCGGAAGTAAATATATATATATATATATATATATATATATATATATATATATATATATAAAATGTCTATGTATATAAATAAATATATATATATATATATATATATATATATATATATATAACAATGGCATATATATATATATATATATATATATATAAGCAATTTTTATATTTATTATTTATATATTATGTGTGCGCAATTAGTACCTTATTGTGAAGCTCTTAATATCAGTGATAGAGCTAACATATTTAGTTTGATTAATTTGTTTGTCTGACGATCGCAAATATCGTGAAACGCAGTGTCACAAACTCACATAAATGCAACTAAATATATGTGTGTGTGTGTGTGTATGTGTGTGTGTGTGCGTGTGTGTAAAAGAACAAACGCACAGTCTTAATCACACAAGAAAAGCCTTAAGTTACGCACAAGTTCTAGAAAGTTCTGGAATTTCATTGGATTTTTTCTTTTTCAACATCGCTGGCTGAATTTGGGGATAAAAAAATATCAATATAAGGAATGGTATTTTCTCTATTTTCTGCTTCGTTTGTCTATCTTCGTGTTGAGTTTCTTTCGACCCACTGAAGTGATAAACCTTATGAAGATTATGTTCGATAAACGAATAAATAAAAAAATGTTACGTTCACCTTTCTCATTGTTTTTCTTTCCTTTCCTTTTATTTCCTTTGCTTTTCTTTTCCTTTTTTTTTTCTTGTTTTCTATCTGTTCTTTCCGGTCCGTTCACCCTTGTTTTATAGCATTGAATTTATTTAATTTTATTCGTTGTTACGTTTTCAGTTTTCGCTTGATCGGGATACAACAACCCCGTGTTTTCATTGCACGAAGATTTCGGCGTAAAGCAGAAGCAGATTTTGCGCTTGTCTGTGTATAAGACATTTACGAAATCAAAACAAAACTTAGGCGTCAAAGAATTCATCCGGACTTGTTCTTGTTCTTCCTTTAATCAGTGTTTCGAATGGGCAGTACTTTTGGGTTCGGTGGCTGCATACCCCCCCCCCCCCACTGAAAACAGTGTTTGTTAAAACTATTAACAATATTGCCTTTATCAGTTCTTTTAATAAATGCATTTCTCCTGGTTTCTCTTGTAAGTGCAGCGTGTACGATCATGGCTCTCACTATCTTCCTGTCCCTTTTTTTTTAAGGTTTCAGAAAACTTTCCGTTGGCTTCATTAGTTATATGCTGTGTTTCTTCAGAATTTAGACGACGATACATCTCCCCAACTTCCAGTACGGGTAGCTCTAATAAATACTATTTTTTAACGTTTCAAAACGTTTTATGGGCCACCTCTGGGAGGTGGACGTTCATGGATCTCCACAGCTTCTTGTCGCGTGTAGTTCAAAGAAATTCACGTTTTATTAATGACTTTTTAGATTTTCAGTATATTTTGCATTTGTTAAAATGCAGCGTTCATTCAGGATGTGAGCGATCATGGATCTCCACAGCTTCCTGTTTTTTATGGTTCTATATTTTTTTATTTTATCAGAACATTTTGCATTGGCTAAAATGCGGCTTTCTTTCAGGATGTCGACAATCATGGATCTTCACACCTTCCAGGCTCTTGTAGTTCTAAGAAATGTTGTTTTTTTTAGATTTTCGAAAGATTTTGCACTGGCTAAAATACACCGTTCATTCAAGATGTGAACGATCATGGATCTCCACATCTTCCTGGACGATGCAGGTCTAACATTTTTTAAATTTTTTTAGAACATTTTGCAATTGCTAAAATGCAGCGTTTGCTCAGGATGTGGACGATCATGGCTCTCCACAACTCCCTGGCCCTTGTAATTTAAAAAAATGTTTTTTTTAACTTTTCAGAAGATTTTGCAATGGCTAAATTGGGGCGTTCGTTCAGGATGTAGACGATCATGGATCTCCACAACTTCCTGGTCCCTTGTAGGTAAGGAAATAATTTTTTTTAGCTCTTCAGAACTTTTGCATTGACTATAATGCGACGTTCCTTCATGATGCGGTCGGTTTTGGATCTCCACACCTTCCTGTGCCTTGTTGTTCTAAGAAACTTCTTTTAGCTTTTCAGAACATTATGAATTCGTGAAAATGCGGCGTTTCTTCATAATGTGGTCGGTCATAGATCTCCAAATTTCATGGCATTTGTAGTTGGAAGAATTTTTTTTTTTTTGCTTTTCAGAATATTTTGCATAGGCTAAAATGCGGCGTCCGTTCAGGATGTAGACGGTTATGAATCTCCACACCTTCCTGGCCTTTGTAGACGCAAGAAATTTTTTTTTTTTTAGATTTTTAGTCGATTTTCTCTTCTTCGAGATGAGTTCACATTCCGCGGAAACGAAGGTTGGGTCTATTTTTGATAATGGTTAATGGTATTGTTCCACTTTCATTCTCCGTATGGTTGGCAGTGTCTAAATCCAAACCAAGATTCTTCTTCTATTGCCGTGTCCATTAGGGACTTTGGCAATTATAGTCCTGGGTAAGACGATCAACTACATCCCGCAGAAATACCTCTGATCGAAATATTGGCGGTTTTGAGGAGCGTGGAACCACCTCTTAACTGCTGTTTTTCCCAGGTCCACACTGGCAATGGTTGGTAGCACCTGTTAGGAGGTACCAGCTATGAGTAATTAGTGACCCTCCAAAACAAAAACAGGGCCCTATGAAAGTATAATAAACATTTTTACAGTCTTTCTTCATTATGCGCCCTAGAAATTTCAACTTTCCTTTTATGGTGTTAAGTATAAGTTTCCTTTTTGTTTCCATTTAATCTAAAACTACGACATTCTCACAATTTCAGTCCATTACTGTTGCTCCACGTCTCTTCTTCATCGTTGAGAAGATTGCCCCTCACAATGATTAAATACAATGTTTCATGAATTTTGTAACTTTTTTTTTTCAGATTTTTAAGCGATTGCCGATCTTTACTAAGGAAGGTCATACGTGTAAACAATTTTTGTTTTAAGAACAAGAAACGTGTATCATAATTTTCCTCTGGGGAATAATTTTTGTTTTTTCTTTTAAAATTAGTTTCTGCGTAGCCAAATGAATATATGAGACACAAATGATATACAGTATCTTGCGTAAATCATAGTGTCATCAATGATAATATTATACGAAGATTTCATTTTCTTTTAATTATGGAAAAAATCAGTTCTCCAACGATAAAAAGATTAACTTTTCTCCGTTCCTGAAGCACATATTCTTCTGTATTGAAAAAAAGACTCAGATATCTACAATAAAAAATTACCTTGAAGTTTTTTTATTAGTGTAGCCCGCCTTATAAAGAGTTATATCTCATGCAGCCCCCAGGCCGAAAATGGTTGCTCATATCTGATTTCGAGCATAAACAAGGTGTCCTAAAACGTGACGTAACTTTGCAGTCTAATAACATAGTCAATTCTCGTTCAAATGATCTAAAAAAAAAAAAATGTGTAAAATCTATGTTGACTGTGCTGATTAATCTCAATAAGAATCTACCAGGAAGATGGATTGGGCATGCCAGTGATAATGACAATGTGCTGTTGAAATGGCTACCGTGTTCATCTGACTTGACACCTTATGATTTTTATTTCTATGGGGCTATGTGCAAGGGTAGCTCTATATACCCACTCTTCTTACACCCTTCTTACACAACCTAGAGAAACTTAAGCAGAGAATCACCGAGAAGCTGGAGAATGTTACGCAAGACATGCTACATCGTGTTTGTCAGGAATTGGACTACCGACTTGACGTGTGCCGTGTTACATGTGATACGCATACTAAACATTTGTGAAGTTTTGTGAAATCGGTTATAAAATCTACAACCTTTTGAATATCTTATTCGAATTTCGGTAAATATATCTTCTATTATTCAACATGAAGCTTATATAATTTCGTTTGCCTGGGATGTGTAGTTACTTTAATATTCACATTTTAAATGATGTCAATTTTTTTTACACCCTCTTTATATAATATACTGCTAAATAAAGTGAGATTAATACTGGGTGCTGGATGGTTTATTTAGAGGGCTTCTCTGACAAAGAGATGTTTTAGAACATCTGGCACCCACTATTGATCTCACCTTATTTAACAGCGAAAATAATGTGTTAAAAGTTTTGTTTTTTAATAGAAAAACTCTAACCCCGAATTCCAGCCACGTTTTCTTTTACGGGGCTCGGAATAAACACTGCTACTATATAGGCATCACAAACAAACAAACATTGTTCAACATGATGCCTATTAATTTTCGTTTGCCTGTGACATGTAGTTACTCAGGTATTCACATTTTAAATGATGTTTATTTGGGCGGACACTCTGTATATATATATATATATATATATATATATATATATATATATATATATATATATATATATTTAAATACATTTATGATATGTTTAACGTTCTTTTTATAGATACAAGTTTTTAAGCAAATGCTCTGTTTTATAATAAAATGCTCTGTTGTATCTATAAAAAGAACGTTAAAGATATCATAAATATCTTTAAATGAATTGTCGGACTTTGTCCAATTCAAATATATATATATATATATATATATATATATATATATATATATATATAAGAGGCCTTACAATTTTAGAGGCACTACATATTAAAAGCAATAAACCTCTTACACAGCTTATAATATTTCTAGAAACATCCTTCAATGTCTATAAGATATTTCTACGTAATTAGATAATCACATAATCATTTCCCTTGAATTTTTTAAAAATTCCATAACGTATTATTGTTCTTTAGGTATTTACAATAAAAAATCTTTTTCACCCCTTCATATGATCACATGGCTTCGCCTGCACGTAATAACATTAACGCGTCTCTTGAATTAAAAATAATTCATAACGTTAATTTGGTTCGTATAAATGTATCAATACGATTCCGCTGCAAGGCAATTGGCTAAAGTTAAAAAATTTGACCCTGATGATGAACGATGACGTTCGAAAGTACTCGGTTGTCTTTTGGAAAATATATATATCAATATAATTTTGCTGCTTGAAAGTACAACGTCGCATGGTAGTTATACAATCATGAGTTTTCTCGAAATCGCTGCTTGGCTTTTTTTTCTTTCTTTTTTTTTTTAAATATCAACTTTCAGTTTAACGATGTGTGTTTGTTATCCATCACTCTCTCCCCGCTGAGACGGGATGCAACGAAAGGTCAGGCTTAACGTGGGTAACCCGAGCACATAAACTCGGGCCAGTTGCACAAATTCCCCAAGCCCCTGCAACCGTCGGTTGAACTGGCCTCAGAGGCGAGCACCGATACCCCTCTCTCGTGAGGGTGAAGCCACGGGTAGCTGTTCCCCAGGGCCGGGCACCTCAAAGTATTATTTTCCACAGCTGCTATACTGACCGCAGAGAGATGCCGCAACTGAATCGCACTCTATACAAACACAGAGACGCAACTGAGAGATGATAATCCTCCCAGGGCATGGACCACGAAAGGAAGGAACGGTGTCTCTATCGTGTATCCTGTGTTGGCTCCACGGCTTCATAGATATTTTGTTTAACATCGTGCTACGTATTCTTCGCTATAATTTCTCCAACCCCAGAATCCGACAGCAATGCCTCTGATCAAGAGATTTTGAGGAGCGTGGGACCACCTCTTAATTGCTGGTGTCCCCAGCTTCACAGTGACCCGGGGTGGTAGCACTTGTTATGGTCCCACCTATGGGCAAATAGTTAACCCCCAAACTGGGGTCAAAACACTTTGAAAAGGTAAAAATAGGTTTTTATTGTAAAAATACCAGCAATATTTTTTATAAATTATTACCAGCATAACATTTTTGAAAAATAATTATTACCAGAAATACATTAAAAAAATATTATCAGTAATACATCTTTGAAAGAAAAATATTACCAGTAATACATTTTAGAAAAAAATATTACCAGTAATACATTTTTAATTATTACCATCAATACATTAAAAAATTACTAGTAATACATCTTTGAAAGAAAAATATTACCAGTAATACATTTTTGAAAAAAAATATTACCAGTAATACATTTTTTAAATTATTACCATCAATACATTAAAAAAATTACCAGTAATACATCTTTGAAAATTTTTTACCAGCAATACATTTAAAAAAAAATATTACCAGTAATACATTTTTTAATTATTACCAGCAATACATTAAAAAATTACTAGTAATACATCTTTGAAAGAAAAATATTACCAGTAATACATTTTTGAAAAAATATTACCAGTAATACATTTTTAATTATTACTATCAATACATTAAAACATTACTAGTAATACATCTTTGAAAAAAATTACCAGCAATACATTTTGGAAAAAAAATATTACCAGCAATAGATTTTTGAAAAAAAAATATTACCAGTAATACATTTTTAATTATTACTAGCAATACATTATATAAATTACTAGTAATACATCTTTGAAAGAAAAATATTATCAGTAATACATTTTTGAAAAAAATATTACCAGTAATACATTTTTTAAAAATATTACCAGTAATACATTTTTTTAATTATTACCATCAATACATTAAAAAATACTAGTAATAAATCTTTGAAAAAAAATTACCAGCAATACATTTTTGAAAAAAATATTACCAGCAATACATTTTTGAAAAAAAATATTACCAGTAATAAATTTTTAATTATTACCAGCAATACATTAAAAAGATTAACAGTAATACATCTTTGAAAGAAAAATATTACCAGCAATACATTTTGAAAAGAATATTATCAGTAATACATTTTTTTAATTATTACCAGCAATACATTAAAAAGATTAACAGTAATACATCTTTAAAAAAAAAATTACCAGCAATACATTTTAAATAAAAATATTACCAGTAATACATTTTTTAATTATTACCAGCAATACATTAAAAAGATTAACAGGAATACATCTTTGAAAGAAAAATATTACCAGCAATACATTTTGAAAAAATATTACCAGTAATACATTTTTTTAATTATTACCAGCAATGCATTAAAAAAATTACCTGTAATGCATCTTTGAAAAAATTTTTTACCAGCAATACATTTAAAAAAAATATTACCAGTAATACATTTTTTAATTATTACCAGCAATACATTAAAAAGATTAACAGTAATACATCTTTGAAAGAAAAATATTATCAGCAATACATTTTGAAAAAATATTACCAGTAATACATTTTTTTAATTATTACCAGTAATACATTAAAAAAATTACCTGTAATGCATCTTTGAAAAAATTTTTTACCAGCAATACATTTAAAAAAATATATTACCAGTAATACATTTTTTAATTATTACCAGCAATACATTAAAAAAATTACCAGTAATGCATCTTTGAAAGAAAAATATTACCAGCAATACATTTTGAAAAAATATTACCAGTAATACATTTTTTAATTATTACCAGTAATACATTAAAAAAATTACCAGTAATACATCTTTGAAAGAAAAATATTTTCAGCAATACATTTGATTCTCGACAAAAAATCTCTTAGTTCTAAAATGTCTGTAAAATGATTTTAACATGAAAATAATCTTTAATTTTAAAGAAATTACTTCGAAATTTTGCGGGGTTTTTTTTTTACATAGAATTTAAAATTTCTAAATCTAGATAGCGCTTTTAATCACTACAGGACTAGAACTTTGAGTTTGTAAAAGTTGTTGTCATAGTAGTCCTGATTTCAATCCCTGAGCCGGGCAGTGTGATCTTGAACTATGTGGAAAGGGTGGCGGTCAATCACTGCGCAGTACTATATAAGAACAATTTACTAGATTAAACAACGTGTTCTTTTTTTTGGAGGGTAAGGAAAATCCTGAATTTTATCTGTATCTATAAACACCTGTTGAAGGCCGCTGGCACAACGGCCGAAATGCTGTGTTAATAGCATCAGAGATGATGACAATAGCCAGCATATAAATAATGATAACTCCTCATTCCAGAAATTCAAACAGAGAATTTATTAATTTATTTATTTTGATCTTTAATAAAAAGGATCCTGTATTTGTTGATTTCAGACCAGCAACAACGCGCCAATAGAGATCGGATGGACGTGTATGGAGACGAAAGCATTTCTTTTGATCAATTCAATTTTATTATTCAATTTGTCTTCCCTATTCTTTCGTTCTTTTCTTCGACCTGCGTATGACGATAAACCACACCCGCCAGTAGCGCCTCTGATCGGGAGGTTTTGAAGTGCATGCAACAATTTTCCTAATTGCTGTTGTTCTCGGGTCCGCCTTGACCCAGAATGGTGGCACCTGTTGTGGTCACGTCTGTGGGCAGGTCGTTAACCCCCGAACTGGTGTCAAAAAAATTGTGTAAGTGTGAAAATGTATCTTTATAGTAAAAGTGCAATATGCATTTGAAAAAAAAAAATTACCAGAAATTCCCAAATTAGCTTCCACCCACCACTTCTCCAAGTTTTTTTTTTTTTTTGTTAAATATAAAAACAATACATTTGGCTCTCGATAAAAAAACAAACATCTTTATAAAAATACACTAATGAAACCGGATCTAGAAACTGATTTCTTACAAATAATACCTGTATAACGACAAACGAATGTTGTTTACATCGAGAAAAGAGTAAGTACATTTCTTCAGGACAGACATGATTAATTTATATATGGTGGACAGACATGTTATTGGCCTATAATTTTTGGATAATTTGTTTCACCTGTTTTTGATAGGAGATATACAATACTATATATATAGATATATAATAAGTGATCCATTCTGGAATTTCATTGGAGTTATTAATAAGCATTGATAATGTTTTATGGATTGATGATAGATGATATAGCCAAATGTAAGTACCTTGTCATTTCCTGGGAATTTGCATTTTCGTTGTACGCTCCGGCCTTCTTCAGTATCTGTCTATATTTCTGAGATGAGGTATTATGTACACTATTTACAATTTACTTCAATATCCAACACAAAGAGTGGTTACATTATTTACATTATTCGGACTATTGTCCTTATCTTTGTTGCCATATTTATCACAACGTTTCGGCCGTTGTACGCCCGGCCTTCTTCTTCAGGTAGTTGGAATGTCGAACTGAACCCTTTATTTCCAATGAAACATGATCCAACGCACTTGTTAGTACCGTGTATGTCCATTCCACAAAGTCGTACTTTGCAGATTCTCGGTTAAATTTAAATCAGGAGAGTTTCCGGGCCAGTCTATAGTACTTTGATTTGCTCATTAGTAAGGCTTGCTAGTGCGTTCGTGCAGCGTTACATTTTTCGTTCGCTTTCATGGAGTAATGTCAATCGCAGACAATGTCCGTAGGACAACTAATCGACAGTGTCTGGGTGTGATGAAAAACTGATGTAATCACTGATGACGCGGTATTTTTCAAGGCCAAACATATTTCATCATACACCCCGAAAATAGATTCATATTACTTCACACCACTGCAAATGACCTAGTCTGAGTAAAAAATAGAAATCGATTACATCCTGTCAGTCTAGTGGGTCTAAAACTGACCGTATAGTAAAAGAAAGTAAACTAAAGCGGTTATTTCAATTAATTTGCACAAGGGTGTAAAACGCTTTTCATATTGTCTTGTTCTCTGCGCCTTTAATTCGAGTTTTTGTTTAAGTATTTCCTTGATTGGTGTAATTTCATTTAATGTTTTAATTTTATATTCAGCTTGATTTGCTTGCTTTTTCCGTTTAGAAACATTTGAATGTTTTGAAATCTCATCTAAAGGATGTTTCAATAACTTGGACTGATTTTAAACTTAATTCAACTTAAGATCGTATCAAATTATTGGAACAACCTTGAGTATCGATGACTCACACTTAATTTTTCTCGGTTTCTCTCTTTAATTTTTCCTGTTGTTTAAACTTTTATTTGTCTTGACATCAAGTTTCTCAGTAGATGATAAAAAGCTGTTGCATAAATGACATTATTTACTTTTGTGAAGTGGTCTGTACGTAAACAATGTTTGCAATGCAGCGTTATGTGTTTTCACAGCATGTTTACTGATGTTTGTCATATGAATTTTTGGAATCAGGTCTCTTTCTGACATTTGTGTGCGAGTTACCTTGCTGATTATTTGAACGATGTGGCTTTTCGCTTCAGTGATTTTGAACTCTGTTGTTTCCAAAGAAATTCTGTCCTTATAGCGTTTGACTCATCTTCATCCGTGACAGAATCTGAATCACTGCAATTGGCGGGTGTGACTGTGCAGCCGGGCGCGAGTCGATAGGCAGGCAGGCAGGCAGGAAGCGGCGCCGCCGACGCACGGCTCGCGAATCCGAACCTGACCCACCAACGCCGTTGATTTTGCAATTGATTTATGTCGCAGCCAGATTCTTCCGTTTTATTTCCTGAGAGATCATTATTTCGTATCTGATTTATTTTAGTTTGCATCTTATCCCCTGTCATATTATCTATTTCTCCTCTTACCTCATTTTTTGGCGGATGGGTGGGGGGCTTATAGCTGATTGTACTTTTTCCTATATTTATTTTTATCCTAATTATTTCTGTATTTGAGAGTCTTTTATTTCGCATCATGTTCCTGTCGACATTGGCAAGCCTGTTTGGGTCAAGATAGGATCTTATTTTAGTTCCTACCATATTTTTCCATATGTGGTATGTCTAATCCTTGTTCTTCTTTTGGGGATTTTCGAGTGCAGTTAAAAAAGATGTCATGACTTGTTTATACTCTTCGGGATTCCATTTCTTCCGCTTTCTTTTTATTAATTGATTTGGCATTAAGTCACAAGCTTCATTGTTAGAGCTAATCCGATTTTGGTGACCAGATGTCTCATTGTTGGTCGAAGAGTCTGTTCCAGTGACAGATTTTTCGAGTCCAGACTGATTCTTCTCTGAGGGACGCGACCTTTGTTGTTTTTGGTTGACGATCGATCCAGCATGAGATTTTTTTTTTAAACATGGAGATTTGTATTTTTTTGCGTTTTATCCTTAACCACCAAGGGCGTTTAATTTTGTTCAAGATACCATCTGTAGGACGACTGTCAACCAAAACTAAAGAGCATGCCCTGACCATGAGAGACGGCTATTCGCCGCTGGATATCGCCCCGTAATTTCTTGACCACGGGGAGTTATTATTATTATTATTATTATTATTATTATTATTATTATTATTCCTTCTTTTTGTCTTCTTCTACTTCTTCTTCATCCTGTTTTGCTCTTTTCGACTTATTCCTATTCTTTTTTTTTCCTGTTCTTTTTCTCTCTCACCTCCCTCGTCTTTTTTCTTTCTATTCCTTTTCTCTTCTTTTATCTCTCGTTTTCCTTCGTTGTATTCATTGCTATCGTTTTTTTCTCTTCCCTCTCTTTCTTTTACCTTCTGTCTCTACATCTCTCTCTGTTTCTTTCTTTTTCTTCTTCTTCTTGCTGTGTGTCTCCTCCTCTTCTTTTTCTTCTTCTTTCTATGTGTCTCCTCCTCTTCTTTTTCTTCTTCTTTCTATGTGTCTCCTTTTCTTTTTCTTCTTCTTGCTATGTGTCTCCTCCATTTCTTTTTCTTCTTCTTGCTATGTGTCTCCTTTTCTTTTTCTTCTTCTTTCTATGTGTCTCCTTTTCTTCTTCTTTCTATGTGTCTCCTCCTCTTCTTTTTCTTCTTCTTGCTATGTGTCTCCTCCTTTTCTTTTTCTTCTTCTTGCTATGTGTCTCCTTTTCTTTTTCTTCTTCTTGCTATGTGTCTCCTTTTCTTTTTCTTCTTCTTGCTATGTCTCCTCCTTTTCTTTTTATTCTTCTTGCTATGTGTCTCCTTTTCTTTCTCTTCTTCTTGCTATGAGTCTCCTCTTCCTCTTTTTCTTCTTCATCTTGGTATGAGTCTCCTCCTGTTCTTCTTCTTGCTATGAGTTTCTTCTTCTTCTTCTTCTTCTTCTTCTTCTTCTTCTTCTTCTTCTTCTTCTTCTTCTTCTTCTTCTTCTTCTATCTCCCCCGTTGCCATGTTCTTTCTATTCGTTTTTATCTTTCTTCCTTTTCCATCTTCTTTTATTCATCTTCTCTTCTATATTCGTTCTCTTTTTCCTTCATTCGTTTATTTTCATTTTTCACTTTCTTCTTCTTCTTCTTCTTCTTCTTCTTCTTCTTCTTCTTCTTCTTCTTCTTCTTCTTCTTCTTCTCTTTTACCTTCCCTCTATTCACTTACAATACCTCACCCACCATCTTTTCATTGATGCGTTTCTCATTTGAAATCAATGACACTGAGAATCACAATTGCCCGCCAACAACTTCGCAGTTCATGTAAGAATTTATGGCATGGATGACTCAAATCAGAATTGACAGATGGAGGGGAAAAAACAATATTTTCTACATAAAATCAAAATTTACAACAAAGTCTTTTTTGTCAAACTAGAAAAAAAAATCACTATTTTACCACAGGTGATTATCATAGTCACTTAGATATCATGATTTAAAATCTGATTGCAATCTTCCAGCATTGAATCATAGCAACTGAGTCTGTAAACTTATTTCTTGAAAGATCAGGCTAGCAAAAGGAATGCTGCAATTTTATGTTTTATATTTCGAATCACAACTTTCGGTGTCAGCAAATATCACTTTTCTTATCGTAGACTTGGGTGAGTTGAACATTTCAACACCACGACAAAAAGTAACTTTCTTCTTCTTCTTTTATGTTCCTGTCTCTTCAGGAAATAAGCGATCATGACACTCCACATCTTCCTTTCCTTTGTGGTTTTTAATAATTTTTGTTGTTATTTCTCTCAAACCCGGTTAGTAAAATGGTTCATTCCTTTACTCACGAGGCCCAGAGTTCCGATTACTATTGGTACAGTCTCAATCTTCATTTCCTACATCCTGTTAACCTCAAGCTCCTGGTCCTTGTATATTATTATTATTATTATTATTATTATTATTATTATTATTATTATTATTATTTGTGTATGTTATGTTTCCTGTTTTGTATCCTGTTTTGTCAGGCCCAGACTATGGTCCTTAGGCCCTATAGGAGAATTAGTATTTAACTGATAACACTTTTCTTAGCATATGTGATGTTCCTAGTAGGGTGATCTGGGCAACTTGTATGCTGATGCTACCTGGGACACTTTTAGTAAAATTGTTCATTTCTTTTCTCACGAGGCCCAGTACTCCGTTTACTATTGCTACAGTCTCAGTCATCATTCCCCACATCCTGTTAATCTCGATCTCCAGGTTCTTGTATTTGGAAAATTTCTAGATAATTTTCATGGAAATGTTTCTCTCAGATTGTAATGCTATGTCAATAAGCATACACTTCCCGCATTTGTTGTCTTTTATGATAATATCAGGTCTGTTGTCTTTTATTTCCCTGTTGAGTTGGCATGTGCCAGAGAGGATAGTTACATAGTTATTTGGGGTAACTATGTCTGGTTGGTCTGGATAGCATCTTTCGATTTTGTGCTTCTTGCATATCTTCCAGTGCACATATGTCGCTAACTTGTCATGTTTATGGGTATATTCATTTGTTGCTAGTTCCGGACATTTTAAGATAATATGGTTGACAGTTTCATCTTATTTTCCGCAGATCCTGCATTTCGGGTTAATTCCATCCTTGATTATGTGACCAGTGATTGGATCTGGTTCCGAGGTTTTGGTCTTGTGCTGCAATAATTAGGCCTTCTGTCTCAACTTTTAACCTGGTCCTCCTCAACCACTGGTGTGTTTTCTGTTGGTCCACGTCTCCTTCTTTCGTTCTTTTTAGGTATTTCCCATGCTTGTTCTCCCAGTTGTTTTGTAATTTCATTTGGACAAGTTGTTTTGCTTACTGTTTTACGCGTTTGGCGTATTCGCTTCGTTTTTTGTTGGTAGGGTTTCAGGTATATTAAGCTGTTTCTTGAAGAGGGCAGCTTCTTTGTTGACGGAGTAGATTTGGGTTTTTACTATTTGTAGGAGAGGGTCATTGATTTTTGTTAGGTATGCTTCTAATCCGATTGTTGTAGTTTTTAGAGTTACTTCAAATTGGATTAAATATTGGCCTCTTAAAGCTCCTTTACGACATCAACATTATTATTATTATTATTAAATCTTTGCTGTATGAAACCCAATCAATTGCATTTCTCTATCGGCGGAGTACAGAATATGTCGACTGCATTCATTGCAGAGATGTCAGTCCCATTCTGAACAAGATACCTCTCAGGTGGATTCTTGGAAATTTCGATTTAAGTCAAACCAGAGGCGACGGAGATGTGGTTCTACAGAAGGATGCTAAGGATATCATGGACCAAGCATGTGCGCAACAGTGAGGTCTTAGAGAGGCTACAAACAAGGAGAAGGCTTGTACTTAGCATCAGAAAGAGGCAGCTGAAGTTTCTGGGACACATAATGAGGAAAGAGGGTCTGGGGAATCTGATACTCACGTGTTAGATAGAGGGGAATAGAGAGAAAGGAAAGCAGCGCGTGACATACCTGACGAGCTTGATCAGGTGGATGACAGAATGTGGTCTGGGGGAGGAAGCAGAGGGAGGGAGCTTGCTGAGAGCTGCCAGGGATAGAGGGAGAAGTGGAGAGCCATGATCACCAACGTCCTGAAAGGACATGGCACATAAAAAGAAAGAAGGAATAATCACGACTTATCTTACCATTTTCACTCTGCAGTGGTTCCCAACTTTTTTTACATGGCGGCACACTATTGAGTTCTTTAAATTTTCGCGGCACACCTATCACAAAAAATAAATATTTTCCACTCATAAAGCCTTTTTGCAATAAAATAATAAAAAAACAACTTGTCCATATTTAAGGGCAAATTGAATCTAAAATTGAAAAAAATAAATCTAAAAGAATTTTTATTATATTTAATTTGTTTTTTGTTTGTCTTACTAAAACTTTAATTTACAACGCCTAAATACTTAATAAAAATATGTACAAAGAATCTGTAAATATTGTGAACGAGATATATAGACGATATAAACTGGTGATAAAACCATACCTAAATTTTTAATGATTCCGATTCCTAATTGAAAAGATTTAAAATGGTTAGGAAAAGGTAAAAAAATGTTTGGGAGTTAGGAACATTACGTAAAACCTCACATAGTACAGTTCTGTGTTTCAAGTTTTTGTCTTACAACCTGTGTATTTAGGAATCGTTTTGGTATCGATATCGGGTCTGAATTATTCAGCTCCGATGCCGATTCCCGATATTTTGAAAAACTCCTGATATTCCGATTAATCGTCCCATGACTAATATAAACCATAATAACGCTTACCAATTAGTCTGCGAGAAACGTTTAGATTCCAGAAATTCGGCGATTTTGAATTGAGCGGTGTCATCATGATTAAGAAATTGAATGTCGTTATTAAACAAAATGAAATTAAATGGCTTCTAGGTATTATCTCTTCGCGGCACACCGGTAATCATTCCGCGGCACACTAATGTGCCGCGGCACAGTGGCTGGGAACCACTTCTCTAGAGTAAAACCAGACTTTTATCCATTTTTGGTTTTGTTATAAATGGTGACACACCCGTTATCGTCCGTAGGTATGCTGCAATACTTTTACGATATAAATTAAAAGTGGTGATAACGCTATATTTAAAAATATGGATTACAGTAACTTACTTTCCAAGTTTACGTATTCTGTAGTTCCAAATAGACGAAGTGATTGACTGAATCTGGCAGGGAGTCCCCCGTTCGGGAGATTGAGGAGTGTGTTCCCAGTTCCACCCTAAACTGGGGTGATAGCACCTATGGTTAAATAGTGAAACCCCAAACAAAAATAAAATACTATGAAAGCATATAAATACATTTTTATAGTAAAATTAACAGCAATACATATCGATATGGTAAAATGGCTAACAATAGCTATTTATAGTAAAATGACAAGCAGCGCAGTTTTAAAAACAAAACGATCAGCATGATAATTTTATAAAATTACCAACAATAGATTTTATAAAAAAATGAACACCAATATATTTTATCTGTAGTTTAAAGCATACAATTATGTTTAAAATATATTTAGATGGAACCATAAAGTTGTGTTCAAAATATTTAGATATCGGCTTTAACTAACCCATGGAGGTGTTGATATGCCGCTACACAAAAGCAACCAACAAACTTATCATCTTTTGTGATTTTTTTTCAGACAACTTTCTTTTCTCTTTTCTTTTCTCTTTTCTTTTCTTTTCTCTTTTCTTTTCTTTTCTCTTTTCTTTTCTTTTTCTTACTTTCTATCTATATTTTTTTCTTTCTTTTACTCTTTTTAACTGATTTTCTTTTTATTTCACTTTTTGTCCCAGTTGTTCCTAAAACATTTTCTTTCTCTTTCTACGCGTTCTTTCTTTCTTCCTTCTTTCTTTTTCTCATTTTCTTTCTCTCTTTTTATGCCTTTCTTTCTTTTTTCTTTTTTCTTTCTTTCTTTTATCTTTTCTTCTTTTCTTTTCATATTTCTTGTCCCAGTTGTTTCTAATACATTTTGTTTCTCTTTTTACTCATTCTTTCTTTCTTTCTTTCTTTCTTTCTTTCTTTCTTTCTTTCTTTCTTTCTTTCTTTCTTTCTTTCCTTATTTCTTTCTTTCTTTCTTAGTCCATACATATCTATCCGCTATTTTTATCTACCACTTTTTCTTTCATATCTTTAATTCTTTTATCATGCCTTCTTTTATTCTTTCTTTCCAGGCGTCTTTCTGTTTTCTGAGTCTCATATTCTTTCTTTCTTTCTTTATTTCTTTCTTTCTGAATTCTTTCTTTCTTTCTTTCGGATTTCTTTCATTCTTTCCTCTCTTTCTTTCTTTCTTTCTTTCTTTCTTTCTTTCTTTCCTCTCTTGCTTGCTTTCTTTCTTACTTTTCTCTTTCACATTCGTTTTTATTTTTCCTTCCTCTTCTATCTCTTAATCGTTGTTGTCCACCTTCACCTGGCGTGGTAGCATATGTTAGGGCCCTAGCTATGAGCAATAGTGAAATTCCAAAACAAAAGCAGACCACTATGAAAGAATAAAATACATTTTATAGTCAAAATTACCAGCAAAACATTTTAATAGTAAAATGACTAACAATAACTATTTAAAGTAAAATGACTAACAATACAATTTTAGAACAAAATGACCAACAATAGAATTTTATAGAAGTACCAACAAAGAATTGGGGATACCAAAATCAAACAAATACTACGATTTAAGTATCTGGGAAGTGTTTTAAGAGTAAACGGTAACGGTGACACTGAAATCCGAAGGGATAGCGAAAGATGACTTTTAAAAGTTAAGTTACTAAGAAACAGGAAAAATTCATTGTTATGTACTTGAAAAAACAGAAATATGGTTCTACAGAAGGATACTGTGAATATATTAGACCAAACATCGAAGCAACGATGAAGTTTTAGATAAAATTAAAAGAAACACCATTCTTATAAATGGTATGAGTCATATAAGGCTGGATACACTACTAAAAAAATTCAGGGTAAATTTACGTTGAAAATCAATCGTCCTGGTAGATTTTCATTGAGATAAATCAGCTTTTACAGATTTTACATATTTTTTTTAATTTGAGATCATTTGAGCGAGAATTAAGTATGTAATTAGACTGCAAAGTCATGTCCCTTTTTACGACACCTTGTTTATATTCGAAATCAGACATAAACATCCTTTCACGGCCAGTGGGCTGCATGAGATATGACTCATTATAAGGCGGGCTACATTACTAAAAAAAATTTCAAGATAATTTTTCAGTGACGATGTCAGCCCTTTTTCAATACAGAAGACTATACGCGTTAAAAAAAGGAGGAAAGTTGATTTTTTTTTATCCTTGGAGAACTGATCTTTTCCATAATTAAAAGAAAATGAAATCTTCGTATAATATTATCACTGATGACATTATAATTTACACAAGCTACTGGAGATGATTTGTGTCTCATATATTCATTTGGCTACGCAGAAACTAATTTTAAATGAAACAAATAATTTCTTCCCTAGAGAAAAACTATGATGAACGTTTCTTGTTCTTAAAGCAAAAATTGTTTACACATGTGATCTTCCGTAATAAAAATCAGCAATCTCTTACAATTCTGAAAATGTTACCTTCAACAAAAAGTTACAAAATTCATCAAACATTGTATTTAATCATTGTGAGGGACAATCTTCTCAAAGATGAAGAAGAGCCGTGCAGCAACAGTAATGGACTGAAATTGTGAGAATGTCGTAGTTTTAGATTAAATCGAAACAAAAAGGAAACTTATACTTAACATCAGAAAAAGAAAGTTGAAATTTCCAGGGTACAAATAATGAGGAAAGAGGGCTTGAAAAATTTGATACACACAGGACAGAAAGAAAGAAAGAAAGAAAGAAAGAAAGAAAAAAGTGAAAAAAAAAAGAAAAAAGTGCATGACCTACCTAATGAGCTTAAGCAAATGGATGGCGGAACAGAGTTTAGGGGAGATAAAGAAAAAAGACAAATTTTAGAGCTACAAAGGACAGGAAATTGTGGAGAGCCATGGTCGCCTACATCCAGAAAAAAACATAGCACATAAAGAAGAAAAGTGAGCTTGAGCAAATGGATGGTAGATCAGGGATTAAGAGAAATAGTAAAAAGACAAAAATTATTAAGAGCTACAAAAGACAGGAGATTGTGGAGAGCCATGATCGCCTACATCCAGAAGGAACATAGCACATAAAGAAGAAAAATGATTTTGAGTAAATGGATGTTGGAAAGGGGTTTAGGAGAAATAAGAAAAAGACAAAATTTATTTAGAGCTACAAAAGACAGGAAATTGTGGAGAGCCATGATCGACTACATCCAGAAAGACCTTGGAACATACAGAAGAAAAATGAGTTTGATTAAATGGATGGCGAAACAGGGTTTAAGCGAGATAACAAAAAACACAAAATTTATTAAGAGCTACAAAGGAAAAGAAATTGTGGAGAGCCATGATCGACTACATCCAGAAGGAACATTGCACAGAAAGAAGAAAAATGAGTATGAGTAAATGGATGGCAATACAGGGTTTAGGAGAAATAACAAAAAGACAAATTTTATTAAGAGCTACAAAGGACAGGAAGTTAAGGAGAGCCATGATCCCCAACGTCCTGATAAGTTACTGCGCATAGAAGAAGATTTTTATACTTTTAAGTTAAGAAATTCTCTATGTTCTGTATCTCATCAGCACAAACAAGAAAGCATTAGTAATATCTCATCACGTTCTACACACAGCTATATTATAAATTATAAATTACTTGTAATATTTTTCCAAGTGCAAATTTGTGAATAAACTGTGTAGCCTGAGACATTATTTTAATGCGTGAATAAAACTATTTATTTTTTTATTTTTTCTCCGTTAAAAAAAATATTAATTAACTTTCGAAGCAGCAATTAATATTTTCCCATTTTATATTTTGGACACATTTTACAGAATTTAATGTCTTGTAAAAGACATGCCAGGGAGATATTTGCTGGAGAATAAAATGCATTTTGCAGAGGACATTTGACAGATATGATGTCAGAATATGGTTGTTCCCGGGAAAAATATTCTGTTAACACGTTAAAACTGAATTCTCAACTCTTTAATAAGGAAAGAAGAAAGTACATTTCGTTTATTTGATCTCAGGTGACATGTCAGGAATTGTCCGGACCTGACAGTTCTGGAAATGTCACGTCTCATTTGTTTATAGATTTCTTTTGGACATTTGATGGGAATCATAAATCGATTTTTCAGTAGGGTTACTTCATTTCTAACCGACGATGTTTAATTTACTGTCGACAGTCTAAACTGCGTTGGACTTGGCCAAACCTCTGTTATGCATATATTGCGCTTTTTCATGTATAATACGCACTTACGCAAGGAGGCAAGGCGGAGTAATGGATAAGCATCTCTAATTGAGGAATCGGAGAGCCGAGTTCGAATTCCAGTTGAATCGATTACATTCACTTACTTGCTAATACGTGCTAAAGGTATGAATCCTTTTCTTCTCACCCCCTACAGCTATGGGTAAATAGCGGGACAGACCGTGTTCTATAGCCTTGGATGGCAACTGGTCTACTGCAGAAAGTAATTGAAAACAGAATTTGTCATTTTACGCGAGGAATATGTGTAAGAAAATAAATGGATCAAGGAAGCTAAACGTCAGACTTCTGTTGGTTAATAACTATTTTTCCCAATTTTTAAATATCTATTTTTAAGAGGGAAAATATTGTTAAACATTTTTTGAGGTGATCTCTCAAATTTCATAGCAAACAACAAACATGCATTCGTCTGCAATTTGACGACCTTGATGGCGATTGAAATAACGTCACTGATTGGCTAATAACTGCTAATGTGTAAATTTGAATTAGAGCCTATTTTTGCACAAAATTAGTCGTTTGAGATTTTTAGTGATATTACTTAAATCTATTGAAACTTTATACAATTTTTAACGGGGTTTCATATATATATATATATATATATATATATATATATATATATATATAGGGTGACCATAAAGTTTGTTTGCACTTTAAAAAAGTTATAACTTAATTGTATTTGCGATAGAAATAAGCTGTAAAAAATGTTATAAAGTTTAATGTACCTAGTTTTAAGTATAGCTAAAATAACTAATGTGATTTCAGGCATTACTGTAAATCAGTTGGCAAATGTTTTCCGTGAACTGCAAAATCGTATTAGCCTTTGTATTGCTAATGATGGAGGACATGTGGAAATTTAAATAAAATTTCAATAAAACCTTAAAATATATAGATTTACTTCTTTCTAATCCTTTTTACAAATTATTTCTATCGCAAATACAAATAAAGTTGTAAATGTTTTAAAGTGGTCACGAAATTTGTGGACACCCCGTATATATATATATATATATATATATATATATATATATATATATATATATATATATATAGTAGTTTAAAAGCCACCCTATCGGAACGGGGCATTATCAGAATAGGTAGGGAGGAGTAGATGCGATAGACATATATATATAAACTACAGAAGAAAACTGATCGCTGCAATTTAAGTAATTAACGCATTAATATCCAAGCTTAACTTTTAAAAGTTCATTATAATTCTTCTGTCGCTACTTAATTTAAAGAGAATTTGATTTACGTAGGTCCGTACTTACCGCACAAAATTTATTTTCATTTCATGGGGGACTTTCGCTAGATTTCGCAATAAATTTCGATTATGAGCTATTGAAATTTAGAGAATTCTGTCCCTTTAATTGTTTTTATCAGTAGAAGCCAAGATGGCGAGACCCGAAAACAATCGGAGCAATGAAAACTTGGGAATGCAAAATTTCAGGAATGCAGGTGCGGATCCGACCCGGAATGTTTTCAATTGGCTCACGGATTTGGCTTGATTCCAAAATGGTATGATATATCGGGCTACGGCCTCGAGGAGTAAAGTTGAAAACACGGACAATTTTATTTTGAACACACTGTAATTTGAGAACAGTGTGTATTCATTTTGTCGAGAAGATCTCAACCCAGAAAAATCCCGAGACATTTCAGGCAACAAAAAAAAGTACATACCTTAAGATGCGAAATAAGATTCCTTTCCACGACGTAACATGACCGTCTAATAATTTGCATTAATTAAATGTAAAACTGAAAAAGAAAAAAACACGTCTCTTCCCTTATAACTACGTCGGGGATCACATGGTAATGAAGTCACGTGACCCCTGTAACTATAAAAACTTAGAAAAAAGTAACCATTTTTAGTTAATAAGAATCAACAACCCAGGTAAGTACATCGCTTTTTTTCTCGACCGAAATATCAAATTCTCCACAAATTGAACATGAGCTATTGAAAATTAGAGAGTTCTGTCCCTTTAATTGTTTTTTATCAGCAGAAGCCAAGATGGCCGAACCCGAAAACAATCTCAGCAATGAAAACTTGGAAATCCAAAATTTCAGGATTGTGGGTCCGGATTCGGCCCGGAATGTTTTTAATTTGTTCACGGAGTCGGCTTGATTCGAAAATGGTATGATGTACTGAGCTACGGCCTCTAAGAGTAAAGTTGAAAAAGTATGACATTCGCAATTATCCTAATTAGATATAGATATGTATATTAACCAATATTTGTGTAACAAATTTCCTTTTAAACATCTTTCGTTAAATATGTAAATAACGACGATTTAATGAATTCTTTATTTAGTTTTTTTTTCATCTAGGGTTCATACTTTTTTTCGTTTTAATTGAAGTAAGGGAGTATTAGAATTTTCCATTGTCCCAAGTGTTCTTATATAGTTTCTGTTTATACGTTAATTTAACAGATACAATTTAAGTAAATTCTGCTTTTAAATTAACTGCATTAATTAAAAGATAGAGCATTTTTTTAAATAAATTATTAAAACTGTTTATTTAAAAAACAGAGCATTTAATTAAATAAATAATTTAAATTATGTACTAAAATAACGTATAGGCAGAAATATATATTAGGTGCTCCCATAAGTTCTGTCCGAATTTTAACTTTTTGTTAAAATGAACGAAATTTAAAGAGTATTTTATAATGTCTAATGAAGCTGAACATTATTTTTATGTTTAGGTGCATTTAAACTGATCAAATTTTATTTCAGAGAACAATAAAATTAAATTTTGTTTGATTAAAACCCTGTTAACATGGAAGTACCCAAGAATCATTTGAGGCACATAATGCTTTATGAGTTCAAGAATGGAAACTCAGCAGCCGAAGCGGCTAGAAACATTCACTCAGTTTATGGAGAGGAATGTGTGAATGAAAGAACTTGCAGAAGATGGTTTGCAAAATTCAGAGGTGGAAATCTCACCCTTGAAGATGAAGATCGAACAGGCCAGTTGAGTTTGATGAAAAGCTTCTTGAAGCAGCCCTTGAAGAAAATCCTGCTTTATCAGTTGAGGAATTGGCAGTGGTTCTCAGTTCAAACCATACAACTGTTCATCGTCATCTTCAACAACTTGGAAAAGTTCCTAAACTTGGAAAATGGGTGACTCATGAATTGTCTGAAAACAAGCTCAAATCCCGAGTTGACATCTGCTCTTCTCTCCATTCTCGCCAACTTGTTTCACCTTTTTTGGATAGTCTTGTGACTGGCGACGAAAAATGGATCTTTTATCGAAATGTTAAACGTCGTAGACAGTGGTTTGGTAAAGGGGAATGACCCCAGCCATAGCCGAGAAGGGAACTTCATGGGCAAAAGTTTCTTCTTTCAATCTGGTGGGATTGCCAAGGAATAATCCACTTTGAATTCTTACCACCTAATGCAACAATTAATGCTCAAATATACTGTCAGCAATTAGAACGTTTGAACCAAGCTTTGAGGAAAAAAGACCTGCTCTAGTGAATCGAAAACGGGTGATGTTTCATCAGGACAATGCGCGACCACACACAACAAGAATCACGTCACAAAAGATCGAAGAACTTGGTTGGGAAAAAATTCTTTATCCACCTTATTCTGTCGACCTTGCTCCTTCAGACTACCATTTGTTTCGTAGCTTACAGAATCATTTGGAAGAAACAGCTTTTGTACCACAGGAATAGGTTAAAACTGACATTTGTGAGTTCTTCGAATCAAAGCCAAAAGAATTTTACAGTAATGGAATTAGTAAGCTTGTTAATAGATGGAAAGAATCATAGATAATCATGGAAAATACATTGTTGATTGAATCTGTAATTAAATATAACATTTGGTCACTTGTTTTCTTTATTCAAAATTCGGAGAGAACTTATGGGATGACCTGATATATATGTATATAAAGAAAGAAAGAGAGACCGACAGATTGGTCCCTCTAGCCTAGAAGGAAAACCTTCTTATATATATATTTATACATATATATATATACATACATATATATATATATATATATATATATATATATATATATATATATATATATATATATATAACACCCCTATATTAATCAGAACCGCTCTCTAAATACCCAACAAAATCATAAAAAGCATTTTTATAGAAAACAATGTTACCAATACTAATCTTCCTATATATATATATATATATATATATATATATGTATACCTATATATATATATGTATACCTATATATATATATATATATATATATATATATATATATATATATATATATATATATATATATATATATGTATGTATGTATATATGTATGTATATTGCTAAATGTTTCATTTCATTAAATAATATAGACAAGTCTTGTCTATTTTAAGTAAGTTCCTGTATATTGTCGTTGTATATATATATATATTATTATGATCTATCATTATTGTTTTGTCCGTGTATAGTTTGATATATTGAAATGTAATTGTCATCTTTGACAATGGCATATGTAAGCCGAAAGCTTAGATTGGATTTAAACATGTATCAATATGGTGATTTCCTTTCGTCTTTCAATGATAATGTTATTAAGCTTATCAGACAATATGAAAGGAATTTGCTTAAAATAAATAGACAAAACTTGTCTATATTATTTAATGAAACATGCATCAATGAAAAATTGCTGCCTAAATGCACAATATATATATATATATATGTGTGTGTGTGTGTGTGTGTGTGTGTGTGTGTGTGTGTGTGTGTGTGTGTGCATTTTATGATTTTGTTGGGTATTTCGCCAGCGCCTTTTGTACAATACAAGGCTGCATTTTAGTTTTCATTGTCGGGGTTTTGTTATAACAAAGGCACAGGTAACACTGCCATCTAGTTTTGCCATCTTAAGGCACAAAATTATGCAAATAGTTGCCTATAAAATAGTTTCAGTTTTTCATCATTTATCTATATATTTATCTCGACTTATCTATTTATGTTGATAACTACAGTTCTATATCAGTACCTATCTGTCTATCTATCTATTTCAGTTTTTTCATCATCTATATATCTGTTTATTTTTTACCTCTCTATATATTCCTATTTATTTCTCAGCAATTCTATATCAGTCGCTCTCTATCTATCTATCTATCTATCTATCTATCTATCTATCTATCTATCTATCTATCTATCTAATTTGACATTGAACGGTCGACTTCACTTTCTGTGCCAATAACCGTTACGTCATTTCATCTATCTATCTATCTATCTATCTATCTATCTATCTATCTATCTATCTATCTATCTATCTATCTATCTATCTATCTATCTATCAGACTGTTACAGTTAATCTTTCTTTCTTTCTTTGTTAATATCTATCTATCTTCTATCTGACTATGTTGGTCTTCTCATATCTATCTATCTATCTATCTATCTATTGAACCATCGACTTCATTTTCTGTGCCAATAACCGTTACGTCATTTCGTCTATCTATCTATCTATCTATCTATCTATCTATCTATCTATCTATCTATCTATCTATCTATCTATCTATGCCTTTCCATATCTGTCTATCTATCTATCTATCTATCTATCTATCTATCTATGCCTTTCCATATCTATCTATCTATCTATCTATCTATCTATCTATCTATCTATCTATCTATCAGACTGTTACAGTTTATCTTTCTTTCTTTCTTTCCTTCTTTGTTAATACCTATCTATCCTCTATCTGAGTATCTTGGTCTTCTCATCTATCTATCTATCTATCTATCTATCTATCTATCTATCTATCTATCTATCTATCTATCTATCTAATTTGACATTGAACGGTTTGAACGTCGACATCATTTACTGTGCCAATAACCGTTACATCATTTCATCTATCTATCTATCTATCTATCTATCTATCTATCTATCTATCTATCTATCTATCTATCTATCTAACAGACTGTTACAGTTAATCTTTCTTTCTTTCTTTGTTAATATCTATCTATCCTCTATCTGACTATGTTGGTATTCTGATCTATCTATCTATCTATCTATCTATCTATCTATCTATCTATCTATCTATCTATCTATCTATCTATCTATCTATCTAAGTTTCTTCTTTAATTCACTGATTTTTCTAATCAATCGCAATCTAAAATATATTTATATATACATATATTTGTAAGGGCCGTTTAGACATTTCTTTTGCGTTGGTCGGGGGCGGCGTTTGGGAACAGATCAACAATTATTGCATCCTTTTTTCGGTGGGGTGGGGATATATATATTTTTTATTCACCAGCGAATAAATTCGAACACTGTTAAGTGCGAACTCTTGTCAAACGAAAAGAATTGACAACCTAAAAAGCAAAACCATAAAAAAATATACCAAAAATCAATTAAACAACAAAGTAAATTAGAAAATTTGATTACGCTGAACTTTAAAACAATCGAAAACAAATAAACATGATAGATTTTTTTTTTAAATTTATTTATTCTTTGTTTTATCGAAAAAAGTTCTGTAGGAGATATAGCTTGTCTAGACAAGTATTTTTTAGCTTTACTGTTGGAATAAGAAAAAGAAAAAAGATTTAAAAATAAAATATAATTTTATTTTATTTTATTTTTATTTTTTATTGAATATCATTTCTGAGTGATTACAAAAAAAAAGTCACTAAAATCTTATTGATTCGTTGCATATTTGGTGATTTTTCAATTTTGTGCCAGTAAATGTGGCTTTTAGACTTAGCGTATTCCAAGATAATCTTTTAACTCGATTCCAAAAACTTAGCCACGAACGCTGTGTCAATCAATCAATCGATCGACCTTTAAATTCGGAAAACCAGTATCGTCTTGCATCTCGGAGCAAATATACAATACTGGCGGGATTCCTGTTTTCTAGTGAACCCATCTGCTAGATAATACCTGTAACAGACGCCTGCTTCGGCACGTTTGTATTTCTTCAATACCTACAGTTTTCCTGTCCTGGGTAAGACGTTAAACTACATCCACGTCCTGGATAAGACGATAAACTACGTCCAGCAGCAAGGCCTCTGATCGGGAGGTTTTGAGGAGTGTGGAACCACCTCTTAATTGATGGTGTTCCCAGGTCCACCCTGACCCGGCGTGGTAGCACCTGTTAGGGTCCCAGCTATGGGCAAATAGTTAACTATTACCAGTAATACTTTTTTTTTTTTTTAAATTATTACCAGCAATTTTGAAGGAAAAATATTACGAGAAAGAGATCAACACAAAATATTACAAACAGTCAAAAAAAAATTGTCGGCATTAAATAATCCATTGAGGTTGATATACCGTAAAATAAACCATATAAACCAAACATCCATGTATTTCTCTCTAAACACAATAGTCTCACAAACCCATCTATATGTATCAAGAAACCCCAAATATGCCCATATCCAAACACAAACACCCCCCACACACATATATAGATACATACATACATATTCACACACATACACATTTTTCCACAAGCAAATCCATATTCAACCATACATATTGCAATATATATATATATATATATATATATATATATATATATATATATATATATATATATATATATATATATATATATATATATATATATATATATATATTGAATAAATTGTGGGAGGTACAGAACTGGCAAATAGCTAGAAAGACATAGAATTTATTACTAATGGGCATAATGTGAGATGAAAGTAAAAAATAAGAAATTGGACAATCACTCAAAAGACCAACCGGTTTCGTTCCCTTGCTTATCAAGGTCTACGGGGAACTTTTATTTTATAATAAATAACTAAATTATGACACAAGCAATATTCATACAATTAAAACATTAAAATTGACAATGAATTATCTGTATGAAGGAAATACATTTTCTTAACCCGAATAATACAATCTTCTGCCAAAAAAAAAAAAAAAAAAATATAAAAAAAATTATATATAGCAGAAAATAGAGATGGAAAAAGTGGGGAATAAGAATAGAGAACACTAGAGCGTGATTATATGGAGACCAAGGAGGCAGTCTCTTTGCTTACAAAGAGACGGTCCCCTTGCTCGTATATACAATGATTCAAGCGCTCTTAGGTGAAATAGAGAGTGTGAACTAGCTAGCACCGCGAACAAGTTCGGACTAAAATTGGTTGCGCACACTCTGCTATTTATCAGGTGCTCAGTGATGGCTGAACCGGAAGTATTCACCAATTGGCTACTACTAGCTTCCGGATTGAGGACACGTAAAGGGACATGCTGCCTGATCCTACAATCTAAACGTTGGGTTGTTCTTCCTATGTAGCTGCTACCGCAGCGACATTTATATGTGTAAATAACAGAGGAGACATGATGGGGAGGAAGAAGATCCTTACGCATAGACGGGAAGGCAGTACGAGTCACAAAATGAACTCTCAATTGGGCAGAGAAATAGCAATTTTGGACTGCAGACAGGATTCGCTTGGCCAAAAGCTCACCACGTGAACCAATAAATGGAAGTCGTAAATAGACGGGACACTTTTGTACTTCGTCCTGTTTTTCCTTCCAAAATTTAATAATTTTATCACGCATGACAGTATGTAAGGTATCGCTAGGATAACCATTTTTTAAGAGGGTACAGCGGATAAAATTTAATTCGTCATCGAGATATTGCTCGCTACAAATCATCAAGGCCCTGTGACTTAGGGTCCTAATAAGATTAATCTTACGTTTTTTGGGACAAAATGAGTCCCAACGAGTGTACAGACCGGAAAAGGTTGGCTTACGGTACACAGAAGTAAGAAAATGAGAGGGAGTCCGATGCACAAGAACATCTAAGAAAGAGATACAAGAATTAGACTCTTTCTCAATAGTGAACGCCAAGGACGGATGGAGTTGATTCATAACCAGTAGGAAGGAATCGGCTTCTGGTTCACTGTTGAAGAGACAAAACGTATCATCAACATACCGATGGTACATGGACGGAGCATTGTCGTGGGTGAGGAGTGAAGCCTAATAAAAACCCACAAAAATGTTGGCCAACGAAGGACCTAAAGGGGAGCCCATCGCAACCCCGTCAACCTGTCTGTACATGAAGTTATTAAAACTAAACTCCACGGACATGGTCGCAAATTGCATCAGCTCAATGAAAACATTTTCAGGAATATCTGGAGGAGACAGGTGACTGCGATATAGCATATATATACATCACAACCATAAATATCAGAGTGCGACAGATATTTATATGTGAACATATACTACAACATTAGAGCAATATAGGTACAGATAGGAATTTATATAATCCAGGAGAAAGGGTACTTTTCTATTTTTAAAAACAGAAACAGACGGGATTGTTTTGGATTCATACTTTTATTTTTATCTTTTCTTTTGTAAATAGTAATATATTAGATGTAAAATGAAACTCGAGGGGAAGTGGATAAAAACGGAAAACATATTTACCTTTTAAGTATCCGACGAATGGGTGTATTAAAATTACCCCTCGTCCCGTTTCGTAATTTTTTTTCTTTTTATAACCTAAATTTAAAATTTTATTTTCGATAGATTAAAGGTTTTTTTTTTAACTCGTCAATATGTTTTAAACAATTTTATTAATCATATCTATTTGTACTCTCGGTTTAACTCGTTGTAATTTATTTTATTCGTAAATAAGTTTTTTAAAGTCCTTTTAAGGTCGAATTCCCTTTTATTTTTGTAAAAAGCAATAATTAGATGTACTAGGTATCTTACTGGGATGTGGGTAAAACGGGAAACATAATTACCTTCTAAGTATCCGATGAAAGGGTGTTCACTTAAAAATAAAATAAAATAAAATAAAATAAAATAAAATAAAATAAAATAAAAAAAAAAGAAAAAAAAGAAAAAGATTCCCCGCAAACAACTTAAATAGAGCACACACCATTGTGATTGGCTATTGATCAACTACCAATCAAATGCGCGATGACGGGGTATATTATAGAAGTTAGTGTCTGTAAGCATTTTTAGAGGGCGTATCAGAGTCCGATCAGCTCTGATGGGGTCGACTTGGTGAGGTCAGTATGATGTTTGAAAGACCCGAAACTGCCCAATGATCCAATTCAGAACATCACTGACGACGCCCTCTAGCGCTAAAGAGCGTATATTCAAAGTATCAAGAAACCCCAAATATGCCCATATCCAAACACAACCCCCCCCCACACACATATATAGATACATACATACATATTCACACACATACACATATTTCCACAATCAAATCCATATTCAACCATACATATTGCAATATATATATATATATATATATATATATATATATATATATATATATATATATATATATACACACATATATATATATATATATATATATATATATATATATATATATATATATATATATATATATACACCACAACCATAAATATCAGAGTGCGACAGATATTTATATGTGAACATATACTACAACATTAGAGCAATATATATACAGATAGGAATTTATATAATCCAGGAGAAAGGGTACTTTTCTATTTTTAAAAACAGAAACAGACGGGATTGTTTTGGATTCATACTTTATGGCATAGTGACATCAGTATCTGTCTATTTATATAGTTAGATCCAGTGACAGGACTCAAAGAGTGTCAGTTCAATACCTGGTTAAGGCGGTGGAGAACTTGGAATTGAGGTGAATTAACAGGAGATAACTGATAACTGACATCCATTAGACATGCCACGTGGAACTAGAACAGTCTACTCCAGCGAGCGAAATGAAGGGTTCAGTTCGATATTCCAACCACCTGAAGAAGGCCAGTGCGTACAACGGTCGAAACATTGTGATAACTATGGCATCAAAGATGAGGATGATAGCCCAAGCAATGTAAATAGTAAACTGAGGTCAGTATGTCAAAATAAGTCAACACACTCTGCCTTTTTCCCACTTACTAAAAAACAATATCTCTTGTTTTTAACCCGGAAAAACCATTCCATTTGTGATTTGTTTGTAGATCTTGAAGATTGAGAGCTGCTGTTTTTAGAGCTCCCATCAAATAAAAATTATTACTTATGGGATTTTAAGTGTTTGATATTCTTTAATATATATATATATATATATATATATATATATATATATATATATATATATATATTATGAAATGAACAAAGTCATGATCGCCAACATGAACTGCGAAGTTGTTGGCGGGCAATTGTGGTTCTCAGTGTCATATTGATTTCAAATGAGAAACGCATCAATGAAAAGATGGTGGGTGAGATAATGTAAGACAATAGAGAGAAGGTAAAAGAGAAGAAGAAGAAGAAGAAGAAGAAGAAGAAGTTAAAATATAGAAAACGAAGAGGAAGAGAATTGGAAGAAGAAAAAAGGAGAAAAATGAAAAGGTAGTGAAAAAGAGAATGAAACGAATAAAAGAAAAAGAGAAAGAAGATAGAAGAGAAGATAAATAATAAAGAGGAAAAAGAAGAAAGATAAAACGAATAGAAAGAACATGGCGACAGTGAAGATAAGAACGGAAGAAAAAGAAGAAGAAGGAGGAGGAGGAGAAGAAGAAGGAGGAGGAGGAGAAGAAGAACAGGAAAAGATTTGGAAGAAGAAAAAAGAGTGAAAAATTAAATGGAAGAGAAAAAGAAAATGAAACGAATGAAGGAAAAAGGAAGAGAAAGATGATAGAAGAGAAAATAAAAAAAATAGAAGGTGAAAAAAGAAGAAAGATAAAACGAATAGAAAGAACATGGCGATGGGGAAGATAAGAGCGAGAGGAAGAGGAGGAGGAGGAGGAGGAGGAGGAAGTATAAATAGGATGATGATGATAATAATAATAATAATAATTATTATTATTATTATTATTATTATTATTATTATTATTATTATTATTATTATTGGCGTTGGGGTGATAATAATGATTTAGTGATATAACCCATAGCTGGTGGGAGAAGAAGTGGATTCATACTTTTCCCAAAGTTTGCACGAACAATATAAATTGTGTAAATAGTTACAATACCTCATCTCAGAAATACAAACAAATGAAAACCTTCTATTATTAAACATATATAATACATAACTTTTGGGATTATCTAACGCATCAATTTCTGTAAACATTCGTTCGTCCTCCGCATGCTGAGATGACCTTGACTTCGAATCACTTCACGAAGATGGCTACTTTTGCCCTGAAAAATTTGTTGCAGATGTGACATAGGATGCTGGGGGCTGAACGGGGCCGAGAGGCGGAAACTTTCTGATCTTTCATTTTCTGGCGTCTCTGTTTTTTGTCCCTGATTCTTTTCTCTTACAAGGGAGCGCCATACGGTACGGTCCCCAGCAGACTTTTCCCAGCTGGAATGGGGGAAGCCACAATGCTTGAGAGATTCCTTCAGTGTGTCTTTGTAACGTATCATTGGTCTGCCGAGTGGAGAGCTCCGCATAGAGCAATCTCTTTGGTAGGTAACAGTAAATATACACAATAAGCATACATTGATTTTTGAAAAAAAGGATTACCATTCTTTGTTAATTCTTTGGTAAGACATTTGTTTATCAATTCTATGTAAATTAGAAAACAAATTATAATGATTTTTTCCTTAGGCTTTTATCCCTAACAATTCTTTTTATTTATTTCTATAATAGTAATGACAATATTAGCTATTTCCCTATAAAGAAATATTTAGCATTCATTTGACCGTGAAACCAGTACTGACTTCTGTTAAAATTTATAGTCTTTAACCTGAATCAATTTTTCAGGAAAGCCGGTTTCTCAAGTCAAGTAATTGTTATCGCTCTTTCCAGTATTGATGGACGTTTCCTTCCTAACCTTTTGTTTGAAGTAGTGTGGAATATCAATATCTTGATTATGTTATTATTTTCTCTTCAAGTTAAACGTGCTATCCTTTTTTAGTTGTTGCTGCTGTTGGTGGTCCTCAAGAGGATGTGGTTTCTGTTATTTAGTACACATCTTTATTTGTGATTTTGTAGCGCCAGTCCACAAGTTTCAGAATATGATGGTCTTTGTCAAGATCCTCAGGTTCCACTCGCTCGGAGCCATTTTTCATCATTGACCTTAGGAGGCGGTTGTACAGAGCTGACAGTCTAGAAATTTCTGAACAAGTTTGACGCCATTAAAAGAATCGATCTAACGAGTCTATTTAAGAACATGACCCGAGTTAAGTTGATATTTTGGTTTCGTAGCAATGTTGGGAGAAACTACCTCTGGCGTAACCTATTCTGTGTTCAATTTTCTTTTCTCTTATGCTTAATTTACTACAGACTTACGGCCACATCACGTTGAAACAGCGGTTCTCGTACAATCACCGGTTAAGCAACATCTAACCTGGTCAGTGCCTAGTTGGGTGACTGCTTGGGAATACCAGATGCTGTAAAGTTGGATGTGCAGGTGATGTAAAGCATAATAACTCGGTATTGTTAATCGGAGAGCAGTGTTCCAATTTCATTTTGGTTGGTTATATTCAAATACGTGCAAATACCCTTGGCAAAGATGTGTACCAATCTCTTCTCGCTTGTACCACTAAACCATTATTATATCGAAAAAAATTCTTACAATTATACAGTGAGTTATCTCAAGTGTTAAGAACTTACTAATTTCATATCAGTTTCTTTTTATAATGGATCCAATGTACTAAAATAATTAATAAATAAATTAGTTAACTTATATCTTTTGTGACGTACGGTGGCAGTTAATAATTAAGTATAACTCAAGCCTTCAATGTTAAGATAAAACAGTATTTAATTACAACCGCATGTAAATACTTAACAAGAACAAAGAAGTAAAAGTCAACCAAAGATAATTGGCCATTTCAGTGAACAGCTTGTTAGTAGCGCGGTTCACATTAACGTCCGGTAAATCCTAAATTAAAACACAAATCATCGACGCCCACTAATTCATACTAATTCGACTGGATAGTGGCATCTGTTCTCCTTTACGGCAGCGAATGTTGGACGATTTCCTCAAAGATGAAGAAGAGACTCGAAACGACAGAGATGTGGTTCTACAGAAGGATGCTGAGGATATCATGGGCCGAGCGTGTGAGCAACGATGAGATCTTAGAGAGATTGCGAACAAGGAGGAGACTTATACTTAACATCAGATAGAGGCAGCTGAAGTTTCTGGGGCACATAATGAGGAAGGAGGGCCTGGAGAATATGATACTCACGGGTCGAATAAAGGGAAAGAGAGAGAAGAGAAAGCAGCGCGTACGGACTTGAGAAGGTGGATGACAGAACGTGGTCTGGGGGAGGAAGCAGCGGGAAGGAAGCGACAGAATGACGTGGAGAGCCATGATCGCCTACGCCCTGAAATGACATGGCACATAACAGAAGTTCCACTCAATAGTCACTCAATAATCACTACAGTCAGCAGCCTGATACCTCTATTTATACACCTGGTGGAAAACATATATTCAGAAGTCCAGAGTGTCACGCTCGAACCTCGGTGTCGGTAGTTACTCATTTTCTTCCTATATGACAATATCTATTATAAAAAAAACAAAAAAACAAATCAATTAAGTAAAAATAATATTATTTTTTTTTCGGATTTTTCCTAAAATTGATAAACAAGTCCTAGAAATGCGAATTAGACTCACTGTTTCGAAAAACAATGTGCCATTCTATAGTACATGTTTACCGAAAAAAAAAGAATACGGTGACCTATTTTTGATTGTCAATAACAAAGATGTTCTTGTATTGGTGGGAGAATCTTTTCAAAACGAGGTTCAGTTTCTCTCTCATAGGCAAATGCCACATATACACAGTGCAAAAAAATGTTTTGCCTATTTCAGGTGATTGTTATAAACGGAGAGCTGCTGACATAAAAAATAACAATTTTTCCTATACGTGACATAATTTCATGAAACATTTTTTTATATTTCATATGTTCGACTTATAAATCTCTCTCTCTCTCTCTCTCTCTATATATATATATATATATATATATATGTATATAAATATATATATATATAAATATAAATATATATATATATATATATATAAATATATATATATATATATAAATATATATATATATATATATATATATATATATATATATGTATGTATATAAATATATATATATATAAATATAAATATATATATATATATATATATATATATATATATATATATATATATATAAATTTATATATAAAGAAAGAACAGTAAGATATATAATCCGGGGTTCTTATAGATATCTTTATTTTTACACAATAGTGCTCAATGTAAATTTACAGAGCATTAATATTATAAATTAACTGATTTAAAATATGTTTTTTTTCGCTACACAATAATAACCATGTTTCAAAAACGGAAGCTAAAAGCTTCGAATTTAATTTTGTAATTAAATTACAAACATTAGTTCCATTTCATCCTCAAGCGAATTTTGGAGTATTCGCTTGAGGATGAAATGGAAATAATGATTTTAATTTAATTACAAAATTAAATTCGAAGCTTTTGAAACATAGTTATTATTTTGTAGCGAAAAAAACACATTTTAAATCAGTTAATTTATAATACATATATATATATATATATATGTATGTATATATATATATATATATATCAAATATGATTCCTTCACTGCATAAGAGTTCTTATGTTTCAAAAGTGAGAGCCGAGACCCTCAATATAATTTTGGAAATTAAGTTGAATTAAGGTGTCTGGTCTCGCTTCATCGTCAAGCGAGAATATTTTAAAAAAATATTATAATATAAGCTCTGCTTCTGTATGTAGCACTGTCTTTTTAAAAATAAAAGCATCAAAATTCTAAGCAACTCCGGATTATTTACCTAACGTGTTCTTTCCTATTTTTCTGCACACACACACATACATACATACATATATATATATATATATATATATATATATATATATATATATATATATATATATATATATATATAGACCTCTTTACACTATATTTATAAACTTTCCGCTCCTCTAAGATCTCCCCAACTCTCTTTCCATTAATCCCTTAAATCCTTTTATCTATATATTTTAAAATTATTTTAAAATCTTTTTTTACTCCTCTTTTAATTTTAAATTAATATGTCATTCTTCATATATTCCCAAATTAATCTCATAAGGTTAATATTCTGGTTTAACTTTATAAAACTTCTCTTTAAAACAAATACCTTTCACCCTCCCCTGACTCATGCCTTTCGTCTGACTGAAACATTGAAATGGATAAATTCTGTATTAGTTTTTCGACTATTTGTTTTTTAGCCTTCACAGTTAAATTTCTATTTCTGACACGAACACAGTCCACACCGGTGTTGATGAGAGAGACGACCTCTGTTTTCGTCTGCCGAAAAAGGCTGTTCCCACATATGAGGTGATATGGGATTTTAATGTTTATTAATTATTTGCTCTATAATAATAAATACATAGAACTCTTTTTGTGTATCCGTTTTAATGCTTTATATTAATACCAATGAACTTGTTACCTTTAATATACATGTATATATCAACCTCTTCGTCACCGACGCCTGTTGGTACAGTTGGTATGACGTTTGCCTCAGCTTTCTGCATTCTGCTGAGGTTTCTTCTAGACTCGATGAATTACTTAATTATGAATATATATATATATATATATATATATATATATATATATATATATATATATATATATATATAAAATAAAAAGATTTGAACACTAATATTCCATGGTCATAATTTATTCGATTGGAAGCGTAAAAACGATCCAATTCATCAGACCTATAAATTCAAAGAGAAAACAGAAAAAAAGAACAGAATTTGTAGGTCTGATGAATTGGATCGTTTTTACGATTCCAATGGAATAAATTATGACCATGGAATATTAGTGTTCAAATCATTTTATTATATCCTTACTCTGTCCTGGACATTGAGTTCTACCGGGATCATATTCTCTTGGAATTATTTTTATACATATATGTATGTGTATATATAATTGCATATGTATGTGTATATTTACCACTAATATTGTATATATATATATATATATATATATATATATATATATATATATATATATATATATATATAT
Source organism: Acanthosepion esculentum (assembly GCA_964036315.1). Classification (NCBI taxonomy): domain Eukaryota; kingdom Metazoa; phylum Mollusca; class Cephalopoda; order Sepiida; family Sepiidae; genus Acanthosepion; species Acanthosepion esculentum. The sequence goes on along the minus strand of OZ038502.1, from coordinate 29,763,742 downwards.
ATATAAATCAAAGATAGACAGTTCAAACGGATATATATAAATATATATATATATATATATATATATATATATATATATAAATCAAAGATAGACAATTCAAACGGATATATATATATATATATATATATATATATATATATATATATATATATATATATATATATATATATATAATTTTCCCAGGCTGTTAAACCATTTGGTCCATTGAAGAACCACCAAGATAACGGTGAATATGTTTAAAAGTGAGGGACCAGTAGAGAGGAAAAGGAAGAGGGGGTCATCATTTCAACAAAAGAGCTGAGGAGATCAATTAGAAAAGATCCAACTCAATCCATAAGACGTTTCGCACGTGAGACATTCCAAAGATGAGTGGAGAAAGACTTGAAAATGAAATCGTACGTGAAACGTGTGAAGCAACTTGTTACTCCAGGACAGAAAGTTAGAAGGTTAGAGAGGGCGACTATCATCTTGAATAAGTTGGAAAATTATCCTGGAATTATATATATATATATATATATATATATATATATATATATATATGTATATATATATATTTGAACTTTATTTCAATCCTTCATGAGCTTCCGATACTTAGCTATGACTAATTAAGGAGGAACATGTCATTTTCTTTTATGATCGATTTCATCACTATTTTTTTGTTAAGCTTGGAGAGTAAGTACATATTCTTATTGCTCAATGAATGCCCAATAGTCTTATAAAAACCTCGGAGAATTCCAGTAAGATATCTTTAATAATTTCCAAGCTACGCCGGTTCAGATTTTAATTTAACAACGGGACAATTTTGCAGTTACACGATTTGGACAATTCTGCTGTTACACCTGGTATATATATATATATATATCTATATATATCTATATATATATATATATATATATATATATATATATATATATATATATATATATATATGTAATTCGAGGTACCAAAGTGGGAAGCTGATAAGAACAATTTGGCACGGGTGAATCTAGGCTACGGCGACGGGAAAGTGACAGAAGACGTGATGCCAGGCCAGGGCCAATAACATTACAGATTCTTCTTTAGATTTTGTCTAGAACAGTGGTTCCCAAAAGATTTTGGGCCATACGCCCCACTTGGGAATCATTGTTCTAGATAGCTTGGGTAGTAACCCTTTATGCCACACCTTGTCAAAAGCCTTGGAAATATCTGATGTAGTACATCCCAACCGATTTTGGGCTATCCCCCACTTTGGTATTTCTAAAATTCTGGTGCACCCTGTAATATTTAATTCTTACATATTAAAAATCTTACTGCAGTTCACGTGAAGGAAGCTTAAAATGCCATTAACTTGGTCTCTAAACAAGCTCCCAAAGACCATGGCGTCGATGAAAAAGAAAATAAAGTTATATATATATTTTCAAAACATATAATCGAGAACCGAAAGGCAGAAATATAAAACATTTGAATGAAATTATTCTGTAATATACATTGATCATTTTAATCATAAAATAATATTGCAAAATGAAATTTGAGCTCACGTTGGTATTGTAAACCAAAGGTGCACATCCTACACATGCCTCACCAAAATATTACCATGCCCCATCGGTGGGGGTTAGGGTTAGGGTTAGGTTATTTTCTAGCATTAGACCAAGTAAATGATCTATTATAATCATTTCACTTCATGTAAGTTGAATATGTGAAACCGAAAAAGCATAATGAATTACTCTCCGGGAGGTTAGCAACAAACACGTTGAGAGAAGGCGAGATAAACCTTCACTGAGAATACTAATTCAATTTCAAGAGTATTTTGTAGTTTATTGTATTTAACCGGTTTCAAATTTGTAAATAGTTTTAAATCAATGTTAAGGAATATTATGGTGTTTTATGTATTTATTTATTTTCTATTTTTATTTTATTTTATTTTATTTTTATTTTATTTTTTGTGTGTACAGTCAAAATATACGGCATTTTTATGGACAATTATTTTCATTTTGCGAATACATCCATTTAAAGTTAACTGACCTGTAATAATGTTAAAATTAGGCTAAACGATAAAAATGTGATAGTAGGGCTGGGTTTAAGTTCCCCCCTTCTCACCCCCCCCAAAAAAAGCACAAATAAAAACGGCAAATATTTAGAGTAAGACACTATACAATGCTTAGGAAAGAAAGGTTAAGTTTAGGAACATTAAGATTACCTCCTCGGTTATCCAGTGAAACTGCTATCCACCAAAAAAGAAAAGAAGCCAGTCCCCACTGTGGGCCATTTAAAAGACAGTTCGCGCAGCTGATTGGTTGTTACAAACATCCAATCGGGTATGCGGCAAATGTAGTCGTCTAATTCATTAAAAGACCAGAGTAGCTGTTAGCCGTTTACTAAGATGAGGGATCAGGGATTGATCTCCCCTGATTGGGTCGACTTGGTGATGGGGAGTATGATGTTGAAAGACCCGAAACTCCCTGATAAAGCAAGTCAAATAACATCACTGACGACCCCCTCGGGCTCCTACTTAAGTGCGTATTTATGAATTAATATTAAAAGATAGAATTTTCGTCTTGAATGCGTCAAAATGAACAAACAAAAGATTTATAGAATTCTTCCTTGGGCGCTAGAATTCAAATAGTGTCAAAACTCCAACCAATAAAATGAACTAAATTTACAGATTCTTAGAATGATTTGTCAAGTTGTTTCCATAGTATCAAGAGAAAAATATTCTGCTCTCGCATTTCTAAAATAGTGTTATATTCAAACGCATATCACAGCAGACCCAAAACCAAAACCCATTCTCAAAGAATTCTGTCACTTGTAGACAAACACAACCAAAGTTGGCATAAAATATTCTTCAGGTAATTCCTCATATTATCATTTCGTCTGCAATTGATATTTAACAGAATAAAACAGGCGAATAGAAAAGAACAGGAAATAAAATATGTAATTCAAATATGAAAACATGCGTCTTAATTCTATTTTTAAAAAGATGTTTAAAAGCTAAAACGGAAAATAGGAAATTTCCAAAGTCTGGAAATTATTGATTTATTAAAGGTTTAGAAAACTTAAGTGTTTGTTTTCCAATTTGGGGTTGAAAGTTCATACTGAAGTTCATCCAGTACAAGGTCCAATACTCCCCCAAGGCAGAGGATTAATGTGTGGTGTTGTGTTAGCCTAAGAAAAGGTAAGATTTGATCTTTAACAGAATAAAACAAACAGAAGAGAAAATATATAATTCAAAGATTAAAATATACGACTTTCTTCGTTCTTTATTTTTAACTCTAGAACACTAACCCTCAATTAAAGTTACACCACTACTAACCATGGGTATATCACACCCGATTTTGAAAATATAAAAAAATATATTAAATATAAATCTTTATTTGAAATATTTTACATGCAGGCACTTCAAATTTTGTACTTTGAGTTAACATTAATAGGAACTGAAAAACAAATTATTTAGGTAAGAAAATCAGGTACTGAAAATTGTAATTAAAAATAGGAAATTTGCGCTGGGTACTATATACCCATGGTTAGTGTTCTAGGGTAAAAGACGTCTAAAAGCTAAAACGGAAAATATGAACTTTTCAAAGTTTGGAAATTAATAAGAAAAGTTAATCGAATGTTTTCCAGTTCTTCGCTGAAAGTTCGAAATGCTTCGCTGAAACAATCATTTTTTATACTCATGTCCACCAAAAAAAAGATTCAAGAACCACTCAAATTATAGGGTTACTACAGAAGTAAAGTTCAAGCAAAGAAGATAACGTTTAACCCTAAACAGGAAAAGGTCAAGATTGTAATAATTTGGAAAACGTGATGCCGGAAGTATCATCCACAAAGCAGCTCAGTAGTCACTAGATGGTTATTAAAGGAGTAAAGTTCAGGGACCGAAGATGACGTTTAACCCTAAACATGAAAAGGTCAAGATTGTAATAATTTGGAAAACGTGATGCTGGGAGTCTGTTCCATAAAGCAGCTCAGGAGTCACTAGATGGTTATTAAAGAAATGAAGTTCAGGCAAGGAAGACAACGTTTAACCCTAAACATGAAACGGTCAATAATGGGGAAAAATGTCGTGCCGGGAGTTTTTTCCACAAAGCAGCTGTTCTTGAAAAGAACGTTTCCAAGTGGAACTAATGGCGTACAGAGAAACATTGGATAATTCATCCTTACGTACGTGACCTGACGGGTTCTCGTAAGGGCTGGTGGGACTAAGTAGTGTGTCTCGTCAGAATACATGCCATGGAAATAGCGATAGAGCAGCGAGAGGCTCGTGACGTTTCGTCTGTGGGGAAAGGGGTTGCAGGGTGGAATATATTTCATCGCACAGAATATCATAATATTGGGTTGGTGCGTAATTATCAAGCGATTTTGTAGGCGAGTTATTTGTTTTCTTTACTTTTGTTTAATAAAAATATTATCTTCTTTTCAGGTTATAAAAATGCGCGCCGATTATCATACTCATTTAAAAATGTTATTTTTGAATTGTTATACTTTTTTCATAATAAATATTGTTTAAAAACTCATGATAATTATGCTTCAACGCAATAGCTGCTTTTGAACAGGCACGTGACAACTGGACAGCTCCATCCCAGATAGGGCAGCAACACTGCAATTTTGGTCTGCTCTGTCTCTTTTAAAGATAGAGCAGGGTAGGGGGAGTCACATACTTAAATGAAGCGCTATAAGAGACTGACGATGTTTCCAGCATCTTTAGCAATCAATCGCTAGGGTTAAACGTTATCTTCCTTGTCTAAACTTGTTCTGCTTGAGGTTTGGGAAGAACTTAGGTCCCAATAGACGTTCATTACAAGCTCTCTTTGAGAGAAAACTCAGGTGTTACTGGAGGGTTACTAAGGAAGTGAAGTTTAGGTAAGGAAGATAACGTTTAACCCTAGACATGAAAAGGTCAAGATTGTAATAAATTGGAAAACGTGAAGCGGGGAGTCTGTTCCACAAAGCAGCTCAGGAGACACTAGTGGGTTACTAAAGAAGTGAAGTTTAGGCAAGGAAGATAACGTTTAAGCCTAGACATGGAAAGGTTGTGGCCGACATAGTGAACCAGAACCAGAGTCGAATGGCAGAAATTGTGGATAGGACTTGCCTTATTCTCGACGAAACAGAGTTCCTCTTTGTCTGGCATGTTGGACTTCGATCGAGGGAAGGCGAGTAAGCCGTCCTGTCAAAAGAGACTCTTCTTCTTTGTTCTCTCACAATAAATTGGTTCATTAGCAACTGTGCTTAATATTAGCGTGGTTAGACAAAATCGAGGAGGGATACCCGGGTGTCTTTGTGCTCTATTCTGAGGTGCTCGCCTGTGTAGTATATCTATCATCCGCGCGAGTCATTCGTGATTCACCATTATACGTAGACCATCGCGGAGATGAGTCTTCTGTCGGGGTACATCCTACTGTACGTATAGTTGTAATAAGAGGAACGAAGCGGATACAGGGACTAGAACAATGAAAATTACCAAGAAACCTATGTCGAGGCTAGAAACACCCAATCTAAATTACATCCCAAAACAGAATTGCTAACTTCTTTTGACCACAAAGGTCAAGATTGTAATAATGGGAAAAATTCGTGCCGGGAGTCTGTTCTGAAATCAGCTGTTCTTGAGATATGGCAGCAATACCCCTATTTCGGCAAGATCTGTCTCGTGAGATGCTTTTGTCATCGAGCCTTCTTGCCGGATCTATTCATCGTGATAGGTGATAGTTCAGGGTTTGCTCGTTGATAGTTGAACGTTAAGAGTTTCAACCAGGTCAGTGGTCCGATGGGCTGCGAGGTTCCAAATTTTAGTAGATGCACCTGTAATGTGTGGTATCATCCGGGTAGATACTCACTAAAGATCGGAGTATGCTCTTAAGTAGACCATTAATATAGACAAGAGCATAGTAGCGACGAAAAACCCTGTGGAACGCCGGCATTTATTTTACGGGTTTACGATGACAGGCTGTTAACAACGACCTCCAGGGAATCTATTTTCTGCTGGCAAAGACAAAATATCGGTAGAGGAACCAGTGTTTAAATTAGTGGTTCTCGACCGCTTTTTTTTTGTTGTTATCAATGGACCATTTTTATTCTTAATTTTTGGGGTGGATCCCCATAGTCATTCGGTGAAAAAAAGGCTTATTTTATTTTTACTAATAGATAATTTTAAGTATTTTATTATAGAAACAGTAAATGTATATGCTTTTTTTGAATTGAAACTAATTTAAGGAAAATAAACTTGTATGTAACATTTATAAAACATTTAAGTACACTTATCAAATAATTCATAATAAACAATTTTATAATTTGAGAGTAATTAATAAATAAATTAAAAACTTGCAGATTTATTCAATAAGATTCCTGTGGTTGATGCTGCTATGGACAAAATATTAGACTGTAAAAATCAAACCAAAAATCGGACGAAAATATATGTCTGTAACTGTTATATAACGCTAAAAAATACTACGTTACTTAAAAATCGGAAACCGAAAACAGTAAATAAAAATATACAGTATAATAAATAAAAAAAAATAAGTAAAATAAATTAATATAAATTAATCCAAATAAATAAACAAACTAATAAACGGCTCCCGATAAATTAACCGTTAGAAAAAAACAAATAAAGATAATCAAACCAAATAAATAAAAAAGAACAGGGCGGCCTAAAGATGAAGGTGGGGATTTAATTTAAGAGAGAGAAATTTTAAAGAGAGGAGTTAAATAACGTTTTAAATGAGTGAGATACAGATAACAATAAATTATTTATAAAAAATTATATAATAATTATATTATATAACCAATTATATATATATATATATATATATATTATATATATATATATATATATATATATATCATTGGTTGGTTAGTTCCTTTTGTTCCCCATGAAATACTGAGCTCCTTTTTAAACGAACTTCACGAGGTACTAATTAGGACTTTCAGGGTGAATTTGGATTCAAATAGGGTCTCCAGTCGCGTGTGTGAACACTTTTAGGATTTGTGCTACCCGGTTTGAATTCAGAGTTTCTTTCTCTTAGACTGGTTGCCACCCAAGACTATAATACCAGTCTGTCCTACTATTTTACCCATACCTGGAGAGAAAACTATAAAAGAATGTAATGAACTCGACGGAAATTCGTACTCGGCTCTCCGATTCCTTAATTCGATCCGCTAAGCATTACTCATTACTAACCATATATATATATATATATATATATATATATATATATATATATATATATATATATATATATATATATTTATGTCATTCACAGACAGTACTGTTTCGCTGTATCACAGCTCCTCAGTGCGACTAGACATCCGAATGCCTCAAGCCAGGATTGAAACTCAAATGATTAGGTGTCAGCCAGAGCTATCTTCACTCGGTAGTGTTACACAACTAAATCTAGCGTATTGTTTTTACTAATGTAAACAAATGCCATCAGCCAAAGTGTACCATTCATTTTACTGAAGAGCTTTGCATTAGTGCAGGTGGCTGTTGCTTATAGAATTAGCTTATCACTCAACAGTGCTCAATTGAAATGTATTTTCAAGAGCTAAATTATGTCATTCACAGACAGTACTGTTTCGCTGTATCACAGCTCCACAGTGCGACTAGCCAGGATTGAATGCCTCAAGCCAGGATTGAAACTCAACTGGTTAGGTGTCAGCCAGAGCTATATATATATATATATATATATATATATATATATATATATATATATATATATATATATATATATATATATATGTTACAATGTAGTTTTGAGGTAATTTATATTTACATATGTTCTATCCTTGATACTGAGCACTTTAACCCCCCCAATATATATATATATATATATATATATATATATATATATATATATATATATATATATAGAGAGAGAGAGAGAGAGAGAGAGTGAAATACATAGAGAGGGGGAGAGAAAAAGAGTTATGAGATGCATAAACAGGCATACATAGTCACATAGAGTGGGAGTGAATTATGAGATGATTAGACAGACATCAATTAACTGAGAAAAACAGCGAGAGATTAAGAAATATTAAGAAAGATAGACATATAAATGAATGCAAGTAGACTGGTGTACAGAGGTAAATAAACCTAGATAGATAGATAGATAGATAGATAGATAGATAGATAGATAGATAGATACATACATAGATAGATGGATAGATAGGAATATATTATATAGATATAGATATGAATGAACTGTGACAGATATGAAGGCAATTAGATAGATAGATAGATAGATAGATAGAAACAGATCGAGAGATGTAGATATGAATGAACTGTGATAGGTATTAAAAGAGCGAAACGATAGCCAGCTAGCTAGCGAGTTAAATAGATATTAATAGATCGAGATCGATCGATAGATAGATAGATAGATAAATAGGAACAGAATGAGATAGCTAGAGAGATAGGTAGCTAACAACCTAGGTAATTAGATAGATTCATATATATATATATATATATATATATATATATATATATATATATATATATATATATATATATATATATATATATAAACAGATAATGAATAAATTAAATAAATAATTAAATCGACTGAGATAAATTTAAATAGACTACGACAGATAGATTGATTGATTTAAATAGACTGAGATAGATAGACAGACAGGCATATAGATAGATAGATAGATAGATAGATAGATAGATAGATAAATAAATAGATAGGAACATACTGAGATAGCTAGAGACAGCTAGCTAGCAAGCTAGCTAGTTACATAGATAGATAGATAGATAATGAAAACAGATAGACAATTTTAAATAAATAGATAAATAGCTTTAAATAGACTGAAATAGATACATAGGAACAGACTGAGATATATATATATATATATATATATATATATATATATATATATATATATATATATATATATGCATTTCATAACTATATTATAATGGTTTTTGTAAACAGGTTAACGAGAATATTATTAAAAAATCAATGCTGATTTCATTTTTGCTGCCTTTTACTCAAAAGTAAAATTTTTAAAAGTTTCTTTTGAATCGTTCAATATATTGACATTCCTACCACGCATGATATATCGATAGACAACAGATCTGTCTAATCTGCTTCCATTGTTATGATTCAGAACACGAAAGAAGAAAAAAAGTTGATAGATTAATTGGTCTGCTCTTCCACAGATAAGCCGGATTAAAAAAAAATGTGAAAAATTGCTAACATCGAAGTTGGAAAGGAACTGCAAATGAAAGTTAAAAGCAAAATAATAATAACAATAATGATAATAGAATAAATTTCTCCTGGGAATTGGGACTGTTTATTAGTTAAGGCAACATACATTCGAACGAGCAGTTTCTACTGATCAAAACGATAATAGTATCTCATCGATATTATGAAGGCTGTTCCAATAACTGGGAACTTTTAACTTGACTTTTAAATGTGAATTATGTTTAAGCGTCTAATGATTTCTTTTTCTTTTTCTTTCAGATTTAACAACTTTAGTCTTTGGCAATTTCAACTATGGAAAGATTAACAACCAAACAACGTGTTTAAGTTATCAAAGTCTGTTACGAAAATGGACGATCAAACAAAAATGCAATGAGAAGTTCCCAGGTAGCATCATCTCTTGAAAGAGCGAAGTCAATTGCCAAGGCTTCAGTGGCCCACCTCCACTTGATGCGAAATCAATTGGCCACCACGATCATGCGACTTGACGCTTTTAGATTTCTTTCTTTAGGTTTATCTCAAAAGTAAGGTCTATGCCAAGAAGCAAACAACAATTCAAAAGTTGAATGATGAGATAATAAGGCATATTGGTAAGATCGTGCAGCAACTATGCAGAGATGTCATCAAAAATGTTGATCATGAAGTGGAGGTGTGACACCGAAAATTTGGCGGATATTAGGGTGATATTATTTTTCACACATAATTGCCATGATCCAATAGAGAAATCAATAAATAAATTTTCACCAATAACACTGATTTATTTACTGCTAACTTTGATCTGTCTTAATGAAACACCCTCTGTGTGTCTGTGTGTGTGTGTGTGTGTGTGTGTGTGTGTGTGTGTTGAACAAGACAGAGAAGATAGTTTTGTGTAATTTTTATTATGTTTTTCTTGCATGCATACAAGGGTTTTCTTTTCTGGACATAATGAATGTCGAAATTGTCTGAAAGCTTGTTGATTTTAAGCACTTTTAGCTCAATATATATAAAGGGTGTTTCAATAACTTGGACCGATTTTAAATGTGAATTAAGTTGAAGTGTCTTTCGCAATTTCAACCATGGAAAGATTAACGATCAAACAACGTGTTAAAGTTATTGAAGCCTATTACGAAAATGGATATTCAAACAGAAATGCAATGAAAAGTTCCCAGGTCACACCATCTCTCAAAACTGAAGTCAATTGGTCACCACGATCGTGCTACTTGACGCCGTTAGATTTTTTCCTTTGGGGGTCATCTCAAAAGTAAGGTCTATGCCAACAAGCCAATTCAACAGCTGAAGGGTGAGATAATAAGGCATATTGGATAGATTGACGAGCAACTATGCAAAGACATCATCTAAAATTTTGACCATCAAGTGGAGGTGTGCCAGTGAAGCCTTGGCAAATATTTGGGTGATATTATTTTTCACGCATAATTGCCATGACTTAAATAACATAATCCAATAGAGAAATAAATAAATTTTCACAAATAACACTGATTTACTTACAGTTGACTTTGATCCGTCTTAATGAAACACCCTTATATATAATACGTCTTAATGAAACACCCTTATATATAATCCGTCTTAATGAAACACCCTTATATATAATCCGTCTTAATGAAACACCCTTATACATAATCCGTCTTAATGAAACACCCTTATATATAATCCGTCTTAATGAAACAACCTTTATTATCCGGTTGATTTTCAGAAGCCCAAGTGACTCAATGTGAATGTGAAAATCAATATGGTCCCCCAAAAAACTGTTAACGTACCACCACCGAACTTTCACCTATCATGATATCTGCGTCTTATCTCATGATGGCTCCTTGCTTTGAATGTCTCTTGGGATTGAAGCTCTCCTTAGACCTCAAGTGGAACTCATATATCCGATCTAGTGTGGTAGATGCTGGAAAAGAGTCGGATCATTGGAACGCTCCAGTAAGTGTCTCCTCGTGCTACACACTATCTTTATAAGATCCAGATTAGACCAGAGAAAAAAATAAAATAAGCTATTTTTCACCGAATGGTTATGGAGATCCACCCCAAAAATGAAGAGTAAAAGCGGTCCATTGCTAAAACAAAAAGGTTGAGAACCACTGATTTAAACACTGGCTAATCTGTCGATATTTTATCTTTGCCAGCAGAAAATAGGGTCCCTGAAGGTCGTGGTTAACTGCCTGTCATTGTAAGCCCGTAAGATCAATGCCGGTGTTCCACAGGGTTCTTCGTCTGTCCTACGCTCATTTTTGTCTATATTAATGGTCTGCTTAAGTGAATACTCCGATTTTTAGTGAGTATCTATCCGGATGATACCACACATTACAGGTGCATCTACCAAAATTTGGAACCTAGCAGCCCATCGCACCTCTGACCTGCTTTAAACTCTTAACGTTCCACCATCAACAAGATAACCCTGAACTATCGCCTATCACGATGGGTAGATCTTTTCACAAAAAAGGGTCCTTGCCATAAGTATCTTTTGGAACTCAACAGACAGATCATGCACAAAATGAAGTATTGATACCATATCTCAAGATGATTTGTAAGACAGACTTCTGGCTTCATGTTTTCCAAATTATTACAATCTTGACATTTTCATGTCTAGGGTTAAACGTTGTCTTCATTGCCTGAACTTCATTTCTTTAATAACCATCTAGTGACTACTGAGCTGTTTTTTGGAACTGACTCCCAGTATCACGTTTTCCCAATTATTACAATCTTGACCATTTCATGTTTAGGGTTAAACGACATCATCGTTGCCTGAACTTCACTTCTTTAATAACAATCCTGACCTTTTTCGTGTTTAGGGTTAAACGTCATCTTCCTTGCCTAAACTTCATTTCTTTAGTAACCCTCTAGTGGCTACTGAGCTGCTTTATGGAACAGACTCCCGGCATCATGTTTTCCAAATTATTACAATCCTGACCTTTTTCATGTTTAGGGTTAAACGTCATCTTCCTTGCCTAAACTTCATTTCTTTAGTAACCCTCTAGTTACTCCTGAGCTGCTTTGTGGAAGATACTCCCGGCATCACGTTTTCTCAATTTTTACAATCTTGACCTTTTAATGTCTAGGGTTAAAGGTCATCTTCGTTGCCTGAACTCTACTTCTTTCGTGACTCCTGTGTATTCTCTCAAATAAGCCCCTTGTATTGAACCCCTTTTGGAACCCAAACTCTCCCCAGAACTCAAGCGGAACTCATACACCCAATCGATTGCTAAAAATGCTGGAAACACGGTCTGTTTTTTTTTTGTTTTTTTGGAAGCGCTCCATTTAAGTATCTGACTCCTCCTACCCTGCTCTATCTTTACAAGAGGTAGAGCAGACCAAACCTAGAATGTTGCTGCTACCTCTGGGCTGAGGATGTCCAGTCCTCACTCGCCTGTCTTGATAGAGTTCAGAAACAGGTAATCTGATATTATAGGTACACTATTTACATTATTCTCATCTTTGTCGCCATTATTATTACAACGTTTCAGCCGTTGTAAGCTCCGGCCTTCTTCATGTGGTTGGAATGTCGAACTAATCCCTTTATTTTGCTCACTGGGGTAGACAGTTCTACTTTCACGTGCCATGTTTCAATGGATGTCAGTTATCACTTATCTCCTGTTAATTCACCTTTCCAAGTTCTCCACAGCCTTAACCGGGTATTGAACTTACACTCTTTGGGCCCTGTCACTGGATCTAACTAACACATGACACAGTGAATAAAGGCGTTAGTTAGATTCAGTGACAAGACGCAAAGAATATGAGTTCAATACCTGGTTAAGGCGGTGGAGAACTTGGAGATTGGAATTAAGCAGGAGATAACTGATAACTGACATCCATTAGACATGGCACGTGTAACTAGAACAGTCTACACCAGTGAGCGAAAAAAGGGTTCAGTTCGACATTCCAACCACCTGAAGAAGGCCGGGGCGTACAACGGCCGAAACGTTGTGATAAATTTGGCGGCAAAGATGAGGACAATAGTCCGAATAGTGTAAATAGTGTACATAATACCTCATCTCAGAAATATAGACAGATACTGAAAGGACGAAACGTATTATATATGACGACAAAGATGAGGGCAATAGACCGAATAATGTAAATAGTGTACATAATACCTCATCTCAGAAATATAGACAGATACTGATATTAGAGGTTATGAATTATTTTCCACCCTACAACTCCTTTCCCCACAGATGAAACGTCGCGATCCCCTCGCTATTCTACCACTATTTCCATGACATGTTTTCTGACTAGCTCCATTCCTCAGTCTCACCAGCCCTGACCTTTTAACTGGGGCCCGCCGTTCCACATACACAATAGTGAATCATCGCCATTCCCTTCGTATTCCAATAATAAGAAGTAAGTTTGACTCCGACAGCTTCTTCCCAAGAACTGATGCTTTGTGGAACAGTCACCCTATATAATTTTTTTCCGATCATTACAATCTGGACTTCTTTAAATCTAGGGTTAACTGTTTTCTTTCCTACAAATCCACATGAAATTTACTTCTTGCGTTCGTACAACACCACACAATAATACTCTACCTTGAGTGTCTCTTCCCACAATAATTTCCAGAATTTCATAACTTTATATTTTCTGTTTTAACTTCTAACTTTAAGACAAAAGACGTATAATATAATATTTTAATTCCATATTTTATTTTCTGTTGTTTTTTACTCGTTCGTTTTATTCTGTTAAATATCAATTATTAACTTTTCTTAAACTCATACTGTATATCACAATAACCATCTACCTTGAGAGGCTCTTTGGCCTGGTATTGGGTGAATATTAGTAAAAAAAAGTTAATATATTGTTATAAAAAATAGTTCAGAATTATATTTCAGATATGAAAAAATGTTTTGGTACAAAATTTCGAAGTTATTTCAATATTTGAACACAATTTTGTTTCATACGGGATTGAAATTATACCTTACCCTACGTCGGTAATTTATTCCAGGGGTTACCACTTTGGTCGAAAAACGACTTAAATCGAAATAACAACACTATGAACCGCAGATTAACACTACTTCTTGCGTATTAGAGTATTTATGATAGGTATGTACAGTATTCTTAATAAAACAATTCATTTCCCCCTTATCTTCCGGCGATATAGCCATACGCCTAGCAGTAGCAATTGGAAACGGGCGTTTCCTCGGAGACATGGACAAAAATGTATTCTCAATCACAACTGAAATGTAATTGAAAAATCGTCAACGGCAGAGCACAGATGTAAACAATGTCTGAATTCAGAATCGGTATTGAAGCGGAAAACAACTCAAGAGTGCCACCTATCGGCGGGAGTTGTAATAAGGACATCTGCCGAACATACTTTATTATGCTAATTGTTTTTAATGATTTTATGATATATATATATATATATATATATATATATATATATATATATATATATGTATGATATTATTTTTAAATTTATTTAAATATGGTGTTATATGTGTCATTTTTCTAGTGTACATGTGTTGTTTTAGAGTAAAAGGACCTAAGGTGAGTTTTATTTTTCCATATAATATTTCAGAAAAAATCGACTTATCTTCGAAAATGACTTAACTAGAACGGACTTAAGCCGAGGTATCACTGTATTCATTCTGAAAGGTGACATTTCGACACCTCTTTTATAAGATTCCTGTGCGAATTGTAAATTTTAAATAATGCAGATTTTAATTTCAGATATGAAAATAACGGTTTGCTACAAACGTTCTTAGTTATTTCAGTAAGTAGCATTTAAGCGCGATTTCATTTCACACGTGAGTGAAACTTGATATATATATATATATATATATATACTTGATATATATATATATATATATACACATTCTGAAAGCTCACATTTCGATGTCTATTTCTATGCGAATCGAGTGCCGATTGTTAATTTTAAATGTTATTTTTTTTCTTCCGAGAAAAGTAAAAAAGTAAATAACGAGATACGTCTGCCTACTTTAACGTTCTTTTATTTTCGGAGGAAGAAAATACTGTAGAAACGGCAAAATAATATGAATTACGTCCAAAGATCTCAATTTTCGTTTCGTCTTTCCATAATACTCTTTCCGAATACAATTTTTCCTTATCCTTATGTTCACGAATGAATTTCAACCTGGCATCTCTGTTGTCTTTTCAATAGCAAATGATAGTTTTCAAGGGGAGCGTTATTTTATATTTTTCCCTATGAATTTCATTGCCTATTGTCTGTTTAGACACGGATTCTTGATGAAAGCAAATCATTTTCAACTCTTGACTAGTAACTATTGGATTTTGTTTAATTTGACGCATTAATTCCCTCGAAGATTTTGAAGAAATCTTCCGTGGAGCAACTGTTCTTCTTTGGTTTGCAAGGGTTTTGAGTTTTTTATGCCTTGCAATGTATTCCAGTAAATGGAATATTCCGATAGTCTGGGATTTTTCTGTAACCGATTGTGAATTTTAAATCAGTTTTTTTTTTCGATAAAAGTAAAAATGATTGATAACGAGAAAAAAACTGTACAAACAACTAAAAAATATGTACCCCGTCCAAACAACTCGATTTTGGTTTCGTCTGTCCGTAATACTCTTTCCCAATACGATTTTCCTTATCCTTATGTTCACAAACGGATTTCAAACTGGCATCTCTGTGTCTTTTCAGCAACAATGGAGCTTTTCCGAGGGGAGCATGAATTTATATTATTCCTATGAATTTTATTGCCTAGTGTCCGTTTAGTGACAGATCTTCCTGATGAAAGCAAATCATTTTTCAACTCTTGACAATTGGATTTGAATTTTCAAATAATGCCACGAATTCTCGATTCGTTTTAAATCTGGAGTGTGACTTGGCGAATTCACGATATTTGCATTATTTTTAGCAAACCATTTCTTCGTAGATTTTGCAGTGTGCTTAGGATCATTATCTTGTTGGAAGATTCAATGTAGTAGAAGTTCAAGATTTTCAACCGAAATTATTGTTTGCTTCAAAAATATTTTGATATGCTGCAGCATTCATTCTAGAATATTCCACTTGAATACTTATTGATATGTTGCCAGTATCTTTTGCCGAAAAACATCCCTAAACCAAGATGCTGCCACCACCAAATGTCACTTTTGGAACTGTGTTCTTTTGATTGAAGACATCGCCATCTTTCCTCCATACATGATTTCTAGAATTACGTTCAAATAACTCAATTTTCGTTTCGTCTGTCCATAATGCCCTTTCCCAATATAATTCTTTTCTTATCCTTATGTTCACGAACGGATTTCAACTTGGCAGTTCTATTGTATTTTCAATAGCAAATGGAGTTTTCCGAGGGGAGCCTGACCTTAGATTTTTCCTATGAATTTCGTTGCTTATTATCCGTTTAGTGACACAAGTTCCTGATGAAAGCAAATAAGCCTGCAACTCTTGACGAGTAACTATAAGATTTTTGTTTAATTTGACGCATTAATTTCCTTGAAGATCTTGACAAATCTTCTGTGGAGCAACTGCTCTTCTTTGGTTTTCAATGGTTTTGAGATTTTTATGCCTTACAATGAATGACCTAATGGCATTAAATGAAATATTCAGTTTGTCTGACATTTTACTGAAAGTTTCACCTTCTTTCCAAAGTTTAGTTGGTCAGTTCTTTTTGCGAATTTGTCAATTCTTTACCTCCTTCCATGATGAAAACCTTCTTGCATGAATATCAAGTATAGAATGTTCTGTTTTTGTCATTAGGCTAAAAATACCTACTGAAAACATTATTGAAACATTCTAGAATATTCCACTTGTATAATCTAGAGTATTAAAGCAACTTAAATAGGTTTAAAATCTGAAATTTGCATTGTACGAATAATTTTTGCACCTATTAAAATGGACAAATGGGGTTTATTTCTATTAAATCATATATTTGTCTGTTTTCTATGCATATTGAGTTATTATGTACCTGTGTACAGTTAATAGTATGAAAAGCATGTTTATTCATGAGTCGGAAATGCAATAATTAAATTTTTTTATATGGACGAATATTGTTTTCCCACACTTCCTTTTATACTAGCAGCATGACCCGGCGTTGCCCGGGCTTGATTCAAAAATCGTACGACTCATACACCAATCGCTATCACTTGACTTAAAATATTTTTGCCCTTCCTTGCCTTTAAAGGAGTGCCCTTTGCCGTGATGATGTTGCTACATGCCTTAATTCTTGCCTATCTCACACTGCGAATTTTTTCTAAGCTCTATACTAAACATTAAATCTGTTACGAAAATAGAACTAAAACAAAATGGACACAAAATGATCAGCTTTAAAAAACGACGCGTAATTAAAAAACCGAATGAAAAAGGAATGTTAACAACAATTACTTTTTCACACCCGACGCAGTTCTGCGGACTCAGAATCAACGTTGCGTTTAAGCAAGTGAATGAGCTAATTGGAGTAAAGTGCCATGCAGATTTAAATTTTACCCACTTGTGACGAATGCAGCTATCGATTTTTTTTGCATGCTAGCATGCTAGTTAACATTCGTGTCAGTCAGCTGTTGGCTCTCACGCTAGCCAATAGAATCTTTCTGCCTATTCATGGCAGCCAGCTATAGGCTCTCACTCTGGTCAGTAGAAAATGGCCGCAAACTACATGAAAACTGCTGTAGAAGCATGGAAAATCGATACACACACACTCACACACACACACACACATCCTGCCTTTTATATATAGTGATTAATTATTTAATTAAAATTTATTCTTCATCATTTTTTTATAATTTTATTTTCCTTCTTAATTATTTTCTTTAATTTCATTTATGTAATCTCTAAATACATCACAGGAACACTGGGCTATATGTTGTAGCAATATTCAAATCAAAGACGAATGGTAATTATGTAAATTAGATTCTGGCGGTAAAATTCTCTAACACGGCACAGTGAACAGTTTCTTTACTTTTTTTAAATATTTTATTTATTGAAATTTTCTTTAAATTATTTAACTTTTAAAGATATATGCAATAGTTTTCACATTCATTTTAATCTGTTTTATTTCAAATATATTTCATCCGTTCTGTATACGCCAACTAAAATGAAACAATATATTTTTTTAATGTCGAAGGCAACACAGCTAGACTTGAAAATCTTGGGGAAAAAACAAAGAAAAGGCAAATTTTTTTTTTTAAAATCGTCGAAGACTGTTTATAACCAAATTCTTCACCTCGTCATAACAAACATACAATTTTCTGGAATCATACCCATGGGTATTTTTCCAAACGAAATTTAATGAGCCAAGCAGAAAAATGCAGGGAAATCAATATATATTTGTAAATTTTCTTTTTCCGGAATCGTATTTACCAATAATTTAACTCAGATTCCACGTTCTACTTTAAAAGATTTTCTTTTCTTTTTCTCTCGTCGTTTTTATTTTATTTTTTTTTAACGCATCAGTCTCCTATTTTTCTCGTTGAATGGGTTTTCATAATGTTTTTGGTTTCATATTCCATCCATGCAAAGGAATATCAGTGTGTGGATGGGGTTGGCTGTCATTGTTGCAATTCATATTAGTTTTCGTCAAGGCAGACGTGGAAACAGTTGGTGGAATAGCAATGGATTTTAGAAAAATAAATTAAATTTTAGTGCATTCATCCAAGTCTCACCACATAAATTTTGATGACTATATCGCTATTGGACATTGACAAAAAAAAAAAAACAAGAAAAAGAAATCTTCAATATGTTTTTTTTTCAAATTGTACTTGCGAATCATAAAACAAAATAATAAATATAACAACAGAAAAATATATCGAAATAAATAAAGCACATCAGGAAACACAGTATACTCATAGAGACAAGACTAAACCACAGAAATGTAGTCCAAAACGGCAATAAAGATAGATAATATGAACATTTTATTAACAAAAAACTACACATGGTCAAATGAAAGCAAATCACACAATTCTCTCACATGTTTAATCTATACATATAATTCAAAATCAAAATGTCTAAATAGAACAGCCAGCCAGATGTGGCAGGGAACTCAGCCAAAGAAGCGGGATCAAATATAAAGGATGATTCCACTGGGGTTCTTCTTGCAATCAGTGTTGGTCAGATGTGTTCTTTCCTAGACCCGTCATCCCTTGTTCTGTCTTTCATTTTCCAATCACAGTAATCTTTAATAAAATGAACATTATTCGACAATTCTATTCAAAGTGAAAACAGAACAAAACTGATATAATAGAAATATATCACATTTATCTATTTTAGTGTGTGAAATATTAAAAAATAAATTTTAAAAATTATTTAACTTTGAATTTAGATTCGAAAGTAAACAATATATCAAGAGGGGTAACTCTTGTTCTTAGCATAAAAACCCCAAGTTATGTCTATTAACGTAAACTATAACACAGATTAGAAATATAATATAAATGTGCAAAAATAAATAATAGGTCGAGACTATATAACTAATGTACATATAACGGTGAAACAATATCTACACACACGTTATAAATTAATTGAATACAATAATGTTACATTGTATGTGTGTATAGGGATATAAGGAAAGTTATAGAT
Source organism: Acanthosepion esculentum (assembly GCA_964036315.1). NCBI lineage: Eukaryota > Metazoa > Mollusca > Cephalopoda > Sepiida > Sepiidae > Acanthosepion > Acanthosepion esculentum. The sequence goes on along the minus strand of OZ038502.1, from coordinate 29,744,083 downwards.
AATGAGTTCTAAGACTATTAAAGTTGTTGCATATTATATTAATATTCGTAAAACCCATTTTGCAATCACTTTTAATCGGGGTCAATGTTTTTGAGCAGGTACTTGGATTTGTGGATGCAAGTAGATATTAATTCGGACCTCCTGTTCAGTAAGTTAGGTTTATGTAAGTGCTTTAATATAATAAGCTTCTCCAACGAACATAAGTTACATCTGTCTCCATTTCTGTTAGCTTTCGCAATTATCTCACAGTTAATGGTTGGATTCTTATGGTTGCTTTTTAATCGCCAAACATACATTGAAGCGTTGTACAGTTTTTTGTATTTGATGTTGCTCAATATCATTTTGTGGTGGTAGAAACGCGATTCCCAGCTATTCTCAGCGGATCCAAGGTAATATTTCACATCATCATTTGATTTGATGCTAGCTCTGTATATTAAGTCTTCAGTCATGCACTGGCCGTTTAATGGGTAGGTTAAGTTTTTACCGCAGATGCATTGACTTTTAGTAGGATTATTTTTTAGTGTTTTGTTTAGGAGCTAGCTTAATACATTATTGTTATGTTGGGATGTATAATTATCTATGTTTTTTGTACAACTATAGCTTACCTTAATGTTATTTTTGTTGAAAATCTTTTTCAGTGTTGGAGAATGACCCAAGTGTTTATGAATTAAATTCAGGAAAACTCTACCTACATTGGTTTTGGCATTATCATTATATAGTGGGTTGAACCTTATTATGTTACGTTTGCGTTGTTTTAGCTTATTTTTATCTTTGTTGTTATTTATTACTACTTAATCCAGTTTCACATTATCATATATATATATATATATATATATATATATATATATATATATATATATATATATATATATGGATCCTAAATAGATTTTACTGTTTATTGTGTTTTTTAAAAGATTTGGCTTCTAGATTGATTCTTAGTCTATTCATGTCATTGGCCAAGTCAGATGTTTATTATCAGAATGTGATGGGAGGCCGAGATAGAGAAATGGACATTTGAAAACAAATTCCAGATGTTATGTTATATTTATTTCGCGGGCAGTAGAAAGGCATCGGGCTTGTTTTTAATAGAAAACAACAAAGGTAATTCAAGTTATTTATGATCACAAACTTAATCTTCACTAGAGATTTCCCCTCTCTGTTTCTCTCACTCTTCCATAATGTCACTTTCTCTTTCTCTCTCTCTATATGTTTCTCCATATATATATATATATATATATATATATATATATATATATATATATCCATCTCTGTCTTTTCATCTATCATTCTGTTCAATACCTATCTATCTATCTATCTATCTATCTATCTATCTATCTATCTATCTATCTATCTATGTTCATTATCTGAGTCTTTTCATCTATCTCAGTCTGTTCGCTATCTATCTATCTATCTATCTATCTATCTATGTTCATTATCTGAGTCTTTTCATCAATCTCAGTCTGTTGGCTATCTATCTATCTATCTATCTATCTCTGTTCATTATCTGAGTCTTTTCATCTATCTCAGTCTGTTGGCTATCTATCTATCTATCTATCTATCTCTGTTCATTATCTGAGTCTTTTCATCTATCTCAGTCTGTTCGCTATCTATCTATCTATCTATCTATCTCTGTTCATTATCTGAGTCTTTTCATCTATATCAGTCTGTTCGCTATCTATCTATCTATCTATCTCTGTTCATTATCTGAGTCTTTTCATCTATCTCAGTCTGTTGGCTATCTATCTCTGTTCATTATCTATCTATCTATCTATCTATCTATCTATCTATCTATCTATCTATCTATCTATCTATCTGAGTCTTTTCTTGCCTCTGTCTGTTCACTATTTGTCTATCTGTTTCTCTTTTTATCTATCAAAGACTGTTCATTATCTATCTAGCTAGATTTTTTTCCCCAGCATCTTTAGCGATGGATACATGACTGGGTTCCACTTGAAGTCTGGAGTGAAGTTGAATCCTAATAGGCGTTTAAAGAATAGAATCACTTAGAGAATGCAAATCCCTTATCGTGACTGGAGAGTAATTGATGAATTTGCTCGTTTAACAGCACATCAAATCCCTATGAGTTGCGTGACCATACGCAAGAGCGTAATGAGTTGCTCTCCCGGAGGTTAGGATCAGCCGTTTTGATAGAAGGCAAAACGTGTTCTCTATGAGTATTAAAACATAACAGAATCGTTTTGGAGGCTTCAGAATTTACAGGCCGTTCAGACAGAAATTAAAACTAGTGTCTGAGGACTCGTATCCCGGGACAATACGTGTGATCATTGATCTATATGTCTGACTTGCTTTAGTGGGCTTGAATTGCTATGATTTATTGGGATAATTAATGTGGTGGCTTCCCGTTGTCTTCGAGATTTGCTGTGACTCGAGGCTCAAGTATCTGTTTTTCTATTTAACTCCTAACTGAGAAGGAGACAAATGATAGATTCATTCCTTTTCTCTCGTCAGTATCTGTTATGGTCCGGGTTAGGACCAAGGAAGAACAACACGAACACAAGAGTAGAAATAACGAAGATATATTACACGGAATAATAATACAAGATGTGGAAGGTGTTAGTATGACTGTCAGTCTGGTTTGGAGTGAACTACTATCGGCTCGACTCGATTCGTCTCTCTCTCTCTCTCTCTCTCTCTCTCTCTCTTGAGAGGCGTAGTATACATAGTGTTAGGAAGAGTTCATTCTGTAGTTATAGGTAAGGACCCATAACAAATCTATGCAATCCATGCAAATCTACCATTGAGCACTGCTGCCATATCAGTTCTCGTGATCCTGTTATTTAACTCGAAGGTCTTGACAATATCCAAAGAAGGTTCTGTAATGTAATGGATCCTGAGCAGGCATCGCAACTTCAGTCATCTTCTCACCGACGTGACGTGGCTTCCCTCTGTCTTTTCTACAAATATTTTCCTGGCAACTGCGCTGACGTGCTTTTTTCCCTGCTGCCCTGGCCATATGAATTTAGGCGTGCTGCTAGATTGGCATCTAGGTCCCACCGTTTAAATAGCTGAATTCAACCGCCACTTCTGCTCCAACAGTTTCTTTTCTCGCACTTCCCGCCTGTGGAACTCTCTTCCGTTTACTTGCTTCCCTGACAACTACAATCTTCAAAAATGTAAATGCAACGTCAATCGTCATCTTCTATCTTCTTGAATCCCGTTCATCTTTTGTCTTTTCCTCATCCCCCCCATTCTCAGTGTTCTCTTTCACATTCACTCACTGTAACCCCCCTGCGTACTAGTCGAATTCTCGCCTTGCTTGGGGTGAAATGATTAAAAAACAATGTTCATAACTGGCAGAATATTGAGAAAAAAATGTCGATTAAGTTTTTACGGTTTATCAACCTTTTGCCGGTTATTTAAAGTAATAAAATTTTAGTGGGATTATCGCATTGCTTGGTGGGGGGAGGGGTGAAAGAATAAAAAAAAAATGGCATTAGACCAGACCAGGATTTGAACGCATCTCACCGATTCTGCTCTCTGTGCCAATAAAGGTCACACTAACGGCATATCTAAAGGAGAGTTTAAGAAATCCAAATTGCTGTTCATTTTGCCAAGCAGTGGTTGGTATGAAGAAAATGATAGCAATTCATCAGTGGTAGCAAAAAGCAGCAGGAAAACTTGCTACCGTTTGTACTACTAGGCATCATTAGAATTTCTCCTGAATACCTGTCATGCAGATTTGACAATATCTTTTCTCTTGCAAAACTTGAAAGAATCGTTCGATGCGTTGGCCCTTTTCAACTCTAGGGTTGTCGAGGCAGAGACAAGGTTAATTTGTATCTGAAGTGATAGGCGAAACTGACTTGTCCAGGCTTTTGTCCCACTTGATTGTCCAGTCGATAACTCTGCATCGACCTTCCGTAAATAGATGCTTTGACACTGAATTACGCGTAGGAACAAATGCCTCCTGGCATTTGGTTGCTTCATTGCAATACCATCTCTCTCTTTTTGTCGCCCGCTATCTCTCTCTCTCTCTGTCCCCGCACGATTGCCCGCGCGCATACAACCACGCCAACTCACGCAAATGTGCATAAACACACGCGTGTGTACACGCACGCACACAGACAAATGCCATGTCGCACAGACACATAACTATGGTCACAAAACCACGAACACAAACATAATTATGCAGGATTTTTTTGTTCTATACTATGTCTGCCATTCGATTGGGATTCATTCGACATCTCTCTCTCTCTCTCTCTCTCTCTCTCTCTATCTCTCTTCATCTTTCCATATCTATATCCGCATGTTCAAATATCTCTGGATCCTCTCTATCTCTGTTCATGTATACGATGTCCTATCTATCTATCTATCTATCTATCTATCTATCTATCTATCTATCTATCTTATTCTATTCATATCTATCTTATTCTATTCATATCTATCTATCTATCTATCTATCTATCTTATTCTGTTCATATCTATCTATCTATCTTATTCTGTTCATATCTATCTATCTATCTATCTATCTATCTTATTCTGTTCATATCTATCTATCTATCTATCTTATTCTGTTCATATCTATCTATCTATCTTATTCTGTTCATATCTATCTATCTATCTTATTCTGTTCATATTTATCTATCTATCTATCTATCTTATTCTGTTCATATCTATCTATCTATCTATCTATCTATCTATCTTATTCTGTTCATATCTATCTATCTATCTATCTTATTCTGTTCATATCTATCTATCTATCTATCTTATTCTGTTCATATCTATCTATCTATCTATCTTATTCTGTTCATATCTATCTACCTATCTTATTCTGTTCATATCTATCTATCTATCTTATTCTGTTCATATCTATCTATCTATGTATCTTATTCTGTTCATATCTATCTATCTATCTATCTTATTCTGTTCATATCTATCTATCTATCTATCTATCTATCTATCTTATTCTGTTCATATCTATCTATCTATCTATCTATCTTATTCTGTTCATATCTATCTATCTATCTATCTTATTCTGTTCATATCTATCTATCTATCTATCTTATTCTGTTCATATCTATCTATCTATCTTATTCTGTTCATATCTATCTATCTATCTATCTATCTATCTATCTATCTTATTCTGTTCATATCTATCTATCTATTTATCTATATATGCTCAAATGTATTTATTTCAGTCTGTTCCATTTCTCTCTCTATCTATCTCTCTCACACGCTCTCTCTCACTCTCTGTTCGTATCTGTCATGGCCTACTCAAACCTATCTCTCTCATTCCAATTCTCTCTATCTATATTCATGTCTGTCAGGGTCTATTCAAATGGATCTATCAATCTATCTATCTATCTATCTATCTATCTATCTTCATCTTGCTCTATATCTGTCTCTGTTCATATCTGTCCGGTTTTTCAAAATGTATCTTTCTCTGCCTCAGTCTGTCTCTCCGCCATCTCTCTCTGCCTCTCTCCCTTTCTCTCCATCTCTCTCCCCTCTCTCTCTCCCTATATATATATATATATATATATATATATATATATGCATGTATGTGTGTGTGTGTGTTGCCATCGATTTATGTATGTACCAAAGTTTCTTCACACCGAATAACATATTTCTCTGTTTCTCAACTTAACCCTCTTTCCCCCACGCCCCAAGTATTTTGACTTTTTTTCTTTCCGTTTTCTCCTCTCTCCGCTCCCATAGTTCCTTGTTAGCATTCTCTTCGCGACCAACCATTTCCGATAACATTCAGAACATGGCTTTCTCAGCTCAACATCGGTGCACATTTGCGGATATGCAATCTCTCTATTTCTCTGTCTCTCTATCTGTCTCTGTCTTTCTCTCTCTCTTTATCTCGCTCTCTCTCTTACTGTACATTGCTTATCCTTTTCTCTTTCGTCACTCCTCTTCTTTCACTACTCTATATTTTCACCTGCTCTCTCTCTCTCCTATCCACCTCGCTTTAACTTCTAGTCTTTCTCTTTCTACCCTTTCTGTTTCTTGCATCTCTCATCGTTCTCTTTTTTGTTTTTCCCTTCTCCCTTTTTCATTTTTTTTCTCTTTATCGCGATCTCTTTCTTTTTTTCTTTTTTCTTTTTTTTCACCTTTTCCTTTTCTATTTTTTTCTCTATTCTTTATACAGGATGCAATGGCTATATTGTCTAAATTACGCAAAAATGAAAATAACACTGACATCTCATTTTAACAGATATATTTACCAAAATTACACAAAAATATCTTGAAATACTAAAGAGTAAATATATTTAATAAAATCACCATGGGCTTCAACCAAGGGCGCCAGACGACTCCGGAATCTTCTGCAAGTCATCTGGACGGCCACCTTGTTTAACTTGGTGAATGCTGTCATAATCCTTGCCTTCAGTTCATCTGTGGTTTTACAAGGAGTTTTGTTGGTCTCACGACCAACTGCACCCCACACATAACAATCCAGGGGGTTGCAGTCTGGGGAGTTAGGTGGTTAGATGTAAGGGGTGATGTGGTTGCAATAATTATCTGACAGCTATGACTGGGTTATGCTGTTTGTGTGGCACGGTGTAAAGTCCTGTTGCCAGATATAGGGTCTCCTAGCAGTCATTCTCTTGATCCAGGGCAGCACTAACCCCACAAGGCCCTTGATGTAGGCCTCCGTGTTGAATCTGAGGCCCTGTGTGTAGATGAATGGAAGCATAACGTCGCCATCACTAGTAATCACATCAAATACCTTCGTAACCACCATTAGACTCACCAAGTTTTTTTTTTCCGAAACCTCTGCACTGTCCTCAAATTGACACCCAAACACTCTGAAATTTTCGTTACAGAGCTTCCGGCGCGAATGCTTGACAGGATGCCATTTCTAAATTTCTGGCAGACTGAACTGCGTCATGGTGCTTTTTCTTTTATAGACGATGTCCAATCTACCGTACTATACAGCGCAGTCAACAAAGTCAAAAAGAAACAACGCGCATGCGCGAAACTAAAAATATAAAATGGCAACAATTTACCCATCATTCCCTGTATTTGTCTTTTTTCTTTATTTGCTCAATTGATATTCTTCCTTTTCCCTTTTCAATTTTATTACAATTCTTTCTTTCTACTTTTCTTGTCTATCTTTTGTCCCCCATTTTTTTCTCTATTTTCTTCGTTTTCTTCCGATATTTCTATTGCCTTTTATATATATTCCTAGTTTTCTTTATTTCCACACTTTCAATTCTTTGTTTTCCCGATTTCTCCTCCTCTCTCTTATAAGGCTCATTCTCTTTCTTCACTATTTCTCTTTCTAATATTACTCTATTCATCTTTATCTCTCTTTCTTCTGTTTCTCGTTTTCTGTTTTACCTTTTTCATTTTTCTACTCTCTCTCTCTCTCTCTCTCTCTTTCTCTTTCGATAATTTCAATATTTCGCCTTCTCTTTTTCATTTTTCTAATTTTCCATTCTATTTCCCTATTATCCCTTTCACTTTCTTCTACAACTCTGTATGGGGTTATAGCGAGGCTGGTCTTTTATTATTGAGTAAAATACGGATAGAAAATGAATTCATTCAGTACACATAAATAGAAAATGACGTAAGACAAGTGTATCTCTTCTCACCGGACTCATTCAACTATTACAGCCAAGCAATCCTAAAAGAATTAAGCATTTATTTTCAGCGGGCACGATATTAACAATAAAAAGGAAACATATTTTTGTGGCCTTGTTAGGGCCAGAAATAAAGGAATTGAGTTAAACAAATATATTAACAAAAACAGTAATACAAACATATACAAACGAGAGTGTTACCGCAAGAATCTTCGGTCCGACTGTGAAAGCTGACCGCTGGAAACTTTAACCTCCAAAAGGTAGTACCTGCTCCTATTTATAGCTGCGATAATCCTTTGCGTGCGTGGGAAAATTACCATAACACATGTTTTCCAGACTGTCTTTAAAAACTCTTGTGACCCTTCTAATTAGCGTCCTATCAGTCTTCTACCCCTCTTCGGCAAAGTCTTCGAAGCTTTAATCAACGCCGAAGTGGTTAACCACCTTACATCTCATGATCTGCAAGCAATATGGTTTCCGCTTTGCCCGTTCTACAGCTGATGTACTTACGGCCATCACTGAAATTGTTTACCAAGCTCTTCATAATAACGGTGAAGCTCGTGCCGTGGCTCTAGATATCTCCAAAGTGTTTGATAGGGTTTGGCATGCTGGCCTTCTTCGTAAGCTTCAGTGTTATGGAATTTCAGGTCGATTGTTTGACTTAATACAATCATCCCTGTCAAACCGTGTATTGAAGGCCGTTCTCAACGGATTCTCTAAAGGCTCCTACCCTACGAACGCAGGTGTTCCCCAAGGCTCCATCCTAGGCCCTACTCTGTTCCTTATCTTCATCAACGAACTTCCTTGGCGTCATAGGTTCCCAAGTAGGCATTTACGCGGACGACACTACAATTTACTCCTGCCTCAAAAACAAATCTAGTGCTGTTGAAAAAACTAACCTGGCCGTTCGTCTCGAAAAGGACCTCCAATCGGTTGTGAACTGGGGCAGGAATTGGCTGGTTAACTTTAATGCCTCAAAAACAGAACTGCTCTCTATTACTCACTACAGAGAGAACCATCCCTGCCTCCCATTAGAATGTCTGACGCTCAACTCCACGAGATCACCTCTTTGCGACTGCTCGGTCTCACATTGACTGCTGACCTGAGATGGAACAAATACATTGAGTCAATAGCTTCGTCCACCGCAAGGAAAGTTGGGTCCATGTGCCGCGCAAGGAAATTTTTCTCGCTGGAGTCGATCCTTCAAATCTACAAATCAACCATTCGCCCTTGCATGGAGTATTGCTGCCATATATGGTCTGGAGCCCTTTCTGTTTGCCTCGGAGTTCTAGATAAGATCCAGAGACGGTTATGCAATGTAATTGGCCCTGATCTGACATCTCGTCTGCAGTCGTTCTCTCACAGACGTTCCGTCGCCTCCCTCTGTCTTTTTTGCAAATACATTCATGGTAACTGCTCCGATGAGCTGCTTTCGCTGGTCCCCAGACTTCATGAATTTAAGCGTTCTACTAGGCTGGCACCTTCAGTTTTCTCTTTCTGTCATTTTTTCCGTTATTTTTTCATACTTTTTTGTTTCAATTCTTTTCTTTTATTTAACTCATTCTTTCTTTCTTTCTTTCTTTTATTTCGCTCGTTCTTTCTTTTTCCTTCTTTCACATGCAGGAAATATATACGAGGGAGTTGTACTTTTATATCTAATTACGAGTATCTTTCTCTGTATCTCTCTCTGTCTCTTTCTCTCCCCCTCTCTCTCCTGTCACAGCTTTCATTCTTACTTCCATTCCTTTTCGCTCTCATTTCATTCGCTCTTTTTTCTTCCTTTTTGTCTTCAATTTCTTTTTGCTTTGTATCTTGTCAAATAGATTTGAGAATACAATATATATATATATATATATATATATATATATATATATCCGATGCGATGAGAACGAACGGAATATATAAATTCTAACGTTCGCAGCATTCATTCAAATAACCATTTCCGACCCTCACCCGTAGATGTGCAGTTAAAATGCACTGAAACCAAGTTGCATCTTTGTAGTGAGTAAAATGGTTTTGTCTATATGATAAAATTATAATAAATAAATAATATATATATATATATATATACCCAAGTTTAGGATTGGTATATACGGAGTGAAATCCAATAACCAACAATTAATATTCTTTAAAGAGTGCTCAATACAGAGTAGAGCAGATATAATTATTTATTTGAATATTACAACATAAATATGTTATAAAATCACGACAAAAGTAGCCATTTTGTTTCAACACTTCTTGTGTCTTGTCAAGTGATAATATAGAATATAGAATAAATGGTTTTAAAAGTTTCAAATTAATCAACGATCCTTAGCTAAGAGTAAACGCTGTTACATAAGCTAGAGTGACCAATCAAAAAACAAGTATAGGATGATTCGAAAAATTTGACAACTAAGCAAGGTTATCTAGATATTAAAAGATTTATAAAATTTGAAATTAAAATTAAAAGTAAAAAATTAAAAAATTAAAATTACCTATTTAGAAATCTAAATCAGATCTCTATTAAGTTTTAAATTGTAGAATTACCAAGGAGAAAAAAAATATAAAAATAAAAATAAAAGATATATAGCTATTTAATTTATATTTTCATTGAAATTAAGTTGAAAGTTGTATTCAGAATCCCAGACAGAGATGTATACATTTTTCGTTTCATTTCAACATGTTAGTCGCCTCTCTATGTTATTAAACGAATTTAAACTTGAAAAATAGCTAAACCGGTCAAATATACATAGATAAAATTTAAGCAAATAACTATATATAAAAATATACATATATACATATATATATATATATATATATATATATATATATATATATATATATATATATATATATACACACATACACACATATATACATATATACAATTTTGAAAACATATAGTTTTCGACACATTTACAGACAAAAGTAAATAACCACCTCCACATATAATTGAACACTCGCACATCCGCATATAAATTAATACATGCACCCGCATAGACACATATAAGGATAATAGGTACGCATATACAGACCTACGTACATAAACATACACATACATAAGCACATATAAATATATTGACCCATACGTCGACGCAGAAAAGTAAATAAGGCAAATGAAGAAATACATATAAAGATGCAACTATATACAAGCACACACATACATACATACACATCTAGATGTACATACATAAGCACGCATACATATATGCATATAAACTAAATATATACATAGACATTTACAAATACAAGTGTATACATGAAAAATTAAACAAACGTAAATTAAAACGACATGAGTATAAAAATGCATATACACATCCGCTAGTACATATATATACACACATACATACGCAACTCCACATAGATATATACACATATATATCTACAGACATACATATACATACATACATACACACATACAAACATACATATCCACAAATATATATACGCATATATACATATACATATACATATATATATATCTATATATATATATATATATATATATATAAACACACATACACACATACATACACACACATACACATATACGCACACACACATACATATACAAACACATATACATATATACATAAACATATAGACACATGCATAAAAAAGGAAAAAGAAATAAGCATACATAGACCAACTTATATTCTAATAATATTCCAACAACATTATGATAAAATATATTAAAAGTTAATCATAATTTAAGAAAAGAACAACGGTCTGTAAGCAATTAAAGGTACTTTATCAACAAATGTAGATTTTAGTTTGTATCTATGATACACTCCAAGACACTAAAGCCTACATACAAATACACATACAATGACACACCAACATATATATATAAATATCTAATCATATATAAATACCCATATCGACACATCCAGATAAACAATACACAAACAGTCGAGCGCAACCATATAAACACCCACACATACATATAAATATACACCTATATACATACACATATACATAATCATATACATATTTAAACATACATATATATACATATATATGCATATATAAACCTATACATAGACATAGAAACATACATACTACATATACATACATATATGCACACTCACATATACATATACATACATATGCAATATGCATACACATATCTACACTCACACAAGTACACATAAATATCTCTATATACCCATACATATACTCACACATTTAGTGGTAGACACTTACCAGAATTTACTCCCTTACTCATACACATAAACAGGTTAACCTATGATAGAAGCCAATATACACAACCATATACTTTCATAAAAAAAAAAATACATATATATACCCCTATATACACATATACATATCCAACAGTAGAAATAACTCTACATAACATACAAATATATACATCTAAATACAGACACGTATGATACTTTGTAAGTACCCAGTACACATTCATATCGATAAGGCGACTATCATGCTAAAAAGGTAATAGTCTATTAAGTTTAATTTATCATTATCATAGAAAGTATATGATTTCTATACTAAGTTAAATTTAAGACGATGCTTATAGTTAACTGTTAGTTCATATCTTTGATTTAAAAGATCAGTCTTATTTTTAAATCTAATTATTTCAAGTTTCTCGTTAAGGCATAAGTAACACGGGGCATATAGTGAGTTACATGTCCAGGCCTTTCTAATTAATTTCCATTTAACCTTAGGTGTTTTATTTTTCTCTTTTAGACTCCAAAAGTATTTGGATAATGAAGTCATATATTTATAGTTACTATTATTAAAAGATTGCAGATGACCCCGCCAGCGTTCCTTGAATGGTCTCATGGTGCAACCTATGTAGAATTTCTTTATATTTGGATTTTCTAGTGTTGATATAGTACTGAGATAAACTACAGAGCTAGTTAAACAGTTATTATTTAGTGGACAATTATTGGGATTCCTGCAGTTACATGATTTATTATTTGTGTCATTTTGCTTAATGTTGCTTTGTGCAACCTTGTGGGTTGTCAGGCTCTCCGAATTTATATACTTGCTGAATATACTATTGTTATGTTTTTTAATTATTTTTTCTAGGTTATCAGCACAACTATAGCTTAACTTAAGAGTATTAGAGTTAAATATTTTACTGAGTGAGTTGGTTCCAGATTTGGGGAAATGTTTTTTAATGAGGTTTAGAAACAGGTGCCCCAATTTAGTTTTAACCATAATGTTAAAAGGGGGAGTATACCATATGATTTTTCTAGATCTCTTCCTACCATTATTGTTGCTATTTATAGGGCTTTTATATTGAATATTAATATTTTTATATCCACTATTTTTAAGTGCGGAATTGTAAAGGTCTCTATGCTTATTAAAAATATCACTGTTTGAAGAGTTGTTACTGATCCTACATTCAATAGAATAGGGTATGTGTTTGATGATTGCAGGGGGGTGGTTAGAATTTGGATGAACGTATATTTGATTGAAATTAACTTTTACATATGGTTGGTATGTGTTGTTAGTGAGGTCTAGGGTGACGTCTAGGAAGTCTACTTGTTTAACATTAGTGGAAACTATTACTCTGAGACCTAGATCCTTAAATACCTTATGTATCATTTTTCTAATACGATCTACTTTAATTTTAGTGGAATTCCTAACTACTAATAACCCGTCGTCCCTATATAATCCTACACTATCAGAATCTAGGCAATCAAATGCACTTAAATTATACAAAAGAAATAATCCAACAAGATCAGAAGCTTCAGCAGAATCCAGAGAACCCATTGAAATGTCAAATTTTTCGTTACAGGACTTTTTGGTCCACTGTTCATCTTTGTAGATTAGAACCGAATTTCGGCACTCCATGATGGTATTCACTTCTCTTTCAGAAATGTTGGAGTATTCCCGAGCGAAATCCAGGGCACAAGTGAACAGATTTTTGGATATAGATGGATAATAGTCTGTAATGTCAAACTGTATGAAGGTATATATATATATATATATATATATATATATATATATAACATTCTTTTTATAGTCTCATTTTCACTCACTTTTTTCTAACGTTCATCCCTCACTTTCCTTCCATTTTCTCATTCACTTTCGTTTCTTTTTGTCTCTCTTTCCATTATCACTTTCTCCCCCGTCTCGGTCCTTTGTGTAGTTGATATTTAAAAATATAATTCTCTCCCTTTATTCTTTTCTCTTGCTCTTCCTTCCTTCCTTCCTTCCTTCCTTCCTTCCTTCATTCATTCATTCCTTCCTTCCTTCCTTCCTTCCTTCATTCTTTCTTTGTCTCATGTATATATACAAGGCCAACATAGATATGTATAATTTCTCTTTCTCTTCGCCTCCTTCTCCCTCTAGTTTTTCTTTCCCTTACCTCTCTCTCTCTTTTCATTTTCTATTATATTTCCCCACTCTTTCTCCGACTCAAACTCTTTCTTTCTCTCTTCTCTCTCTCTTTCTTTCCCTTCTCTCATTCTCTCCCCCTTTCTCCTTCTCTCCTTCTCGGCTTCCCCTTTCAAACATGCACGGAGACATTACAAGTACATATGTTTAATTTTCTATAGCAACAACCCACACACGCGCACACACAGCTCTTTCCGGCCGACCCCTTCATTCAAAACCGGTCTTCTGATAGTCAAACAAAGACGCTCTTCAGCCTAGATCAATATCCCCATCATCTTGTTGGCTAAATCATAATGGACCGCACCGATTCTAACACTGGTATTATTTTCACCATTCTTGAATGGACAGCGGGGTAAGCTACGATCCAAAGTGACGACCGAGTGTTTTGTTAGATAAGAACCTCCTTCATGGATACGGTGGTCAAGGCTCTGCGCATGTCTGTTCGGCACATCCTGTAACGAAGAGAAGAAACATTTCTATTCTGCTGTTGGCTTTTACTTAGTCGTCCCCCCCCCATCAGCTGTTGGCGCCGTATAGCACTTACCATAATTGCTTCACATTGGAATGACCCCCAAGAGAGATCATTGCCGAAACGAGCAACCTTTTCAAAGGACAGTAGCATAGGTCAAACAGTCCAAATGACTAATTGTGTGTCGATCAACGACTTTGGAGGAATATTTCGGTTATTGTGGTGCCATTTATTGCATAATGAATGCAGATGGATCCAAGCTTAAGTTGGAATGAATGATTTTATGCCATAGCGCCTCCCAAAACCAAGTTCGAAGAGTTGGTGAATCTGTTTACGTTTCTTTCACTGCGGACCTGTTCTAGGAATAAACGAAATGAATTTATTGAAAACAAAGTAACTATTAAAAACAAACAAAATGTCCTAAGCAACTAGAAGAATTTAGAAAACGCTATTGTATTCATGATGTCAACTGAAAATTACGTACTTTTACGTGTAGAAATATTGTTTTTATTGTTGCGTTGACCGATTCAACCATTTTTCTTTTGATTTCTTGATGTTTTTATTCTTCTAGTTGCTAAGGACGTTTTGTTTGTTGTTAATAGTTACTTGGTTTTCAATAAATTGGTTCCGTTTTTGTTTTCACTATACCCGGTCTTTTCTCTAACCTTCACTATCTGTAACCCCCTGCTTACTAGTGGCATTACCACCTGGCTTGGGGTGAAATGATTAAGTTCAAAAATATCTTACTGTATACGACCTTTTTCTATGACCAATTATTAAATATGGCGTTC
The DNA here is from genome assembly GCA_964036315.1 of Acanthosepion esculentum. NCBI lineage: Eukaryota > Metazoa > Mollusca > Cephalopoda > Sepiida > Sepiidae > Acanthosepion > Acanthosepion esculentum. The sequence goes on along the minus strand of OZ038502.1, from coordinate 29,728,922 downwards.
AGCGAGTGAAGACTGAAGGCCTTGGCAAAACCCCTTCTTCTTTGAACATTGTGGAATGGCGCTACAGAATCACAAATAAAGAACCGTACCAAATAAGAGAAACGACATCTCTTGTGGATTATCAACAGCAGCAACAGCTGAAATGGATATCACATGTAAATAGAAGTAGAAATAATAACATATGGAAGATGTTGAGAGCCACAATATTTTAAAGATAGGAACCACACATCAAAGATCGATAACAGCTACGGGTCTTGAGAAACCTGTTTACCTGAAAAGCATTTTTTTTTTAACTGAAAGATCTTTATAAATTTCAACTGACACCACTGATGGTTGTTCAGTCAGCGAATGCCAAATGTTTCTTTGTTTGGAAACGGCTAATATTATCGTTGCCATTAAAAGAAAAGCTACTGTTCAAGACATCGACAAAAATTATTCCGGGAGAGCGAAGTTGTGCTCGCAGGCATCCACAGGCGTCCACAGGCCCAGCAAAACTTGATGAAAACTTATCATTAGTTACGTAAAATACCAGACGGGCAATCATTTGTTTTTCTAATATTTTAAAAAGTGCATGTCCCTTCAGGACTTTTGTGATGTCAACGAACACTCGTTGCCACATTTTTTAATGTCAACGAATACTCGTTGTCACTTCCGTCTTGCTCGTTGTAGTAGAGACTTTGTCGTCGCAGATACACCTACGGTAACGCCGTTGAATAATACTGGTGTCAAACGCCTTCGAATATCACTCGAGATCATAGTTCTTGCTGGATAATACTCGATCTAATAGTAACCACCGAGTAGAGATCAGTATAGAGAAGAGTATAGTGAATAGTATCCAGATAGAAGATAGTGTAGAAAGAGGGATCCGTAGCAATAGAGGAAGGAGTAGAAACATTGATCATTTAGACGCCACGTTAATTCTCATATATACATTCCTTTTACGATCACGTGGTTTAGCTATTCAAAATGGGATCGCCTGTGTTTGCTCACTGGTGATCTGTGTTTAAACTCCAGGGTCGGTAGCGACACTTTATTCCTATATAACAAGGTCGTAGGCAATCATGACCCACTATAGATATTTCTTTATTCTCTCTGAATTACCAGAAGTTTTCGATAAAGTTAGGGGAGCGGTTTCCTGTTTTATTCTCCGTGGTTTGAAAATCAAAGTGTTTCCTTCTCTTTGACTAGTATCCATAATCCATAACTTGGGGGAGAAGATAAGGATTCGTGCTTTTTGTAAGGGAATTTGGGCAAAAGTGAAAGTAGTTGACTAACCCGGGATTTGAACACTCTTCGCCGAATCCATCATTCATGTCGATATCTGTTATATTACTCGGATTTCATTTCCTTATATGTCTTTTCTTTTTCTTTTTAAATCAAGTCTGTATTGCATTTTAAGAGCGTGAATTTGAAACACTTTATTACATGTCTGCCTTTACAAAACAAAAAAATGCAAAAAAAAAAACATCCTGACCATCGGGATATGAGGCCCTACCTCAGTGAAATCTACTGAAAAGAAGATGTAGCATTAAAACAATTTCTCATTCTAACTACCGCACGCCACCGGAAATTTCTTTTGTGTGGACATACAGCCGAAAACGTGCCGCTGTAGTAAACAGAGAAAAAAAAAACGTTTTTCTTTATCATGACAAAGTAAGGAAACACTTTGCAAGAAAAAAATACAATGGTTAATATGTAAGGTTCGTTCACATTTTCTAAAACGATCACATTTAACACCGAAATTTTTTTCAAAATTTATTTTGATCACTGGAACAATCTGATGTTCATCTTGAGGTTCTTGACAAAATCCAAAGAAGAATCTGCAATGTAATCTATCCTGACCTGGCATCTCGACATCAATCACTTTCTCACCTATGTGTGTGACTTCCATCTGTATTTTTTCTACAAATATTTCCATAGTAACTGCACTGACGGTTTTTTTTTAAATCTCTGGTGACCCGACTACATGAATTTAACTTGCGATTAGATTGGCATCTAGGTCCCATCCTTTTACTGTTGAATTAGGTAGATGTTACCGTTGCTTCCACTCCAACAGTTTTTATTTTTCGCGCACTTCGTGTCTGTGGAACTTTCTTTCATTTCCTAAAAAATACAATGGCTAATATGTGGCGTTCTTTCACATTTTCTAAAACGATCAGATTGAACACCGATATTCTTTTATTTATTTTGATTACTGGAACAATCTGATGTTCGTCTCAGGCTTCTTCACAAAATCCGAAGAAGAATCTGCAATATAATCGATCCTGACCAGGCATCTCAACTTCAGTCACTTTCTCACCGACATGTGTGGATTCTTTCTATATTTTCCTGCAAATATTTCCATGACATCTGATCTGACGACCTTTTTATCTCTGGTAACACGACTACATGAATTTAAGCGTGCTACTAGATTGGCACCAAGGTGAAAACCTTTTACTGTTGAAATAGCTAAATGCAACCGCCACTACTACTGCAAGAGTTTATATTCTCGCACTTCCGGTCGGTGGAAGTTCTTTCCGATTTCTTACTTCCCTAATAACTACAATCTTCAAAAATTTAAATTTAACATCAATCGCTATGTTCTATCTTCTTGAATCCTGTTCATCTTTTGTCTTTTCCTTAATTCTCCTTATTCTCAGTCTTCTCTTTCGCCATAACCCCTTGTGACCCTCTACGTACTAGTAGCATTCCCGCCTTACTTAACTCTTTCTTACCCTCTACGTACCAGTGTCATTCTCGCCTTACTTAACTCCTTGTAACCGCTTACGTACTAGTGGCATTCCCACTTTACTTAACTCCTTGTAAGCCACTATGTTCTAGTGTCATTCCCCCTTACTTAACTCCTTGTACCCCCCGCGCACTAGTGGCAGTCCTGCCTAAATTAACTCCTTGTAACCCCCTACGTACTAGTGACATTCCCGCCTTATTTAACTCCTTGAAATCCCCTACGTACTAGGGGCATTCCTCCTTAATTAAATCCTTGTAACTCCCTACGTACTAGTGGCATTCCCGCCTTACTTTACCCCTTCTAACCCCCTACGTACGAGTGGCATTCCGGCCTTAATTAACTCCTTCAAACCCCCTACGTACTAGTGGCATTCCCGCCTTACTTTACTCCTTCTAACCCCCTACGTACTAGTGGCATTCCCGCCTTAATTAGCTTCTTCTAACCCCCTACGTACTCGTGGCATTCCCACTTTACTTGGCGTGAAATGATTTTAAAAAAACTTCTTACGTGGCAGAGTAGTCAGAAAAATCATCAATTAATTGACTGATTCGCTTTTTACGGCTTATCAACCATTTCCCGCTTATTTAAAGCAATAAAAAAATTAATTGGAGATAAAAATGATGTTTCTTATATAATTTCTGCTAATTAATCAATAGTTGGGCGTGGAGAGCGACGGATTCCTACCTTTCCCGTGCATATTTACACGTAAGTGAATATAACAAACCCGGCAGAAAATAAACTTCGGCTCACCGTTTTCAGAGTTGTTAACCATTACACAAACCACGCATCCAAGCTTACAAGCTGTCTTTTTTTTTCTGCTATTCTTTACTTTATTTATCTCTTTCTTTCTTTTTTCTTTCTTTCTTTTTTCTTTTTCCTTTCTTTCTTTTTACCTTACTACATTTCTACCTTTCTTTCCTTTATTTATATCATTCTTTCTCTCTCTTTTCTTTCTCTCATTCTTTTTTTCTTTCTACCTTTCATTCTTTTATTTATCTCTTTTTTTCATTCTTTTCTTTTTATCTCATTCTTTTTTTAATGTTTTTTTTCTATTCGTTCTGCAATTCTTTCATTTATTTATCTCTTTCTTTCTTTCTCTTTCTACCTAAATTTCTTTTATTTATTTCATTCTTTCTCTCCCTCTCTTTTCTATCTGTCACTCTTTCATTTATTTATCTCTTCCTTTCTTTCTTTCTTTCTTTCTTTCTTTATTTCTTTTCTACCTTTCTTTCCTTTATTTATCTCTTTCTTTCTTTCTTTCTCTTTCTACCAATCTTTCCTTTATTAATCTCATTCTTCTCCCTCTCTTTTCTTTCTGCCATTCTTTCATTTATTTATCTCTTTCTTTCTTTCTTTCTTTCTTTCTTTCTTTCTTTCTTTCTTTCTTTCTTTCTTTCTTACTTTCTTTCTTTCTTTCTTTTCTACCTTTCTTTCCTTTATTAATCTCTTTCTTTCTTTCACTGTTTTCTTTCTGTCACTCTCATTTATTTATCTCATTCCTCCTTTCTTTCTTTTTTTTCTGTATTCCTAAACGCACCCCCATCGAGGTATTGACCAGTATCAACTTTGCTTGGCGTCGGTGACCTTACTAAAAACCAGTGAAAAAAAAACAAAAAACAGATGAAAAATTTCATGGCCTGAGGGTGTGTAATAATTACAGATTTTTTAAACGTGAAACTGAAATTTGCCTTCCCGCTGATTAATTACTTATTTTCTGGACCTTTATCAACCTTCTGTAAGCTATTCAATGCTGAAACAACTATTTAACCCATAGATAGGGAGAGAAGAGGTGGATGCATACCTTTCTCAATGGTATTTGCGTAAGTAAATAAAACTATCCCGACTTTCAACAAACCTTGTCAACCAACTTAATAGCGTTGAAACTAGAATACATCTCTCTGACCATAGCTCAATTAGGCCTTATTTAAATACACATGGCGACCTACCAAACTTTATCGCCAACATACACGTTGATAATACAAATATCATACACATTTTTAAAAAAGGCCCAAAATAATTCAAGCATTATTAATAAAAAAAGTAAAAGACAACACTAAATAATATCAACTATGAACACGGCCACAATATGCTGACCGTTTTTGGAAAATAAAACATTCCTATAACTCTAGATACATACATAAACAAATAAATACATTCAGTTAAAAGAAAAAAGAAAATTCATCCTTGTTATAGCCGAAAGTGGTCGGGCATACAAAACATTTGAATAATTTCTATATAATTTACGTCCCGAAAAGACGAAAAAAAAAAAATGAACAATTAAATAAAAACCTAACCGCAGTACCTTGACAGTCGTTTTCAAGTGAACTTGTATGAAAGAGGGATTGCTGCCCAAATACACAATTCTATCTATCTATCCATCTATCTATCTATCTATCTATATATATATATATATAATTATTTATTTAAATATTATAACATAAATATGTTATAAAAATACAATATATATATATATATATATATATATATATATATATATATATATATATATATATATATATATATATATATATATATACCACCGTCTCCCTTAGGCAAACACTGAAGTACCAATAATATATATTCTGCGGAGTGGGTAAAAAAGTACGTAGTATGATTTCTGTTATACAATTGGCGAAAATTGTTCGAATAAACACTTCCAATTATCGAACTCAGTGCAGTCTTTTCCTTTCTATTGCTTCCTTACGTTCCAGACTTCGAGAAGCGCAATGCTGGAAAAGCATTATTTTCCTGATACATTAATTATTACTTTCCACATCAACAAAACGATTCATTTCGAATAAAAGGCATCAGTGATGAAGGCATCTACAAATTTTTTTACTCGTCTTTTAGTAATTACGGTCGAAACACGGATGGGGAGGTGGACATGATCGAACGTTTGGTAGTGTTTTTATTGACTTTTTCTTGGTCGTATTCTTGCTTGAAGATAATAATTCAAAAGAAAGCCTTGTAAAATAAACGAAGTTTTCCTATACTAGCAAACGTTTCTATTTACTTGCATGGGGGCAGATGTGAGAGCTTTAGAGATACACTCTGAAAACACTGTGATCACAGACGTTTGGCCAAGTGGCTTGATTGTACATTTTCAAGTATTTTATGAGATTTTTGTTTTATTTTTTTGCTTTATGTGTTTAAATCTCGTTTTTAGATATAATTCGAAAAAAAACCTTGTAAAATAACCAAGTTTTCCTATTCTTACAAATGTATCTATTCACTTGCATTGGGACAGATATGTGAGTTTTAGAGATACCCTCTGAAAACACTGTGATCACAGACGTTTGGCCAAGTTGCTTGATTGTACATTTTCAAGTATTTTATGAGAATTTTGTTTTATTTTTTTGCTTTATGGGTTTAAATCTCGGTTTTAGATATAATTCGAAAGAAACCCTTGTAAAATAACCGAGTTTTCCTATACTAGCAAATATATCTATTCACATGCATTGGTTGCAGATATGTGAGTTTTAGAGATACCCTCTGAAAACATTGTGATCACAGACGTTTGGCCAAGTTGCTTGATTGTACATTTTCAAGTATTTTATGAGATTTTTGTTTTATTTTTTTGCTTTATGGGTTTAAATCTCGTTTTTAGATATAATTCGAAAGAAACCCTTGTAAAATAACCGAGTTTTCCTATACTAGCAAATATATCTATTCACTTGCATTGGGGCAGATATGTGAGTTTTAGAGATACCCTCTGAAAACACTGTGATCACAGACGTTTGTCCAAGTTGCTTGATTGTACATTTTCAAGTATTTTATGAGATTTCTTTTTTATTTTTTTGCTTTATTAGTTTAATTCTCGTTTTTAGAAATAATTCGAAAGAAACCTTTGTAAAATAACGGAGTTTTCCTATACTAGCAAATATATCTATTCACTTGCATTGGGACAGATATGTGAGTTTTAGAGATACCCTCTGAAAACACTGTGATCACAGACGTCTGTCCAAGTTGCTTGATTGTACATTTTCAAGTATTTTATGAGATTTTTGTTTTATTTTTTTTTGCTTTATGGGTTTAAATCTCGTTTTTAGATATAATTCGAAAGAAAACTTTGTAAAATAACCGAGTTTTCCTATACTAGCAAATATATCTATTCACTTGCATTGGGACAGATATGTGATTTTTAGAGATACCCTCTGAAAACACTGTGATCACAGACGTTTGGCCAAGTTGCTTGATTGTACATTTGCAAGTATTTTATGAGAATTTTGTTTTATTTTTTTGGTTTATGGGTTTAAATCTCGTTTTTAGATATAATTCGAAAGAAACCCTTGAAAAATAACCGAGTTTTCCTATACTAGCAAATATATCTATTCACTTGCATTGGGGCAGATATGTGAGTTTTAGAGATACCCTCTGAAAACACTGTGATCACAGGCGTTTGGCCATGTTGCTTGATTGTACATTTTCAAGTATTTTATGAGATTTTTGTTTTATTTTTTTACTTTATGGGTTTAAATCTGGTTTTTAGATATAATTCGAAAGAAACACTTGTAAAATAACCGAGTTTTCCTATACTAGCAAATATATCTATTCACTTGCATTGGGGCAGATATGTGAGTTTTAGAGATACCCTCTGAAAACACTGTGATCACAGGCGTTTGGCCATGTTGATTGATTGTACATTTTCAAGTATTTTATGAGATTTTTGTTTTATTTTTTTTTTGCTTTATGGGTTTAAATCTCGTTTTTAGATATAATTCGAAAGAAACACTTGTAAAATAACCGAGTTTTCCTATACTAGCAAATATATCTATTCACTTGCATTGGGGCAGATATGTGAGTTTTAGAGATACCCTCTGAAAACACTGTGATCACAGACGTTTGTCCAAGTTGCTTGATTGTACATTTTCAAGTATTTTATGAGAAGTTTGTTTTATTTTTTTGCTTTATGGGTTTAAATCTCGTTTTTAGATATAATTGGAAAGAAACCCTTGTAAAATAACCGAGTTTTCGTATACTAGCAAATATATCTATTCACTTGCATTGGGGCAGATATGTGAGTTTTAGAGATACCCTCTGAAAACACTGTGATCACAGGCGTTTGGCCATGTTGCTTGTTTGTACATTTTCAAGTATTTTATGAGATTTTTGTTTTATTTTTTTGCTTTATGTGTTTAAATCTCGTTTTTAGATATAATTCGAAAGAAACCCTTGTAAAATAACCGAGTTTTCCTATTCTTGCAAATGTATCTATTCACTTGCATTGGGACAGATATGTGAGTTTTAGAGATACCCTCTGAAAACACTGTGATCACAGGCGTTGGCCAAGTTGCTTGATTGTACATTTTCAAGTATTTTATAAAACTTTTATTTTATTTTTCGTTGCTTTCTGGGTTTAATTCTATCTTGTAGATAAAATTCGAAAGAAAGCGATGTAAAATTTGTACATAATAACAAGCGTGTCTATTCACTTGCACTGAAGCGAATGCATGAGATTTGGAGACATCCTCTGAAAACACTGTGATCACAGACGTTAGAACAAGTTTCCTGATAAGCTGGTATGTTCTCGTTCGCCGATTGAGCACTATGAAGAAAGGGAATTTTTAACAGCGGCTGCTCCTGCTATTAACGCATCGCTCTTCAGTTATGAATTGAGCGCTCTTGCTGCTGATTTGAAGTTTATATACATCACGTATATAATACGTTAAAATACCCTCTTTCTCTGCCGTTCCCCGATATCTTAGGGAGTAGAGTCTTTGACTGATGCTAAATCGGTCGAATTTGATCCCGGCTTGAAGCAAGCTGATGTCTAGTCACACTGATGCGCTGTGATACACGGAAACAGTCTGTCTTTGGATTTTATACATATATATATATATATATATATATATATATATAACATAAAACGTGTGTTAGCACGTGTAAAATCCTGTTTACATCGGCCGCCAACCAGGAGTCATCTCACGGTTACGGTGGCTATGGCGGGACCGCCACCCCAGGCGCCACCAGCAGCGTTTGCCACCAAGCAGGGTATGAAGAAAAGCTAATTGACCGTTCCTCTTTGTAAATTCTCGTAATGAAATAAATAGAAGGATTGTTCCTCCTTGCAGCTTCTGTCCGTAATGAAAGTTCCTGAATGCGTTTGCCGTTATTGACGCGCTCGTAAAAGTCGTCTATAACAGACGACTACGCAAATATTTCACAAATATATATATATATATATATATATATATATATATATATATATATATATATATATATATGCGTCTGTGTGCGTGTCTGTCGTATCGGAATATTAATATGACGGCACCTAATCTGACACAGAGAATAAAAAAAAACACTCCGTACCCTTAGCACTAACCACCAAACAAAGTAAGTCATTGAGAGCCCCGACCTGGGTATGACGATAAACTACATCCGCGTCCTAGGTAAGATGATAAACTACATCCAACAGCAAGGCCTCTGATCGGCAGGTTTTGAGAAGCATGGAACCACATCTTGATGGCTGGTGTTCCCAGATACACCCTGATCCAGGGTGGTAGCACCTGTTAAGGTCCCAGCTATTGGTGAATAGTTAACCCCCAAACTGGGATCGAAACACTATGAAAGTGTAAAGATAGTTCATCATACCAGAAATACATTTTAGGCAAAAAAAAAATTACCAGCAATACTTTTTTGAAAAAAAATATTATCAGAAATAGATTTTTTGAAGGAAAAATATTACTAGCAATATATGTTTAAAAAAATATTATCAGAAATGGATTTTTTGAAAGAAAAATATTACTAGCAATATATGTTAAAAAAATATTATCAGAAATAGATTACTAGCAATATATGTTTAAAAAAAATATTATCAGAAATGGATTTTTTGAAAGAAAAATATTACTAGCAATATATGTTAAAAAAAATATTATCAGAAATAGATTACTAGCAATATATGTTTAAAAAAAATATTATCAGAAATGGATTTTTTGAAGGAAAAATATTACTAGCAATATATGTTTGAAAAAAGATATTAACAGAAATAGATTTTTTGAAGGAAAAATATTACAAGGAATATATGTTTGAAAAAAGATATTATCAGAAATAGATTTTTTGAAGGAAAAATATTACTAGCAATATATGTTTGAAAAAAATATTATCAGAAATAGATTTTTTGAAGGAAAAATATTACTAGCAATATATGTTTGAAAAAATATTATCAGAAATAGATTTTTTGAAGGAAAAATATTACTAGCAATATATGTTTGAAAAAAATATTATCAGAAATAGATTTTTTGAAGGAAAAATATTACTAGCAATATATGTTTGAAAAAAGATATTATCAGAAATAGATTTTTTGAAGGAAAAATATTACTAGCAATATATGTTTGAAAAAAGATATTATCAGAAATAGATTTTTTGAAGGAAAAATATTACTAGCAATATATGTTTGAAAAAAGATATTATCAGAAATAGATTTTTTGAAGGAAAAATATTACTAGCAATATATGTTTGAAAAAAGATATTATCAGAAATAGATTTTTTGAAGGAAAAATATTACTAGCAATATATGTTTGAAAAAAGATATTATCAGAAATAAATTTTTTGAAGGAAAAATATTACTAGCAATATACCTTTGAAAAAAATATTATCAGAAATAGATTTTTTGAAGGAAAAATATTACTAGCAATATATGTTTGAAAAAATATTATCAAAAATGAATTTTTTAAAGGAAAATATTACTAGCAATATATGTTTGAAAAAAGATATTATCAGAAATAGATTTTTTGAAGGAAAAATATTACTAGCAATATATGTTTTAAAAAATATTATCAGAAATGGATTTTTTAAAGGAAAAATATTACTAGTAATATATGTTTGAAGAAAGATATTATCAGAAATAGATTTTTTGAAGGAAAAATATTACTAGCAATATATTTTTAAAAAAATATTATCAGAAATGGATTTTTTGAAGGAAAAATATTACTAGCAATATATGTTTGAAAAAAGATATTATCAGAAATAGATTTTTTGAAGGAAAAATATTACTAGCAATATATGTTTGAAAAAAATACTACCAGAAATAAATTTTTTGAAGGAAAATATTACTAGTAATATATGTTTGAAAAAATATTACCTGCAATAAAAATCTTCTCGGCATTAAATAACCCATTGTGGTGTCGATATGCCGTAAAACAAACCAAACCAAACGTTGAGAGCCAGTTTCCTGAAAGTGACCAAATGAAGAGAAGGAAAGCGAGGCTTCTCTAGGCAAAGATGCACCCAGCATGATTCATACTTTTTTAATCGGATGTATTTGTATTGGGAGTCGTGTGCAGTCAAGTCTATATCCTTCAGAAAGACCTCTTTTAGCGAGGACTCTGGACCAATGCTAGCGACATCAAGCTGTTGGACACAGGCGTCAAGCTCAGGAGCGTGACGTGGTTCAGCCCGATATCACTATGTTCGAGATGGACTTTGTTCCTTTACATAGGGATATCGTGTCTCGTTCTTATTTAGTACTGCCCACTCTGTTTCCACTGGGGCTAAGTCTGGAATACCCGCAGCAGGGATTTAACTCTCAACTTACTATGTTAGGAAGGCAATAAAGCCACTAAGACACAAGATATTACTGGGAGCAAGGGCAAGCAATAGAAGAGCCATCAGGAAAACAGTAGATAACGATTGATATTGCGTTTAAGTTTCTGAAGACCAAAGTTCACCGGAAAGCATGGAGCCAAAAGAGAGTTCCACAAGCGAGAAGCTCGAGAGAAGATACTGTTAACTTAGAACTTACGATTAAAACTTAACTCTAATCCTATAGCCTAATACTCTTCAACTGGTGTTCTCCAAAAACCCTAAGGTCTCGGCAAAATCTCACTAGGGGCTCCGTGAGAAAAAGTGACCGATAGGCTTAGGAGATTTTGAGCAAATTGCGTTTAATTTTATATTCATAATTTTCCTTTAATTTTATATTCATAATTTTCCTTTACATGTAAGTCACATTATTGCAAAATCCTTGATCATTATAATAAAGGTTTCAACCACTTGTATTATCTAAAATTAGCAGCTATACCCAGCTGGTCGATCAGGAAAAGCGTTCAATTAGAATGGAGCAAAAACAGCATCATGTTTAGATGTAACAGAGTCTATCTTCTTCAATTACTTTAAAGTACTTTCATTAAAAACATTTTGAATTAATGCAGTTACTGATATAACAGAAGTAGTTTGTATTTTTCAATCGAAGTTGACCGAGGACATGAAGGGGTAAAACAGGCAACATGAAGGCCCACTTCAGATCATAATAATTTTAGAGTTTTTGAAATTCAATTTATCAGTATGCTACCAGGAATGTAAAAGAGGATGCATTTATAAAGCAATTGTGAAATTTGATGAAAATTGGTTGAAAGATCAACGAAGAATAAGAAAGAAACCAATAAAATCGACATTTTTCGGATTTTCACGATTTGGGTGAACTCATTTATCAAGTTAAATTACTGTTAAACAATCAACTTATTGTTGGCTACAATTAAGGGACGTTTGTAGTAGATTGCTTGAAAATTAAGGGAGCGTTTTGTTTAAAATTTGTGTTGAAATCGATTTTTCGTTTATCGGCGTTTTTCGCTAAACGCAGTGGCGTAGAAATAAAAATGAGGTATCGTTGAGCTCGTTATGATATAAGTAACCTACATCCCGAATTTTAACGAGATCGGAAGAAAAGTTGAATTTATAGATTTTGATTTTTTTTTTAAGTATTGATTTTTTTACGCTAAGAACCTCTCTATTACAATGTACAATGTATGTGCCAAGTTTGATCAAATCGGTTGGATGGATCTAGAGTGAAACGGTATCAGACAGACAGACACACAAACACACAGATATCCTCCCTTATATATATATATATATATATATATCAAGAGAGAGAGAGAGAGAGAGAGAGAAAGAGAGATTATAATAATCGTATGATATTCCTTATTCATGATTATTCTTTATGTGTTTACAGATTTTTTTATGAATGAAAACATTGGCTTGACTTCAAGCGTGTAAATTTGTAAATAAATTCCTTATCGTTTTTGTTTAAATTACCCGTGTATTTCCTCGTCATTATCTGACTCCATTAACCTCCTTGGCGTGAGTAAGTCATGTGTTGATTTTAGTGCCACTGTAGGTCTCATATACAAGCAATATTCTTTTTGCATTGCCAATAAAATTGACAAAAAATGGTTGATAAATTTTTCCTTGAACCAGTTACCCGAAAAAATATATTATTTTCCACTATGATAAAATCTAAAAGTGATATATATTAATAATGTGTAAAATTTTTGATAGAATATATCTGTAAAAGGACAATATGAATAAAGGCATATTATCACTTATCTTAGCCGACGCGTTTCGTCCTTTGAGAGACTCTATCAAGGCAAATGATTATTCATAGTAATGATATGTAATAATTTTATGCAAAGGTCAGAGAGGGTACGGAACGCTGCTCGAGTCTAGTGTCTTGTTGATTAAAACGTTTATTCATGAGTTTGCTGAACGAGTAATTGTGAATTCAATCTCTGCTTCGGGTAGTCCTGATTGGATTCAGTGGAAATAATGCAAGCGATATCAGTGGATTACTAAGACTAGACGAAATTTCCCTAGACATGGACAACGTATAGAGAGTTGGTATGTCTAGATACGGGCCTCTCTACAACTGTTCAACATCCGGGTCTTTGTAAGTAGCCTTATGCCAGTAAAATCGACGGGAAGGCCAACAGTGGACAGTTGGCAAGATTCTGTGAAGTCGGTCTCATAGGCATTTTCTTCCTAAAGTTGTGGTTTCTAAGGTAGCATTATTTTTGTTACCTCCTGTTTTTTTATCTTCTCTGCCTATTACCCCCTGGGGGGTACTCGGATCGACTAGGGCTGATGAAGTTTGGAGGGTATGAAACGTCGTGTTAATAACATCAAAGACAATTGTAAATAATAATAACGTTTCGCCCCAAAAATTCAGACACAAATTAATGTCCTCACTTTTTTCATAGTCCTCCCCCTTGACTAGCGAACTCATTTTCCCATCACCAGAGGGCGCCGGCAGTTTTCATTTTTTTTAACATTTTAATTTAAATTTAAATTTATTATTTTATTTTAATTTTAATTATTTCTATAAGCTGAAGTATCAAAATTATTTCCATAGGCTGAAGTACCAAAAATTATTTCTATAAGCTGAAGTACTAAAAATTATTTTCATAAGCTGAAGTACTAAAAATTCAGACAGTAGCAGGCAGGATAGTCTCACGTTCACCGCTGTTATTTGAAAGGAACTCAACCATTAATATGTGATATAATAGTTAAAGAGGTAGTGTAACTGTGACAGCGTAACTGTCGTAGCCATCGGACTCGTATAAGATATAACACCTTTTCACCAGGGAATAACTGTTGACCCCAGAGATATGGATCACTCTACTTGCTTTATGTTTATTTTTTTCTGTAGTAGCAAAGGAATAGTTACGAATTGAAACTTTAGGAGAGATAGAAAGTGAAGACTTCCACGATCTCTCTTTCTTTTAACCGCCCCACTCTTTTTTCTTGTTTCTTTTCTTCTTTCTTTCATTCTTTCTTTAATGTTTATTCATATCTACTTTCATTCTTTCTTTTTCCTCTTCTTTCTTGTCGCGCTTCTTTCGAATCTTCTTTCTTTGCCTTTGCCTTCTCTCTTTCCCTTCGTCGTTGCTCCTTTTCTTTGCTTCTTTATTTCATTCTCTCTTTAATGTTTATTCATATCTACTTTCATTCTTTCTTTTTCCTCTTCTTTCTTGTCGCGCTTCTTTCGAATCTTCTTTCTTTGCCTTTGCCTTCTCTCTTTCTCTTCGTCGTTGCTCCTTTTCTTTGCTTCTTTCTTTCATTCTCTCTTTAATGTTTATTCATATCTACTTTCATTCTTTCTTTTTCCTCTTCTTTCTTGTCGCGCTTCTTTCGAATCTTCTTTCTTTGCCTTTGCCTTCTCTCTTTCTCTTCGTCGTTGCTCCTTTTCTTTGCTTCTTTCTTTCATTCTCTCTTTAATGTTTATTCATATCTACTTTCATTCTTTCTTTTTCCTCTTCTTTCTTGTCGCGCTTCTTTCGAATCTTCTTTCTTTGCCTTTGCCTTCTCTCTTTCTCTTCGTCGTTGCTCCTTTTCTTTGCTTCTTTATTTAGATACTGAACCAAGGTGGAAGTTGGTTGGAGTAAAGGAAAGAAGTAGACACTGGTTTGGAGAAATGACCAAAAACTTACTTTCATTTACGAAATGGGAAAATATCTCTGGTAGTTTGTGTAGTGCAGCGTTCGAATGTACAGTGTACGAGGTTTGAAATGAGGGCGTGAAAAGTGGAGTGTGCTTACCCGGCTGACTGCTCGTTGACTATCGGTTTGGGCTTGTCGCGTTGATAATGGAATCCGTTTCTCTTTCTGTGTTCACAAGGGGTTGTTTTCACAGCCTAATGGTCAGACGGGCATTACCATTCTTTTTTTTTTATTTATCCGTTTTCTTTCTTTCTTTCTTTTTGTCGTTTATTTTTCTTCTTTATCAATTTTCTTTCTTCCTTTCTTTCGCATTATTATTTAATCAATTTTTTCTTCAATTTCATTCTTTCCTTTATCATCTTATTAATTTAATGTTGTGGATTCCGGGATGAAATCCCGTATCAAATAATAACAAACGCCAAGAATGAATATAGGAAAATAAATTTATTAACGTAATAATACAAAGTGGTAATACAGGTTAGTAGTTCCAGGAATGCGGGTTAGTAGGAAAATATATATATAGTCTTTGATATCGACCTATCGCTGTATGACTTCTTACTGAGTCTACGAGACTGTAACTCTTGCCTCTACGTTATTCTACCGACCGACTCTGCTCTATTACTGACTGTCCGGGTATTCACTGGTAGTAGTATATGTATACCTTGGGTGAGTCCATTTGTGTAAAAAGGGGAGACCTTTCAATATTTATCCATTTTCTTTCTTCCTTGATGTTCCCCTCTTTCTTTCTTTCTTTTGTCTTTTTCATTTCTCTCTCCATCCATCTTTTTGCTTTCTTTGTTTTTATTTTTTCTTTCCATTTTTCTTTCGTTCTTTATGCATTTCTTCTTTATCCCCACTTTCTTTTTTTTCCTTTCATTTCTTCTTTCTTTATTCGTCTGTCTTATTTATTTTCTCTTTCGTTTTCCTTCTCTATCTCCATTTTTTTTATTCTACCTTTCCTTTTGTTTCCCTCTTCTGCATCTCTCTTTTTCTTTCTTTGTTTCTTTGTTTCTGTCTTTCTCCATTTTTCCCATTCCCCCTTTTCTGTATTTCCTTCTTTCCCTCTTTCTTTTTACTGTCCACCTTCCGTTCGTTCTCTATTTCTTATTTTATTTCCTTTCTCCCTTCTTTCTTATTTATTTATACTTCCCTTTTCCTTCTGTTTCTTTATCATTTTTTAATCATCCCTTTCTCTCGTTCTCTTTCTTCTTACCTTCTTTCTTTCTTTTATTTCATTACCATTATTCTCTCATTTATTTTCCACATTTTAATTTTTTTCTCTCAGTCTTAACATTCAGACGATAATCTTTAAACACCTTTTCTCACGGAGACGAATAAACATTATTTGTACGTTGCTTTTTTTTTCTTATTTTTTTTTCATATTTATTTTCAGTCATTGAAGCCAGTACTTATCTTCTTAAGTAAAAGAAACGGTTCTCATCTTTTTCCAATTTTCTTACCGGGGAAAAAAGTCTCAAGTGATATTTTTTGCTTTTGTTTTTGACTTTCACAAAACAGTAAATCAAGCAAACTGGCATTAACTAAATTCTCAAGACTCTGCAACTATAACGACGAAGCAAATAGAAAAGCAGAAAATAATAAGCAACGCTTTGATGTGTCGAAAATCTTCAGGGAAATGAGGCGAAATCGTCTCAGTTTTAGAACTGTTGTGAATTACGCTTTGATGATAAGTGTACCAAATGAAACGGAAAATGAAAAAAAATGTAAAAAAAAATAAAAAGAAAGAGATTATTAACATGTTGATTTTAAAATTAGACAAACTTTTAAAAATGTTCTAGAATTTTCCCTGGCAAACAAGTGATCAGTCATTGTTTTTCTTTTCATTATTTTTTTTACTGCTTTTTACATATTTATTATTTTCACTTTTTTCAGTCTATATCAGAGTTTTTTGAACAGGCAGGTTTTTTTCTTTCTTTTTTTGTTTTTTTTTGCTTGAAAAATATATTTAAACTTTTATAGCAAGCAAGGTGTTTCTTTATTATTTAATCAATTATGCCCAAGCAGTAGCGTATTGCCAGTAAGATGTTCCGTTAATGAATGCTGAATGTTTTCTTATAAGTTAATATTATCATTAGAGATGGGGAGAACAGTTACTACACTTTTATCACAGCACGATGGCTAAGGAGCAAAGAAAAGAGTAACCCCGGAATTACGGGCTGCAAAAACGAAGTAACACGTAAAAATATACAAAATTATTAAAAACAATTATAAAAAAGGATAAACAGAAATTAATGTCGGGCGGGGAATACGAAATAAACAGAAAAAATAAGTTTAATATAACTAAAAAAAAAAAGAAAGTAAATCAAGTGGCCTAATAAAAAGGGTGGAAAACAAAGATAAAATAAGAATTAGGGGAAGGTAAAAAAAATGTAAAAGAGAATTCAAGAAATTAGTGAGAAATAATCAGCAAAAGAGCGTAAGAAAATTAAATTTTTAAAACTTAGCGTAAAGTTCACAGTTGAAAAAAATTTCAAGATTCGAGCAGCAAATATTAAGTCAGGCTATAAGCACTGGTCAAGCTGGTCAGTGAAATGAAAGCTCTCATAACAAAGGTGCGTAGCACTGGCTGCTGTATTTATTTCTATAATATAGTATATATATATATAGTATATATAATATAATATAGTATATATAATATATATATAATATATATAATATAATATAGTATATATAATATATATATAATATAGATAATAAAATATATAATATATAATATATATATATAATATAGATAATAAAATATAGAATATATAATATATATATAATATATATAATATAATATAGTATATATAATATATATATATATATAGTATATATAATATAATATAGTATATATAATATAATATAGTATATATAATATATATATATATATAGTATATATAATATAATATAGTATATATAATATAATATAGTATATATAATATAATATAGTATAGATAATATATAAAATATTGTATATATAATATATATATAATATATATATAATACATATATAATATATGTAATATATATAATATATAATATATATATAATATATACAATATAATATATATATATATAATATATATATATATATACAATATATATATATAATATATATATAACATAAAATAATATATATATAATATATATATATATATATAATATATATATATAATATGTACATATATAACATAAAATAATATATATATATAATATATATATATACATATATATATATAACATAAAGTAATATATAAAAATGTGGCACAAGGCCAAAAGGGGAAAAAGGGAAAGGACGGTCTTCTGTCTTAACAATAAACCTAGCTAGCCACAATCACTGACCCAAACGAACAACAATAATACTTACACCCCCCCCCACCAAAAAGAAAAGCATTCTTACTTACCATTCTTACAACATTCGTCATAATACGTCAATGTCTCTATGAAGCCCTGACTAGTCCCCATATGCAAAATTCCTGTGTGTCGGGGGAGGGGAAAATAACAACAATTTAAAATCTGAACCCCAATGTGTATTTACAATATGAAATAAAAAAAAACTATTTACAAGAAACTAAATAAAATAGTGTTAGTAATAAAACCCCCACAATTCTTAATTGAGCCCGAAACGTCAGTTAACTGGACGAAATCAATGCGGGACTTTAATAATATATATAAAAATAATATTCATTCGTCCAAACACTCACTCAAACACACAATTATTCAAACACAACAACAAATACGAATATGACATTCGAAACGAAAAGTGTCCCGCATCCACCAGAGAACTAAAGTCCCTGCTCACCTAAACAAGGGTAGGGGAAGAATTAAACTAAAGACAGAATTAAAAGGGGCCAATGAGCAGACATCCACTGGCTAACTTAACGGAAGAAACTAAAAGACAAAAACAACCCTAAACTAATCTAATTTCGGACCGGGTTGCGAATGTTCAACACAGTTATCGCAATATCTTGGTGCCTAACCGGCATGAAAGTGCCACTCCAAGTCAGCCCGTTCGATATTCACTGGCCGTTCGGTCAATGAATGCCGAATGTTCCCTCATAAGTAAATGGATAATAATAAAATTACCAGTATAGACGAGGAGAACAGATCTTACACAAGCATAACCCGAGTAGCACTGGCTGCTCGGTTAATCAATGCCAAATGTTTTCTCATAAGGAATCGGCTCATATTACCATTACTATTATAGATAATAAAATCAGATACTAGACTTGGATCCCAGACTGATATCTAGAGAGAGAAGAAAAACGTTTCTCAAATAGCACTGTCTGCTGAGTCAATGAATATAAAAAGATTTTAGAAAAGACCGGAAACTCAATCCTCAAAAGGCAAACAAGGTATAAACCTCTACGCCTTTTAAAAATATAGGAGAGGAGTGTGAATAGGACGGTCGGCAAATCTCTATACTCCTATTGAGGAAAACAAATAAATAAATAGTAAATAACATTTCATAGTCGAGGCCTAGACTTTTGTAGCATAGAGTTGAAGGAGACTTTACAAACAACCGTAAACTCAATCCTAAATAGGAATCAAGGGATAAACCCCTATTCCTGTTCAAAAGACCCTGAAGGAGTATAAACCGAAAGATAGGCGAACCTATAAACTCCTAATGTGGAAAATAAATAAATAGTAAATACAATTTCAGATCTTAGGCGGAGATGTTGTAAGTCTAGAGTTGAAGTACAATTTAGAAACAACAGGAAACGCAGTCCTAACCAGGAAACAAGGGATGTTCCTCTACTCCTCTTCAAGGGATAAGAGAGGGCAATGAACCGTACGATAAACGAATCTATCTACTCCTACACAAATATATTCGGCTGCCGTCGGAATCATATAATTACACAAACATCAACAATATAAAAGATATGCTCAATATGATAATTAGATATGAAAATGTTACCTACACATGGAACATATTTTGCTTTCTACATCTTGGAGTCACATTGTAACGTTTTACATATTGGAGTCATTTTTAACGTTCTACATATTGGAGTCATTTAATCACGTTTTACATATTGGAGTCATTTTAAACGTTTTACATATTGGAGTCATTTTTAACATTCTACGTATTGGAGTCATTTTTAACATATGTATTGAAGTCATTTTTAACGTTGTACATATTGGAGTCATTTTTAACGTATTACATATTGGAGTCATATTTAACGTTCTACGATCTACGTAATGAAGTCATATTTAACGTTGCATATATTGGAGTGATTTTTAAGGTTGGGCATATTGGAGTCATTTTTAACGTTTTACATATTGGAGTCATTTTTAACGTTGTACATATTGGAGTCATTTTTAACGTTTCACATATTGGAGTCATTTTTAACGTTTCACATATTGGAGTCATTTAATCACGTTTTACATATTGGAATCATTTTAAAAGTTTTATATATTGGAGTCATTTTTAACGTTCTACATATTGGAGTCATTTTTACCATTATACGTATTGAAGTCATTTTTAACGTTTTACATGTTGGAGTCATTTTTTACTTTCTACATCTTGGAGTCATTTGTAACGTTTTACATATTGGTGTCATATTTAACGTTCTCCATATTGGAGTCATATTTAACTTTCTATATAATGTAGTCATATTTAACGTTCTACATATTGGAGTCATTTTTAACGTATTACATATTGGAGTCATTTTTAACGTATTACATATTGGAGTCATATTTAACGTTCTCCATATTGGAGTCATATTTAACCTTCTATATAATGGAATCATATTTAACGTTCTACATATTGGAGTCATATTTAACATTATCCATATTGGAGTCATTTTTAACGTTCTAGATTTTGGAGTCATATTTAACGTTCTCCATATTGGAGTCATATTTAACCTTCTATATAATGGAATCATATTTAACGTTCTACATATTGGAGTCATATTTAACATTATCCATATTGGAGTCATTTTTAACGTTCTAGATTTTGGAGTCATATTTAACGTTCTACATATTGGAGTCATATTCAACTTTGGACATATTTGAGTCATTTTTAACGGTGGACATATTGGTGTCATTTTTGATGTTGGGGATATTGCACTCATTTTTAACGTTCTACATATTGGAGTTATATTGAACTTTGGACATATCTTATTAATTTCTTGATGTTATACATAATTGAGCCATTTTTAACTTTGTTTATATTGATATCATTTTAACGTTCTACATAGTGGAGTCTTTTTCAACGTTGTACATATTAAAATCATCCTTAACGTTCTATATTTTGGAGCCATGGTTAACGTTCTAAATAATGGAGTCATTTGTAATGTTATATATATTGCAGTAATTTTATCATTCTACTTATTGGAATCCTTTTTAACGTTGGGTATATTGGAGACATGCTTAATGTTCTACAGAATGAAATCATTTTTAACATTATATATTTTGGAGTCATTTTTAAATTTGGATATAATGGAGCCATTTTTAATGTTGTACATAATGGAGCCATTTTGAACGTTGGACATATTGAAATTATTTTTAACGATGGACATATTGGAGTCATTTTTAACGATGGACATATTGGAGTCATTTTTAACGTTCTCCATATTGGTGTCATTTTTATCGATTGGCATATTTGAGTCATTTTTAACGTTCTACATAATGGAGTCATTTTTTAATGTTCAATATATTGGATTATTTTTTAAAGTTTTACTATATTGGAGCATGTGTAAAACTTTAAGAATAACTTGAATATGTACCACGTCACAACTGAAACTTTTCAGTTGTAGTCATCACAACAAAAAAGTATAATAATCCACTTATAAAATGGGAATTGTTAGAAGTTTGCAATAGTTTAAAATCCCCCAAATCATTTCCACGGTATTGTATTCTCATATTTTTATATACTTCTAAGGTATGTGTACTTAGTATGGGAGAATATAAATTTAGCTTTTATATACATATATATATATATATATATATATATATATATATATATATATATATATATATATATATATATATATATATATATATATGGAGAGAGTGAGAGAGGGGCAGTGAGTCTTGGTTTCTCTTACTTCCTAGCCATCTTCAAATGCTCTTTTACTTGCGTAGGTGATATCTTGTGTTAATTTATTTTCGACTCTTATCTATTAATTCAAATGCTACTGAAAAAATAGAATTTTAACTAACGAATCCAGGTATTATAATAATGAGTACCAGGTAACTGCAAGAATAGTATATATTAATTCCTCTAGTAATCTTCAAAAGAAATTACCTACAATTAGACCATGTTTATTTATTACACACACACACACACGCACACACACACACACAAACATACATACATACACACACACTCACACACACACACACACACACATATATATATATATATATATTTTTGAATTGGACATAGTCCGACAATTTATTTAAAGACATTTTTTTTTTACATATATTATGTTTAACGTTCTTTTTATAGATACACGTATTTAATATATATATATATATATGCATATGCTACAGTTCAAATGTTTGAAGTCACCAATGGTCATTTTTAAAATTTCCCCAATTCTTTATACATGGTTATAAAAAATGAGACATGTTATCAGACTGACGAGATCATGGAAATGCGATCAGGCTAAAAAGGAAAAAAGCATTTTATGTTTAAATTTTGCTCTCGTCCAAATATACTCCTTTAGCCCTAATTACTGCAGCATAAACTTTTCGCATCCGTTGCAAAATTTTAGCAAATCATAAGTTTGTTAATCGAATTTATTCTCATTTCAATTGCTTTAAGATCCGTTTTTCATTTTTGGTTTGGAAAGATTTCACTATTCTGTCTTCTGTTCATTTAATCTTTAGCCGATCCGTACCCTAGATTATGTATGACTTTTGCTCAGCATTCGCGTCTGACACCGACACAAGTGTAGAACAGCGCCTTTGGATCAAATTTACGCCTCCTCCCGCTTTCAGTCTTGCAATCTAGCGAGCTACAGATTGTTCAATGCAGGTATTCTATTTGTGTGTATCGCTGGATGGCGGGAAGGAACCCCTTTATGTTACGTTAGTATTTCTATCTTCGTAGAAGTTTTCGTGTATCGCTCTGTAACTCGAGTCTAAAAAAAGGAAATACAGCTCCAAGCGAACGCCATTGTATGATGTGACGAGCAGACGAAAATGACTGGCTGATGTTACTTTTTTTCTTTTTTTGTCTTTCATTCAGTTCCAATTTCAGAATCAATTGTTAAATTATTCCCAACCATGTTGTCTTATAAAGAGTAAAAAAAAAAAAAAACAACGAAAGAAAGAAAATGTCCGATCACGTCAATTTAGAAAGAAAAGGATCCTATGGCACGAGACGTAATTACTTGCAGCTGCTTAATAAACTTCGGGAAGATTATAAATGTAGATACGACTGGACAGGAGCGTTTAAAAGCTGTGAACTATGCAAACTACAGGTATTTGCCAATTAGTAATGCAATTCGTCCAAAAAGAACAACTAACAAAACATGTACGAAACTGTTATTTAATATCTGTCTTACGCGGTAGACAATACTAGAAAATCTACCCACATATGAAGAAGATACTTGAAGCAACGGAGATGTGGTGCTACAGAAGGATACTGAGGATACAACTGAGCGAAAATGAGAGTAAAGACGAAGTTTTAGGTTAAATTACAAATAAAAGTATACTTATACACAGAATCAGAATGGCACAAGTGAAATTATTACGGCACATAGTGATAATAGTGGGTCTGGAGAATTTAACACTCACAGGACATATTGAAGGCAAGAGAGACAGAGTAAAGCCGCGAATAACCTACCTGACAATCTTGCGTAAATGCGTGGCTGAACAGAGGTTAATAGAGAAGCTAAAAGTAAAATAACTTATTAAGAGCCACAAAAAGAGAATTGGAGGACCGCGATCGCTCACGTCCTAAACTAATACGGTACAGTGAAGAAGAATAGCTGTTTTTAGTCGTAAAGATTAAAGTTATCATCAGTAGACCTCATCAAAATTTTTTTTTAAAGTATCACAGAGATAGCAATATGCCTTTGAAAATGATTTCTTTGCTTTTTCTTTTTTGGGGTCATCATTGATTGGTCGGTTCAGATAATTTTTTTATGTTGTAAGATCCAGAACGGTCAGAAAAATGTGGAGGGCCTTGATCATCCATAGAAGAATAATTCTTGGTTAATTAGAAATTTCATGTTTAGAAGTGTAAGCAAACCGAAGTTACAGTTCTGAATTATTAAAATCCGTAAATTATAGTCATTATATATATATATATATATATATATATATATATATATATATATATATATATGTATACAGTGTAACCCGGATATAAGAGAGTTGTCGGGACCGGAGAAGAAGTATCTTATATCCGGGTTTCTCTTATATCCGGGTTTGGTCTATTTTGTTTTATTAACCCAGGCTCTAATTTGGGACCAGATAAAATCTCTCTTATATCCGAGTTTCTCTTATATCCGGGTCTCTTATATCCGGGTTACACTGTATATATATATGCACGAAGAAATATAGTCTTAAAGTGTGCTATATTTATGGGATAAAGTGCTCAATATCAGAGATAGAGCGTGTGTAAATATAAAAGTGAACATAGAAGTCAACAATTAGAGGCGACAGTCTGTTTCATGCTAGATGCAATCATCGGGCTAGATGCAATCATCGGGTGGCCCATCAGTGTGGCTAGACATCCGATTCCTTCAAGCTCGGATCGAAACTAGACCGATTTGACCTTAGTCAGATAATCATACTCTTAGGCTATCGGCACACGGCAGAGAAATGAATTTTAACGCATTATATACGTTATATATATAGACACCATACCGGCTGCCACAGCGCCCAATTCTAAAAAGAGCGATGCTTTAAAGCAGCAACGTCCGTTTAAATTCCCTGTCCTCCATAGTGTTTAATCGGCGAACGAGAGCATAAATGAAAAAGAGTAAAATTATTTCGGTTGAGCTCTCTGGGGAAGGAAGTGTGGGTCTGTAAACAGTGACTATTAAGGCTGATAGAGCGAGACTCTTCGGTAAAGCGAATTGAGTCCTGTCGGTCACTGTGTGTTTATCTAAAAATAAATACGCTAAAATTCACATTCATCCCTGCCGTGCGACGAAGGGTTAGTGGTAGAATTTCCGACTGACGCCAATTTAGTCGTGTTTCGATCATAGCTAGAGGCAACCGGACGTCTAGCCAGACTGAAGAGCTGTGATATAGCGAAACAGTCTGTCTGTGGATGACTATATATATATATATATATATATATATATATATATATATATATATATATATATATATATATATATATATATATATCTCCGAATGTAATGATAACTAAAGTAATAAATAAATTCCAGCATTCACAGCAGTAATTCAAAAGAGTTTTAATACCACGAGTAGAGCAATAATTATTTATCATAATTTTATCTTATAGGCAAAAACAATTTACTACAAAGATGCAACTTCATTTCCGTGCATTTAGTTGCCTCTCGACTGTTGTTTCTCACCAGTCGAAATGCAAGTAAATGCACTGAAACAAAGTTGCATCTTTATAGTGAGTAAATTGTTCTTGTCTATAAATATATGTGTATGTTACTCTTTTAGTCCTGTAATTAAGAGTTAAGTCAATGTAATATATTTCTATTCAGTATATATATATATATATATATATATATATATATATATATATATATATATATATATATATATATATATATCATTCACAGACAGTTTCGTTGTATCACAGCTCCTCAGTGCGACTAGACTCCCGAATGCCTCAAGCCAGGATTGAAACACAACTAATTTGGTGTCAGCCAGAGCTATCTTCACTCGGTAGAGTTACACAACTAAATCTAGCGTATTGTTTTTACAAATGTAAACAAATGCCCATCAGCCAAAGTGTTCCATTCATTTTACTGAAGAGCTTTGCATTAGTGCAGGTGGCTGTTGTTTATAGAATTAGCTTATCACTCAACAGTGCTCAATTGAAATGTATATTAACAGTCTTCAGTCCTGTAATGATGAGTTTAGCTAATGTAATATCTTTCTATTCATGCAAATATATTGTGGCTAGTTTTTATGAGTAAAACTTTTTCTCTATTATTGCATTAGTGTTCTTCACCTGCAATTTACAGCATATGTCTACGCAACAAATTTATTATAAGTTTCATTTCAATGAATAATTATATCTTCAGTTCAAGTTTTGATTTAATGTATATTGTAACGGAGATTGTCAGTTATGTTATTTCTTTCAGCAGTACGACACTATTTTACAGAATTGTAGCACAAGAAGCATCCACTCTTCCGCAAGAACCAGAATGGATTTAAAAGCGGCTGGTTGGTAACTGCTCAAATCCTCTCCATTCGCTGCGTACTGGAAGAGATGACAAAATTCAAGAAAAAGGTCCCAAGCGTTTGATTCCATCAGCAGAGATCTCATGTTCAAAATCCTCCAACTCTATGATATACCTTCAAGAATTGCCGACGCAATTAGAGCCCTGTGCAGAAACATCATTGCCGCCATTGTATCGCCTGATTCCGAGACTGATTCTTTTGAAGTTAAAGCGGGCTTTCTGCAAGACGACACGCTTGCTCCTTTTCTTTGTATACATGTTCTGGGCTGTGATCTGCGTATTTCTCTCGATACCATGAAGGAAAAAGGACTACATTTGAAAGCCCACCATAGCAGTTGGTACCCTCCACAATACCTGACTGACATTGACTTTTTCTGATGATCTTGCATTAATTTTTCAATGTATCAAAGACGCAGAATCCTTGCTGCGATCACTCGAGCAAGCAGCGTACCTTGTAGGTCTTTGTTGCAAACGAGAGTAAGATAGAATACATCGCAACCTTCCCTGGACCATCCGAGTTGGAATCACTCAATAATAAATCCATCAAAATAGTTGAGGACTTCAGATACCTTGAACTTCACATAGATTCCCAAAAAGACTTCAACATCAGCAAAACACTTGCATGGGATGTGTGTAACAAACTTGATAAAATTTGGTGCTCGAATCTTCCAGCCTCTTTAAAAGTTCAAATTTTTTCGAACATTGATTGAATCAGTCCCTTGTATGAATCAGAAACTTGGACATTATCTGTTCGTCTTGAAAGGCGACTGGATGAAGCATATACAAATCTCCTAAGAAAAATTCAGAATATCAGTTGGAGATCCCATGCAACACTTAACACAATCCGCAGAAAGCTGAGTCCAATCTCTCTTAGGTTTAAACAAAAACGAATTTGAAATGCTTAATAAATTAGCCGAAAGCCCTTAAGAAACTAATATCTATGAGGAGTTTCTTAGTCCACGCAAACGAAATACCATATTTGTGCATTTGGACGCGGTATAAGGGTTAGTAAACTTGCTCTTTCTCGTTCAATTACAACTGAGTAGTGAGTTCGCTTAGTAAATCGCTATCAGATAGGAACCGAAAGAAAATGGATGAATGAGAACTATAAGAATAATAAAGTAACGAAAAAAGTATTTGACATTTTTGATTTATTAGAAAAAATGTATACAGCAAATTTGACATACCATTAGACCTCAAAGTAATCCCGATCAGCATCCCGAAGCTATCGTCAAAGTTCCTTAAGCTAGGCAATACACTGTCTGCAAAAACAAGGTGTCTTGGACGAAAAGATGTCTGTTAGTGCCTATCGCAAAACTGTCGGATTTGCGAAGGATTTCGTACGAAGGTGGTTGTGTACAGAATGGAAGAGGTAGTAATATGTTGGCGTAAGATCCGTGGAGTAATCTGGATTGTTCAGTGTCTCGCAGCCAAGTTACCGTATAGTAACCCTGGCCACACCCGCAACATGAGGTCTTGCATTGTCATACAGGAACAGTATAGCCTAGGAACATTTGCTAGAAATACTACTCTCTCTCTATATGACATAACTTAGTATATAAGCACAGAAAATAAACTAATTAGCTAATTACGAACACCCTTGAAATGTTCAATAAATTAGCCGAAAGCGCTTAAGAAAATAAGCCCTTAACCCTTTGAGCCCTGACCACCGCTTTACCGGTAGTAAAGAAAAATGATGTAATGCCCAGTCACCGGTTGAACAGTGGTAGAGGAAAAATGACTTAATGCCCAGGCACCGGTTGAACGGTGGGTAAACATTTGTAACTATTTTCATATGTGCCGTGAAACATTACATACAAATTATTTGCGAATTTTGACTCAGGAGCTCAGGCAGAAGGGTTAAAATTGTTCAGTGCTCAAAGGGTTAAGAAAAAAATTCCTATAAGGAGTTACTTAGCCCACCTAAAAGAAAAACCATAAGAAGACTAGAATAACTGAATAGAAATATTTAAATTTTCCTTGACCTTCGCATTAAATGAGACAATGATTGCATCTACAAGCTCAGAAGCCGCCCTATCGGGTGACATTTAAACTAGCTCGTGTGGAGGGCTCTTGATTGGGCCTTCATCACAATAGGCAGGGAGGAGTAGATGCGATAGGCAGAAATAAACTACAGAAGAAGTCAAAATTGATCACTGCTCTTAAGTATTGGATTAATATTTATGCTAACCTTTTAAAAGTTCAACGATAATTCATCTGCCACCACTTAAAAAAATTGATGTACGGAGGACATTAATTTCCGTACAAACATTTATTTTTTTAAAATCATGGATGACTTTCGCTGGATTTCGCAATTAATTTCAATTATTCGCAAATTTATTTCCAAGTTATAAAAATTGTTATCGTACAAAAAAAGAAATGCTTCGCAAAAAAAAAAAAAAAAATGGTTCGCAAAAAAAAAAAAAAAACGTACAAAAATCGCCTAAAGCAATCGCAGTAATGAAAACTTGAGAATCCAAAATTTCAAATTTGCGGGTCTGGATCCTACCCGGTATGTTGTTCACAAAGTCAGCCTTATTCCAAAATGGTATAATGTTTTAAGCTACGGCATCTAGGAGTAAAACTGAAAAAAAAATGTGATACAGTAACACACCGACATTCGCATTTATTTGTTAGATTTATATATGTTCATACTAAGCTATCTAAGTTTTTTTTAATCTCTTGATAATTTTTATATCATACCAGTCTTTTAAAAAGTGCCAGCATTTACAAAGATTAGGTTAGTATGGTACAGGGGCAATACTGTAGAGCTGTCTAACAATATGAATGACTTGCGTGGCAAGCTTGATAAATATTGTTCCACGGAGAGGCAATCATGCCGAAACTATAATTATTTCTCATTCTTCATAATTTTTTGCCCGCCTAATTCGTCCTTGTCTTTTGTTTTTCTATTTAATTCTCCTGTTCTTCAATCAATCATTGTTTCTCTAACCTCAATACGATTAACTTATTGACCCTTATTTACCTTCTCATTTCAAAAGCAATAATATTATACCATATATATATATATATATATATATATATATGTATGTATGTATATATATATATACACTCACACACACACACACACACACACACACACACACACATATATATATATATATATATGTGTGTGTGTGTGTGTATGGTATAATATTATATATATGATTATATGTTTGTGTGCGTGTGTATAATAACAGACAGATAATAATTTTTATGATTTTTGTTTTGTTTCGTGTGGTGTTGAATTAATCTAGGTCCACAATGTTTATATCTATCTAGATAGCTAGCTCTTTCTGTTCCTATCTATCTATCTATCTATCTATCTATCTCCGTTCAAATCTAACTATACTTATTTTCTGTTTGTAATGTTGTCGAAAAGGTAAAAATCTGGTTTATATTAGATTAAAGAAAAGTAAAAGAAATGTTTATAACCGAATTTGGAAATATCCACCCAAAATGTAGTCCATTTTGGGGAGGGGTTCTTACACGTCAAAAATAGGCCCACAAGGCGTTCAGTCGAAAGTCTAATGCTATCGATATACAATTAGATGATTCAGAGAATATATTAACCCCACAGACTTGATTAAAGCACAAAAATAGCGGTTGTCTTTACACATAACAAAAAGGCAAGGAAACCAGGTGGAGTGAAAGGTTGATGACCAGTAAATAGCGAAGGGGTTAGAAAAAGTTAAGAAATAGAAATATTAGAGTAGGTGTTATGTAAGATATAGTCGTATAAATGACACTCAGGGTCGTCATGGAAGTAGCAAGAAAACTATTTTGTCCAATCGTGCATACACAATAGTTGCTGATGATATATAAAACATATATTCTATAAACAAGCTACAAAAGTACAAACATATATTATGTAAAACGAATATATTAAAGAGATTTTACTCAATGTAACTTAGATCGAGTACAAAACCGCAATTATGGGGCATCTAGTGAGGAACGAACTCACTACAGAGGCCTAATTAATCTAGTAAACATACTCGCTAACCATTGAATCATTGAAAGTGCCCGAAACTAACATATTGTAGAAAGCATATATCAAATAAAAATATTTTAATATAATCGGATGTCCATTCACGTTCTTGGCAATGATGGCTATTCACAGATTCCTTTAGGTTATTATTTGAGAAATTCCAAGAATTCTTGCAAAACAAGTGGTAATTCCCCTCTCCAAGTTCTCCGCCGCCTTAACCATGTATTCAACTCCCACTCTTTGGGTCGTCATTGGATCTTACTAATGCCTTTATCAGGACACATGGCGCAGTGGATAAAGGCGTTGGTTAGATCCAGTGACAGGACCCAAAGGGTGTGAGTTCAATACCCGGTTAAGGCAGTGAAAAACTTGGAGAGGGGAATTAACAGGAGAGAACTGATAACTGACATCCATTAAACATGGCCCGGCGAACTAGAACAGTCTACCCCAGTGAGCGAAATAAAGGGTTCAGTTCGACATTCCAGCCACTTGAAGAAGTCCGGAGCGTACAACGGACGAAACGCTGTTATAAATATAGCGACAAAGATGAGGACAATAGTCCGAATAATGAAAATAGTGTACATAATACCTCATCTCAGAAATATAGACAAATACTGAAGAAGTCCGGAGCGTACAACGACCGAAACATTGTTATAAATATGGCGACAAAGATGAGGACAATAGTCCGAATAATGTAAATAGTATACATAATACCTCATCTCAGAAATATAGACAGATACTGAAGAAGTCCGGAGCGTACAACGGCCGAAACTTTGTTATAAATATGGCGACAAAGATGAGGACAATAGTCCGAATAATGTAAATAGTGTACATAATACCTCATCTCAGAAATATAGACAGATGCTGAAGAAGTATGGAGCGTACAACGGCTGAAACGTTGTTATAAATATGGCGACAAAGATGAGGACAATAGTCCGAATAATGTAAATAGTGTACATAATACCTCATCTCAGAAATATAGACAGATACTGAAGAAGTCTGGAGCGTACAACGGCCGAAACGTTGTTATAAATATGGCGACAAAGATGAGGACAATAGTCCGAACAATGTAAATAGTGTACATAATACCTCATCTCAGAAATATAGGCAGATACTGAAGTGGAGAGGTATCTAGTTGCGTTTAAATTCGGAGTTTTCCTTCTCTGGGAGAGATTATTACTCCAGTCTCGAGAGATAAGTCTATTCTGATATTTAACCTAAAGCTGTTAAGGAAGGGAGAGATGGGCTCATGCCTGTTCTATGGACATTTGAAGTCTGCTCAGCAAATCCAATATCCGCGCCGATAAATATCGTCACGATTTAGCTAGGCTTAACGTAAGATATATCTAAACAAAGTGCTTAACCTTTTCGATTCTCCAGAAAAATCCGTTGTGTTATCTCCAGAACGCATAAGAATCCGGAACAAATTGTTTTGTGTCTTTTTTCTTTCCAAGTTTTCTTCATTACGGGGTAAACTCTTTCGTTGCGGTTTAGTCCGTCGGCAATTTTCCAGTTCCATTGGGAATCTTGCAGGATGAAATTTTCCCTTTTGGTGTCAAAGTTTCCATCACTGGAAATCTTAGGATTCAAGATGAGCAGCAAGACTCACCGAGCGTGACATTTCGATTTCATGGGATGTAACGTTTTGCAAACAGGTTTCACGCAAGTTCGATCAGACTAAAACTTACTCTTCTTTTTTTCATCCGACTCATTCTTTTTCTCTTTCCCTCCATTATTACACCGCCTCAGTAAGACAACCCAAAAGTTGTTACAAACAAAAACTTAACTAATCACACCATTAAATACACTCAAACAAACACACACACACACACACGTATATATATATATATATATATATATATATATGTTGATGCATGCTTCATTAAATAATATAGACAAGTGTTGTCTATATATTTTATGTAAATTCTCTTCATATCGTCTGATAAAGCTTAATAACATTATCATTAAACGAAGAAAGAAAATCAAAATATTGATACATATTTTTTTAATCCCATCTATGTCTTTCGTCTTATATAAGCCATCATCAAAGATGACAATTACATTACAATTTATTAAGCAATACACGGACATGACAGTGATGATAGTCTGTTTCTGTTTACATGGAAGATTTCCAAGCAACGACAAACTCGTGCATATAAGACGCTGGAAGCGAAAATCGCACCGCAGCTCATGACGTCACACTTGACCACGCGAGAGTGAATTCGAGAAGTATTAAGTATGGGAAGCTGTTGGTATAAATGCCTATAATTGGTCACAGAGAGTATCGAACAACTGGTGGTCTCTTCAATCATTAGCGCTTCAAACCCAAGACCCACCTTCGTACGCAAATTATCCGTGATTTGTTGTTTGCTGATGATGCGGCTCTTGTAGCGAGATCCTTTGAGGAGGCCCAACATCTAATAAATAGTTTCTCTGCTTGCATGTAAGGCATTTGGTCTTACACTTAGCATAAAGAAAACTGAAGTTGTGCACCAAACCTGTCCTACTCCGAAGCAAATGCGTGGTGTGAAATAAAAAACACCAGTCTACAAATTTCCAAAGAGACCATTGAAAGTAGAAGACAAAACCCTGAAATATGTAAAGTCTTTCACCTATCTTGGTAGCAAAGTCAATTACAGTGGAACTTTAGATGATGAAATCATGCATCGGATTGCTAAGGCTAACAGTGCTTTTGGCAAACTTTGCCATCGCTTGTGGAATGAGCGGGGTATTTGACTGGATACGAAAATTCGGGTTTACAGAGCTGTTGTACTTGCCATCCATTTGTACGGCTCAGAGTTGTGGACTTTATACAGGTACCATATACACCAGCTAGATGTTTCCGTAAAAGCTGTCTGGGTGAAATCTGTGGAGTTAACCTTCAAGATAGGACATCTAACGTAGACCTGTTTAACAGGTTTAATATTGGAGGAATCGAGACTTTTCTCATACACTCTTAGTTACGGTGGACTGGTCCTGTCTTGAGAACGTCTGATGACAGGATACTCAAGATCCTAATGTATAGCCAGTTAGATCAGGAGCACAGGAATGTAGGACGCCAATGCCTAAGATACAAAGACAACTTGAAGACTGAAAAGCAACTTGTCAGCAGTAAATATACCACATAACACCCTTGAGCGCTTAGCCTTGGAGCGGGTAGTATGGAGATCAACGTGTTTTAGTGGACTGAGCAATTTTAAGTCTGCTTGTCTGAAACATCTTCAAGAAGCGAGAGCAAGATCTAAAAGGTCAGCCAATCCAACAGTGATCTCATCTCATAATCCTCACACTTGCTCCATATGTGGCCTCCTTTGTAAATCACTAGTGGGTCTTAAATGCCACTTAAGAGTATCGCACAAACTTTCATAACTGAATCAACTAAGCTGACAGATCCTCATACGTCGAAACCGACGGGACAGTCCATTATGATATATATATATATATATATATATATATATATATATATATATATATATATATATATAGTTTAAGGTGTGCTATATTTATGGGATAAAGTGTTCAATAACAGAGATAGAGCGTATGTAAATATGAATATAAAAGTTGATATTGAAGTCAACACTCAGAGGCGACAGGCTATTTCATGCTGGACTCAATCATCATGAAACCGCCTATATATATATATATATATATATATATATATATATATATATATATATATATATATAAAGAGAGGGAGAAATAATAGATTTTTTTATTTATTAAACCGATACACTGCTAACACTTTAAACGTTATTTTTAGTGCATACCGATATTTAATTTTATTTTTAAACAGTATATTTATTTACGTCTACCGATTTGAATATTTGATATATCTATGTTGGAAAAAAATGCGTCCTCCAGCAGAATTCAATCATGCGTCCTCATTTGCCGGAGGAACCTGTGTGTGCAAAGGCCGAATCACTTTAGGTATAACAACCAAAATAAAAATGTTGGTCTCAAGAGGAAGCAATGTGCTCCTTTTAGGGATGTTTTATCATATTCTCTGTCTGAATTTGCAAAAAGGGAGCCGATCTGTTGTTTATAATCCCGCATGGGAACACCCATTTTGTCATAAACCGATTAATAGACATTGCTTTTGCATTTGGATCGCAATAGTTTTTAAAAGGGGAAAATGCTTTCATATTGACTCCGGCATTATCGGCTTTTATGGTCGGGTGATGCTTCTTCCTAACTTCGTTGAACGCCAGTTCTTTTTTGCAGGCGTTATATTGGCCCGCAATGATATTAAATGATAGAAGACAACAACAAACAAGGCAAAGAGTTGAGTAAAATAATATTACCAAGATTATATTTATTAAAGAAAATACTGCACGAGAACAGTTTTGTGGTCGCTGAAGATCATTTT
Organism: Acanthosepion esculentum; assembly: GCA_964036315.1. Taxonomy (NCBI): domain Eukaryota; kingdom Metazoa; phylum Mollusca; class Cephalopoda; order Sepiida; family Sepiidae; genus Acanthosepion; species Acanthosepion esculentum. Next base: position 29,694,277 of record OZ038502.1, on the reverse strand, counting down.
AAAGAAAAGCAAAATTGTGTGGTCGCTGGAGAGCGTTGTCTTGAAAAGGACAGTTTTGTGGTTGCTGGAAAGCGTTGTCCTGAAAAGGACAGTTGTGTGGTTGTTGGAGAGCTTTGTCCTGAAAAGGACAGTTTCATGGTGGCTGAAGTGCATTGTCCTGAAAAGGACAGTAGTGTGGACGCTGGAGAGCGTTGTCCTGAAAAGGACACTTTTATGGTGGCTGAAGAGCATTGTCCTGAAAAGGACAGTTGTGTGGATGCTGGAGAGCGTTGTCCTGAAAAGGACAGTTTTGTTGTTTCTGAAGTGCATTGTCCTGAAAAGGACAGTTGTGTGGACGCTAGAGAGCGTTGTCCTGAAAAGGACAGATTCATGGTGGCTGAAGAAGCATTGTCCTGAAAAGGACAGTTGTGTGGATGCTGGAGAGCGTTGTCCTGAAAAGGACAGTTTCATGGTGGCTGAAGTGCATTGTCCAGAAAAGGACAGTTGTGTGGACGGTGGAGAGCGTTGTCCTGAAAAGGACAGTTTCATGGTGGCAGAAGTGCATTGTCCTGAAAAGGACAGTTGTGTGGACGCTGGAGAGCGTTGTCCTGAAAAGGACAGTTTCATGGTGGCTGAAGTGCATTGTCCTGAAAAGGACAGTTGTGTGGATGCTGGAGAGCGTTGTCCTGAAAAGGACAGTTTCATGGTGGCTGAAGTGCATTGTCCTGAAAAGGACAGTTGTGTGGATGCTGGAGAGCGTTGTCCTGAAAAGGACAGTTTCATGGTGGCTGAAGAAGCATTGTCCTGAAAAGGACAGTTGTGTGGACGCTGGAGAGCGTTGTCCTGAAAAGGACAACAACAACAAGGCAAAGAGTTGAGTAAAATAATATTACCAAGATTATATTTATTAAAGAAAATACTGCACGAGAACAGTTTTGTGGTCGCTGAAGATCATTTTAAAGAAAAGCAAAATTGTGTGGTGGCTGGAGAGCGTTGTCTTGAAAAGGACAGTTTTGTGGTTGCTGGAAAGCGTTGTCCTGAAAAAGACAGTTTTATGGTGGCTGAAGTGCATTGTCCTGAAAAGGACAGTTGTGTGGACGCTAGAGAGCGTTGTCCTGAAAAGTACAGATTCATGGTGGCTGAAGAAGCATTGTCCTGAAAAGGACAGTTGTGTGGACGCTGGAGAGCGTTGTCCTGAAAAGGACAGTTTCATGGTGGCTGAAGTGCATTGTCCTGAAAAGGACAGTTGTGTGAACGCTGGAGAGCGTTGTCCTGAAAAGGACAGTTTCATGGTGGCTGAAGTGCATTGTCCTGAAAAGGACAGTTGTGTGGACGCTGGAGAGCGTTGTCCTGAAAAGGGCACTTTTATGGTGGCTGAAGAGCATTGTCCTGAAAAGGACAGTTGTGTGGATGCTGGAGAGCGTTGTCCTGAAAAGGACAGTTTTGTTGTTTCTGAAGTGCATTGTCCTGAAAAGGACAGTTGTGTGGACGCTAGAGAGCGTTTTCCTGAAATGGACAGATTCATGGTGGCTGAAGAAGCATTGTCCTGAAAAGGACAGTTGTGTGGATGCTGGAGAGCGTTGTCCTGAAAAGGACAGTTTCATGGTGGCTGAAGTGCATTGTCCTGAAAAGGACAGTTGTGTGGACGCTAGAGAGCGTTGTCCTGAAAAGGACAGATTCATGGTGGCTGAAGAGCATTGTCCTGAAAAGGACAGTTGTGTGGACGCTGGAGAGCGTTGTCCTGAAAAGGACAGTTTCATGGTGGCTGAAGTGCATTGTCCTGAAAAGGACAGTTGTGTGGACGCTGGAGAGCGTTGTCCTGAAAAGGACAGTTTCATGGTGGCTGAAGTGCATTGTCCTGAAAAGGACAGTTGTGTGGACGCTGGAGAGCGTTGTCCTGAAAAGGACAGTTTCATGGTGGCTGAAGTGCATTGTCCTGAAAAGGACAGTTGTGTGGACGCTGGAGAGCGTTGTCCTGAAAAGGACACTTTTATGGTGGCTGAAGAGCATTGTCCTGAAAAGGACAGTTGTGTGGATGCTGGAGAGCGTTGTCCTGAAAAGGACAGTTTTTTTGTTTCTAAAGTGCATTGTCCTGAAAAGGACAGTTGTGTGGACGCTAGAGAGCGTTGTCCTGAAAAGGACAGTTTCATGGTGGCTGAAGTGCATTGTCCAGAAAAGGACAGTTGTGTGGACGCTGGGGAGCGTTGTCCTGAAAAGGACAGTTTCATGGTGGCAGAAGTGCATTGTCCTGAAAAGGACAGTTGTGTGGACGCTGGAGAGCGTTGTCCTGAAAAGGACAGTTTCATGGTGGCTGAAGTGCATTGTCCTGAAAAGGACAGTTGTGTGGATGCTGGAGAGCGTTGTCCTGAAAAGGACAGTTTCATGGTGGCTGAAGTGCATTGTCCTGAAAAGGACAGTTGTGTGGATGCTGGAGAGCGTTGTCCTGAAAAGGACAGTTTCATGGTGGCTGAAGAAGCATTGTCCTGAAAAGGACAGTTGTGTGGACGCTGGAGAGCGTTGTCCTGAAAAGGACAACAACAACAAGGCAAAGAGTTGAGTAAAATAATATTACCAAGATTATATTTATTAAAGAAAATACTGCACGAGAACAGTTTTGTGGTCGCTGAAGATCATTTTAAAGAAAAGCAAAATTGTGTGGTGGCTGGAGAGCGTTGTCTTGAAAAGGACAGTTTTGTGGTTGCTGGAAAGCGTTGTCCTGAAAAAGACAGTTTTATGGTGGCTGAAGTGCATTGTCCTGAAAAGGACAGTTGTGTGGACGCTAGAGAGCGTTGTCCTGAAAAGTACAGATTCATGGTGGCTGAAGAAGCATTGTCCTGAAAAGGACAGTTGTGTGGACGCTGGAGAGCGTTGTCCTGAAAAGGACAGTTTCATGGTGGCTGAAGTGCATTGTCCTGAAAAGGACAGTTGTGTGAACGCTGGAGAGCGTTGTCCTGAAAAGGACAGTTTCATGGTGGCTGAAGTGCATTGTCCTGAAAAGGACAGTTGTGTGGACGCTGGAGAGCGTTGTCCTGAAAAGGACACTTTTATGGTGGCTGAAGAGCATTGTCCTGAAAAGGACAGTTGTGTGGATGCTGGAGAGCGTTGTCCTGAAAAGGACAGTTTTGTTGTTTCTGAAGTGCATTGTCCTGAAAAGGACAGTTGTGTGGACGCTAGAGAGCGTTGTCCTGAAATGGACAGATTCATGGTGGCTGAAGAAGCATTGTCCTGAAAAGGACAGTTATGTGGACGCTGGAGAGCGTTGTCCTGAAAAGGACAGTTTCATGGTGGCTGAATTGCATTGTCCTGAAAAGGACAGTTGTGTGGACGCTGGAGAGCGTTGTCCTGAAAAGGACACTTTTATGGTGGCTGAAGAGCATTGTTCTGAAAAGGACAGTTGTGTGGATGCTGGAGAGCGTTGTCCTGAAAAGGACAGTTTTGTTGTTTCTGAAGTGCATTGTCCTGAAAAGGACAGTTGTGTGGACGCTAGAGAGCGTTGTCCTGAAAAGGACAGATTCATGGTGGCTGAAGAGCATTGTCTTGAAAAGGACAGTTGTGTGGACGCTGGAGAGCGTTGTCCTGAAAAGGACAGTTTCATGGTGGCTGAAGTGCATTGTCCTGAAAAGGACAGTTGTGTGGACGCTGGAGAGCGTTGTCCTGAAAAGGACAGTTTCATGGTGGCTGAAGTGCATTGTCCTGAAAAGGACAGTTGTGTGGACGCTGGAGAGCGTTGTCCTGAAAAGGACAGTTTCATGGTGGCTGAAGTGCATTGTCCTGAAAAGGACAGTTGTGTGGACGCTAGAGAGCGTTGTCCTGAAAAGGACAGTTTCATGGTGGCTGAAGTGCATTGTCCTGAAAAGGACAGTTGTGTGGACGCTAGAGAGCGTTGTCCTGAAATGGACAGATTCATGGTGGCTGAAGAAGCATTGTCCTGAAAAGGACAGTTGTGTGGATGCTGGAGAGCGTTGTCCTGAAAAGGACAGTTTCATGGTGGCTGAAGTGCATTGTCCTGAAAAGGACAGTTGTGTGGACGCTAGAGAGCGTTGTCCTGAAAAGGACAGTTTTGTTGTTTCTGAAGTGCATTGTCCTGAAAAGGACAGTTGTGTGGACGCTAGAGAGCGTTGTCCTGAAAAGGACAGTTTCATGGTGGCTGAAGTGCATTGTCCTGAAAAGGACAGTTGTGTGGACGCTAGAGAGCGTTGTCCTGAAAAGGACAGTTTTGTTGTTTCTGAAGTGCATTGTCCTGAAAAGGACAGTTGTGTGGACGCTGTAGAGCGTTGTCACGAAAAGGACAGTTTTATGTTTGATGAACGATTTCTGAAAAGGACATCTTTATTGTTGCTGACAGTTTATTTGCTGCTGGCCTGTATGGTTGGAGATGGAAGCCTAGCTGGGGTGGTTGGAACTGGTGGCCTACTGGTGATAGCTGGAGCGACGGACGATGGCAAGCTGGAGATGATCATGATGATAGCTGGCTAGCTGGAACTGCTGCTGATGGCTGGAGATGTGGGCAGGCGGTCGGCTGCTACAATAGTTGACATTCGTCATCTCTACCGCGGAACGCTTGTTATGTTTTCTTTTTGAGGCCTTTTTATATCCGGAATCACTCTTACCACAACGCTGGTTAAGATTTTTCTCCTGGTTGTTTTTTTTTTAAATGTGGGTGTACTGACAATATACGACACACTTTTTTTGCTGCCGCTGGAATTTTAGGTCTTAACCATAAAACACCTGGAAACGGTTGCAACTCCCTGCTCTAAAGAAATACTTTGCAACCTAACCTATCAAATTAAATCCAACATATTCGGCTTTCAGACATTTATCACCACACGAGACACACGCGCGTCTTTTGGCATGAGAGATATTGTCTCTGCTGCACATGTGTGACCATTTAACGATGCCCCTGTAAAAGCTCTTAATGAGGACCTCAAATAAAAAAAAATCTAAATAAATAAACCGCAAATTGGTGCTGGTTTGTGTGACTGAAACCCCCCTCTCATTCGGCCGACGCTTGCTCTACCGAAAGAAAACAATAAAATATATTTACATTTCTCAAGATCAACGTTGACTGCAAAGTAAGAAGCCGAAAGATAGTTTCCCAAGCGAGAAGTGCAATTTTGTCAGCATTCCAACTGTAAAATAATGAGACCTAGCTGCCAATCTAGTACTGCGTTTAAATTCGTAAAGTCGATGTACGAAAGAGGAAAGCTCATCAGAACAATTACCATGAAAGTATTCATAGGAAATACACTGGGAAGCTATATTATGGCGGTGGGGAAGCGCCTGAAGCGACAGGATGCCACTTCAGTACCGAGAATATTTCTCGCACTTCCCACCTGTGGAACTCTCTGCCGGCTTCCTGCTTCCTAGTCAACTTTGATCTTCTAAGAATTAAATGCAATATCAACTCTTATCTATTGTCTTCCTGATTCCTCTTCTTTTATTGTTCTCGCTCCTTAATAAGGTTTTTCTTTTTCTTATTCCTCATACTCAGTGACAACATGCGCCTTGGTGGCTTTATTGCCTTGCTTGGGGTGTAATGGTTGAAGAATAAATAAAATGAAATGTCAAGAAGAATTAGTGAATCAGTAATGATAATCTAAAATAGATTTTTTTCACATATTATCTGTTCTTAGAGAAGTAATAATTTTGAATCATTTCACTTTAAGTAAGGTAATAAAGCCAGTAAGATGCAAGGGGATACTGAGTGTGAAAGAATATGCGAAAAAGAATATAAGATTTTTCAGAGAGAAAACAATACAAGAACATTTAAATTTTTGAAGATCAAAGCTGACATAATAATGAGACATAACTGCCAATCTAGTACTGTGTTTAAATTCGTAAAGTCGATGTACGAAAGAGGAAAGCTCATCAGAACAATTACCATGAAAGTATTCATAGGAAATACACTGGGAAGCTATATTATGGCGGTGAGGAAGCGACTGAAGCGACAGGATGCCACTTCAGTACCGAGAATATTACAGATTCTTATGATGAATAAAGTTCAGCATTTAAAAAGTAACTGAAACAGATACTGGTTAAATCTAAATAAATAAACGGAAAATTCTGTCTATCCATCAGTGTGACTCAAACTCCACTAGTGTAACCACCCTTGGTCTATATAGAGATATTATACCTTTCTGGAATTAGAACAATCTGCCCTTCATCTGGTGCTTGAACATCCAACATTGAGATTTTTGTGGGATGGTGGAAGGGACAGTTAAAAATTAAAATTTAAAATAACTGTAAAAATAGTGATTTAAAAAGTTTTAAAATTTATATCGATTTTAAAGTATCACAAAGGTTTGTGAAGTTAAAAATTGTTGTTTTAAATTCAGTTTAAAATATCTCGAAAACTTTTTGAATTGAGGTAATCGATTTTATTTCTTCAAAATGCCAATGTATCGGAGTTAAATTGAGAGGTTTTGTGATGTGAGGTTTTAAAGTTCCGCACAGTTTAAAATTTGAAGAACTCAAAACAACTGAGGTGCCACTGAATTTGTGATTTGAAAAACTCAATTACTGGACTGAACTAGGAATTTCGACCCAAATCGGATTTTCGAACCAAATGGGACTTTCCACCCAAATATGTATTTTGGCCGGAATTGAAGTTATAGCTAGAATCAGAATTAATGTGAGGTGTGGAAATCCCATTTAGTGAATTAAGGAATTCACTGTTTTTCATCAAAATTACCATTGCTGTTTTTTAACCTAGACTAGAGAGCTCTTTAATTTGGGGCTGGAGGTTCAGTTCGCCCTACGGAGTGCGGCTTTTAAGCTAGTAAATAATAAAAACCTTCAGTTTCCATATTAATATTCTTCATAGTTTAATAAATT
>OZ038502.1:29652464-29682464 GCA_964036315.1 Acanthosepion esculentum | reverse complement strand
AAAATTCAAAAGAAAATATGCAGGACGATGTTGTCTTCAACATTCAACACAACATGTTTAATATATATATATATATATATATATATATATATATATATATATATATATATATATTTGTGTATTTAGGCAGCAATCCTTCTTTCAAGCACATTTCATTAAAAACGACTGAAAAGGTGCCTTTATTTAGTTTTTTATATAATTTCTCGTGCGATCTAATAAAGTTTTTCTTTTCAGAGGATAAATTATATAAAAATTGTCCGAATGTTCTTTTCCGAGCGCTTTCGGCTATACTTTTAGCCATTATCAAGGATTGTATTTCAACTGTTAGAATTAGAAATAGTTTGTGTGTGTTTTATAAAGTGATTCATTTTTTTTTTGTTTCAAAACACGGTCAAGATATTATGTCCATGTTCAAAGTTAATATTATTAAGGGTTGGTTTGTTTAATTTTATAAGTAAGGCTTCCATTATTTTTAGCCTTTTTTTGCAAGTGGATGATGCTATTATATTAGTGTTGTCGACAAGTATATTCCGAATAGTGTCCGGTAGGTCTCCATGAATATTTAAATGAGATCTAATTGCGCTATTGTCAGAAAGGTGTAGGGTTAATCTGCGTGTTAAACGATTTGTAGTGTGGCCTATATAATTATTTACGAAAGTTGATTCTTGAGGAATACAATTCCTTAATGGACATTTGAATTCGTAAATAATATTTGCTCTATTTAATTTTGTTGTAGGAGGTGAATTATTATTCTTAACTATAAGGTTACAAGTTTTAAATTTTTTATAATAAATAATTAATCTAATTTTTTTGCTATTATCAACTGGTGCTATATATTTTTTTATAATGTTATTATTTATTTGCATTTTAAAATACAAAATGTGCCACAAGGGCTAAAATGGGGAGGGGGGAAAAGACTGGTCTTCTCTAGTCCTACCTGAAAATTATCTAGTCTCATTCGTTGACCCATTCGTACTTACAATTTTCCTTTCACCGTAACAACACATTTACTTTCACAACACAATCACCAAAATACCACATTTTCTCGATGAAAAGCCCTAACATGAATTTTTATTTACAAAATCATCGAGGGATGGGGAAAAAATCAAAAGCCCAATGTTTATATACAATGTAAAATATGTATGTACAAGAAACTAAACAAGACAATATTAGTAGTAGGACCCTTCCAAAAATGTGGCAGAAATCTCTATTAACTGGGATGAACAATTCCAGAAACATCTGTCACCTAAAACGTGGGGAGGGGTGGAGACAAGAAACTAAAAAGAAAGACAAAAAAAAAAAAACAGGACTTATGTACTTGCATGCTCAAGCTACGTTGAAAGGAAAATATTTAGCCCTGAGGAGGCCAAAACTGAACATGAAAATGTCCTATCTTACCTTAAAAGGCTGGGATGACTAATGTTTCGGTTCGAGGCCCCAAATCCTCTTGCTTAAGTTGCGTCCAACAACCACTCTAGGTCAGCACCTCTCACTCGCACCAAGCGCGAAATTTTCACCCACCTTTTGCCGAAATTCCACGAGGGGAGACGCGCCCTCTCCGCCCTGATCTTAACCTTAAGCTGATGCCTAAAGAATGAGACCAGTTGCAGAGAGGAAAATTTCTCACCTGCGTGGAACTCCTTCTGTCTAGTCGTCCACACCACCATTCGCATAATGCCGAGCAGACACAGGAGCACATAGTGCTGATCCATGGACATTGACGGTACCACATTGGAACAAACGGAACTGGCTTCCAGGACAAAAAACTTTCCGTGCAAGACGCGAACCATGTAGCCTTCAATCAGCCTGCACAGAGGTTGCACAACGTCGCAGTGGAAGAAGGCATGTTCAATTGACTCCTCCCGGTCACCACAGCGAACACATTCGGCTGAAATCGCCAAACCCGCTGCGCAGAGCTTTTTGCCGACCCAGAGAGCCCCTCGCAACACCAGCCAGGTTAGTGATGCCTCGTCGTTGTTGAGACATTTCAACCCGGGCGCCCAAGGCGAGACGGAGCGAAACTCCTTGTTCGTAAGGCCCAGCTTGCCCGGAAGCTTGTCCTTGGCAATCCCCCTCACTGCCACCCGATACAAAGCCTTCCGAGACATATCCCGTGTATCGGAGAGGCGATCTTTAACCTTTAACAGGCAACGCAGCGCGTCTCTACATTCCTTATAAACGAGGCATTCACCTTCAGGTGAACGGTGCGCCTCCGCCTCGTCTAAATGCACACTTTGAAGGGACGGAAAAGATTGACGGGCGTCTTCCTTCCAGAATTCGCCTTCACCGTCGTTTTGCGTACACATCCGTTCTAGGAAATTCAAGCGGAGCATATGCTGACGTGTCTCGACGCTTGGCATTCCCAGACCGCCTTCAGCAGGATGGAGGCAGCAGACCTCGCGACTTACCATGTGAGCCTTTCCTCTCCAGAGGAAATCGAAAAGCTCTTTAACGAAATTGACTAGTACGGTAGACGGGAGTGGAAGAATCGAAAGCCGGTAAAGGAGAATCGGGTAGATGTGCGAAATGCACACTTCCGCCCTCCCTTTCAAGGAAAGATTCCTTCGAGTCCACAGACGAACTGCTTCGTCGACCTTCCTTCGAACTTCCGACCAATTTGTGTCCAGCAGAAGGCCGGGACCGAACCAGATACCGAGTATCTTCACCGGCCCGTCCGTCCAGCTGAAGGGCCCGGGGAGAGTAACTCCCGCCCACTCAGCCAACCGCAAGCCAACTGACTTTTCGCGGTTGATTTTGGCCCCTGCCACCGTCTCATACCTGCAAATCTCTTTACCGACTTCGTGAATCTCGGCAGTGTTCGTTACGAAAACAGACACGTCGTCAGCATAGGCGGAATACTTGGCCGCTTTGGTGGCACCAGGTAATGAAATTCCGCGAAGGACCGGATTCGCCTTTAGCTTGCGAAGGAAGGGCTCCAACGCAAGGACATAGAGCATAGGCGAGAGCGGACAACCCTGACGAATGGATCGAGACAAGGTGAAAGGCTCCGACCTCACCCCGTTCACTTCCACCAGTGCCCCCGGGGACTTGTACAGGAGACGGATCCAGGAACGAAATTGTGGCCCGAAACCGGCAGACGCGAGAACAGCCTCGAGAAAACGATGGTCCACCCTATCGAATGCCTTGGACTGATCCAAATTGATCAGCGCGGCTTCACCGTCGACTTTTTCCATGATCTGGCGAACCATATGAAGGTTGTCCTGAATAGTCCTGCCCCTCACAGCGCATGTCTGTTCGGGACCGATCAGACTATCGAGGACAAGCTGCAAACGGTTGGCCAAGACCTTCGCCAAAATCTTCAACTCTACATTGAGCATAGTCAAAGGGCGGAAATTATCTAACCCATCCCCTCCGCTTTTGTTCTTGCGTAGCAACTTGATGACACCCCTGGTGAAGCGTTGGGGTATGTTCCCATTCCTCAACCAGTGGTTGAACATCAGTGCCAGCAGCGGAACAAAAACGGGCGACAGCCTCAAGTACACCTCGTAGGGAAGACCGTCTATACCAGGAGTCTTGTCTCGGCCGGCCTGCTTCAGCGCTTCCCAGATTTCCTCCTCGGTGACGGCCCCTTCGCACACATCCGCTTCCCCCGTCTCGAGACGCGGAAAGTCGGCTAGATATGCGAGCTCCCTGGTGAAAAGGTCGCGGAAATGAGACCGAAACGCCTCGCAGATGCCTTCGTTTGTAATAATCTGTCGTCCGTCCGGCGATGTGACGCTCGGAAAGTAGCGATCTGACGCGCTGCGCAACTCCTCTTTCCTCAGTTCGGCAGCCATGTTAGTCGCCTCGGCAGACATTTTCTTCAACCTAGCCCTAACTACCATAGCCTGGTCCTTCTTGATAAGCGAGGAGGCCAGCTCGGCCCTAGCTACTGCTACTTGCCCACTATCTCCCGACTGGATGGCATCCTCTAATCTAGACTCTGCTGCCATTTGCGCTGTTAATCTATCTCTATTGAGCCGACGACTATAATCAGCTGCAAACGACCTGATGACCGACTTAAGGTGTCCCCACCACCTATTCCCAAGCACACTCCCCGTCAATTCCCGCTGTATGGTTGCTAGTAACTGGTCACGGAAATCCTTCACGTCGAGCAACGACGTGTTGAATTTCCAGTAACCAGTCATTCTGGGTTTAGGCTTATCTAAGTTTACCCGCACCCGGACGAGCCGATGATCCGAGTAAACTATCGAATGAAAACTTGGACACTCTAAGAGCCCTACATCGACTCTCCTAACTAAAACCCGGTCGATGTAGCTCGTGCGAACTACCGAACCCGGGCCGCCCCTATTTGTCCAAGTCTACGCTAACTACCCGGAGTGTTCGTTACGAAACTTATCGACCAGATCAGATCCATCGACAAAATCACGAAACGGTTTCACGTCCGGGTTGTAAGAGCCCGATCTTAACCCACTACGATCTAATTCGGGATCAAGGACGGCGTTCCAATCACCCGCTAAAATTACCTGCCGAGTCGTATCTAAAAACGGCTCGACCCGCCGAAAAAAGGACACCCGCTCCGCCTGGTCGTTGGGCGCATAAACCCCGATGAGACGAAGAGACTTTCCCTTTATGGTAACGTCCAGGACACAAAGCCTGCCCTCCGAATCCGCGAACACAAGGGAACACGACGCCGTCAGGGACCTGCTGATCAACCAAGAAACCCCTCTTGAACGACTATCAAAATAAGCTGAGTAGAGGTGAAACCTCCTCGACAGAATATCCTCATAGTCGCTGGCAGTAAGATGAGTCTCCTGTAAACAACAAACACTCACACCGAGATGCTGAAGATCGCGCACGAGCCTCGCTCTGCGAGACTCCGACCTCAGCCCTCGCCCATTCAAACTTGCTAACCATAAAGCCATTGCGAGACACTTACCTTAAGGTTGGGTATCGCCCTGAAACATAGTCGGGGTGAGAATGCCAACAGCTTCACCCATCGACCCAGTGCCCATCGCAGTCTTGATGGTACCGTCTTGGGACAAGCCGCCGACATCCCAAGGAAAAGTTAATTTTAATGCCCTGTATAGGGAGGGGTGAACCAAAACAGGGACCCTCCCACAACAGTACTGTTTCAGTTTGATAAGTTCATCGTTCTTAGTGATGACGACTTGAGATGAGGCCGGGAAGCTCTTTCTCGCCTCCTCGATCATACCCCAGACGTGCTGCGATCCGGTCCCGATGCGAACGACAGTTAGGACCATTTTCGCCTTCGGAAAGTTTGTGGGATCGTCCAAATCCCTGTCGCCGCATTTCTTCATGGCCAAGAGGACTTTCAATTTGGTAGTTCTCTTGGCAAAGTCCTTTGCCTTCTCCTCACTATCTGCTGTGACGCGGCACACATTCTTCCCCGAGTTATAGGCCAGCTTTGCTTTCCTCTTTTTCCCGCCGGCTTCTTCTGATGGACTCCTCGGCCTCTTCGCTGGCGTAACGCTTTCTTTTTTTACAGGCGTTTTGCTCTCAATCAAGGGATTTTCAGTCCGCTTTTCCGGAGAGAAAGAGAGAGCTCTCGTACAATCATTGGGGTGTTTTTTCACCTTGGACGGGGAAGATGGGGCAGAGGATGAGGGGCGCAAAGAGTCTGTTAATGAGGATGTCGATAATGATTTTCGCGCTGGTGAAGCCGGAGTCGATGATGATGATGTTGCTGCAGCTGTTGACTCCTTCAACTGAGCCTTTAGCTTCTTTATCTCCTGTATTTTATCAAAGGACGGCTCGTTTACAGACCATGGTTCAGTGACCGAAGTATCACTCGTACGGCTGCGAGGGGTGGGAGTGTCCATGTCTGTGGACGCACAAGCCCTATGTGAAGTAGTGGATGATGTTTGCCCCTTCCCTCTATTCTTGCCGACTACCTGCCAATCCCCTGTCTTTTCCTTAGAGAGAGGGACACTAGTTTCAATTGCTGGCTTAGCGGCGGGTTGCTGAGAGGGGTTTTTGTCCGAGGCAGGCTTAACTACAGAGGTCACTTTGGTAGGACAGGAATGCGCCAGATGACCAGGCTTGCCACACTTCCAGCAGGTCGGTTTTCTACCAGTCACAATAACGGGTATGGCCCTTCCATCAATATCTAAACAGTAGGGAATGGATCCGAAGGCCTGCTCCGTGAGCATGATGTTGAAGCTCCATTCCCCTAACTTGCGGTCCGAGGACACACTTATTATTTGGCCAAACTGCTGGAAATATGCAGCCAGCGCCTCTCCCTTGACGTGAGCTGGGACTTCGAAAACTGCCACCCTGGTCTTTCTCATGCCCTTGTATTCGGTGCGGAGGATCTGGTCTTTTGTGATCAACTCCTTGTTCACCATCGAAATACAGTCGTCGGACGTGGGCAGCAGTACGTCCCACATAAAGGGTTTAAAACCTCGGATGATCTTTTGAGGCATAAATCCAAAGGAAGTCAGAGACTTCAAAACATTATCCTTTGTGGATCGACATACCTTACGTAGGCGCTTATCCACCACAAACACGGAGACTTTCTTTCTTTGTATTTGTCAACTTCCTGGGGCTCAACCAATAAGCCGCCATCTTTAATAAGATGGGCGTAACTCTCGGGCCTTTCCAGGAATTCTTGTAAGTTGAAAATACATGTGGGTGGGGTCTTCCAGCCACAGGGTAAATCTTCGGTCACTGCTTCTTTTGTAGCTATCTGGTCTGGTGCGGATGCCTTCTCATCGGAAAGCAAGGGATCTGTTATGGTTGCCTCATTCCACCTCCATCAATCCAATCCAATATTTTAAGGAAACTACTGCTTGCATGCACTACTAAAGTACCTTTTTATAGCCATAATGGTACTATCTACACACAAACTGACGGAGTAAGTATGGGAAGCCCTCTCGGGCCGTGCTTCTCTAATTATTATATGGCCTATATCGAAAACAAGATTTTTACTAAAGTTCTTAAACCTAAAATATACGTTCGTTATGTTGACGATATTTTTATTTTGGCTGATAATAAGAAAGAAATAGAAAATCTGAAAACTACATTTCAACAAAACTCTGTCCTAAATTTTACTTATGAAATTAGTGAAAAAAATAAACTTCCTTTCTTAGATGTTCTCGTCGATTTTAGCAATAATACTTTTAAAACTTCTGTTTATAAAAAACCAACTAGCAAAGACTCTTGTCATCTGAATTTCTCTAGCGAATATAGGTATAAAATAGGTGTTATTAAGAATTTCCTCACGCGAGCGCACGAGAACTCATCTTCACGCACGCTTTTCTTTAATGAATTAAAAAATATAAAGCAAACGCTGATCAATAACGGATTTCCTAATCAACTGTTGGATTTCCACATTAGGCGTTTCTTGTCCAAAGTAACTAGTAGCAACGGCGAGAATCGAAACATAAACAATAATATTAATATTTTTTATAAAAATCAGATTAACGATAACTACAAACAGGATGAATGCCGAATGAATAACATTATAAAAAAATACATAGCACCAGTTGATAATAGCAAAAAAATTAGATTAATTATTTATTATAAAAAATTTAAAACTTGTAACCTTATAGTTAAAAATAATAATTCACCTCCTACAACAAAATTAAATAGAGCAAATATTATTTACGAATTCAAATGTCCATTAAGGAATTGTATTCCTCAAGAATCAACTTTCGTAAATAATTATATAGGCCACACTACAAATCGTTTAACACGCAGATTAACCCTACACCTTTCTGACAATAGCTCAATTAGATCTCATTTAAATATTCATGGAGACCTACCGGACACTATTCGGAATATACTTGTCGACAACACTAATATAATAGCATCATCCACTTGCAAAAAAAGGCTAAAAATAATGGAAGCCTTACTTATAAAATTAAACAAACCAACCCTTAATAATATTAACTTTGAACATGGACATAATATCTTGACCGTGTTTGAAACAAAAAAAATGAATCACTTTATAAAACACACACAAACTATTTCTAATTCTAACAGTTGAAATACAATCCTTGATAATGGCTAAAAGTATAGCCGAAAGCGCTCGGAAAAGAACATTCGGACAATTTTTATATAATTTATCCTCTGAAAAGAAAAACTTTATTAGATCGCACGAGAAATTATATAAAAAACTAAATAAAAGCACCTTGTCAGTCGTTTTTAATGAAATATATATATATATATATATATATATATATATATATATATATATATATATATATATATATATAATTTTGTGAACGTATTGTAGTAATTCCTACAATCTTCAGGGTTATTAGAGAAGCCAATAGCCATGAAGAGGGAAGGAATCAAATTAGTACGGGTTGTGATATGTGAGAGTTATGTTGTTTTATTGAAGTTATATCTTGGAATACATTTTGCTTGAAGAAATTATTGGATATTATATGGATTAATTTCATGAGAGTTATCCAGAAAAGGCATAGCTCGTGGAACAAGAACAATCTACTGTGGTGGAAGAAATAATGTGTTTGTTTCAAAATTCAAAAGTATATCACCTGAAGAAGGCAGGAGCATAAGGCGGTCGAAACGTCGTGGAAATGGCAATAAAGACGAGGACAACAATGTAACTAGTATAAATAATTATAATACCTCATATCAGAAATATAGGCAGATGTTGAATTCTTTCATTATGTTTGCTTGGCTACTGTTTTTAACGGCATATGAAAACCTCTATGGGTTATTTAATGCCGAAATCTAAATATTTTGAAGGCAATTTTATGGTTTCAACCAAACATATCTACAATTGTACATCTTCAGCTACAGGTAAAATGTATTGTTGATAAAAATGTATTGCTGGTATTTTTACTATGAAAGTATATTTTTATACTTTCATCGTATTTTGTTATGGTGGGGATTCATATTTGCGATCTATCAGGTGCTACCACCCAGGAGTCAGAGTTAACCTAGGAACGAATGAAGTTTATCGCCATACCCAAACTTGGAATAGGTGAAGACGCCTTCCAAAAACTAAGCAAAGCATTAAGGAACAGGAAATGTTGCGAAATCTTGTCATAGATACTTGAAGCAACAGACATAAGATTCTACAAAGTAAGACGGAGAAAATCATGGACAAAACATGCGGTTAATGTTGAAGTTTTAAGTATAATTGAGACGAAAAGGACGGGTATGATTAGCATCTGAAATTTCTATGTCACATAATGAGAAAAGACTGTTTGGAAAACTTGACACTCCCAAGACATACTAAGTGCCAGAGGAACAGCGGAAAGAATCGATTATTCTACCTACCGAGATTGACACAACAGGGACTGGGATGAAAAAAAGAGAGACATTGTTAAGATGGACAAAGGTCAAGAAATATGGCGGAGAACCACAATCGCCCACGTCCTGAAGTGACACGGCTCACAGAATATGGAGAACGAACTTTCTGTAAATGTTTGGCAGAACAGGGATTTGGAGAGATAACAAAAAGACAAAAAAATTTATACGAGCTACAAAAAAAAAAAAAAAAACGCGAAATTGTGGAGGACCTTGATCGCCTGAACGGACATGACAAATACATGTGGTAATTGTGGTGTTACGCCGGAAAACAAAATCATATGACCTCAGAGCTGCACCCGCGGGAAAGAATCGTAATGCATGAACAAGCGCCCCCGACCCCGGACAGGAATTCTCTCAAATATCGTAGTCGAGAATGTAAGGTCCACACACCGTCCCAGAGAGACAGAGCTACTCACAAACACATTTTAGAATTTGTATAAATGAATCGTGTCTTGCTTTTCTCATTAACCGGTATATCAACTTTATCACACAAGACGCTATTAGGGAAAAACATCTTTCGAGTAATGAACTATATTATAAATTTTTTACAAATCATTCATTTACAGCCGGTATAAGAGTGGAAAGAAAGAAAGAAAGAAAGAAAGAAAGAAAGAAAGAAAGAAAGTGATGATGAGAGGAAACAGAAAGAACAGACCACAAACTAAAGACACATAGAAACAAAAAAGTGTGGAAAGAAAGAAAGAAAAAAGAAAGAAAGAAAAAAGAAAGAAAAATAAAGAAAAAAAATAAAGAAAGAATGAAAGAAACTAAGGAAAAAGAAAGAAAGTGATGATGAAAGAAAAAAAAAGGACAGGCCACAAACTAAAGAAGAAACAGAAACAAAAAAAATAGTGGTAAGAAAGAAAGAAAGACAGAAAGAAAGAAAGAAAGAAAGAAAGAAAGAAAGTGATGAGTGAAAGGAAAACGAAAGAACAGACCACTAAAGAGGAGACAGAGAAACGAGAAAGAAAGAAAGAATCATGTCTCGTTTTCCTCATTAATCACCATATCCACACAAGACTACAAGAGAATAACAGCTGTTGAGTACTTAACCATATTATTAAAATGTTTACTAATCATTCATTTACAGCTGGTATAGCTATTGACAAAGCATAGTCTTGTCTTGTACAAAGCCTTAATAAGAGGTCACTTGTGAGTACCAAACTCGTAACACGACTGATACTTATGCATGAGGTGAGGTTGCTAACATTCGTGTAGTGATAAACAATCCAAATAATAATTATTTATGATTGATCGTAAAGACAATTGACGCTATCGTTACGAAATAGACAGTGGAGATTTCTGTGACATCTCTCAGTTGTATACAACTGCTTCACAAGCTCAGTGATGAAACTAGGCTTTAATCTAGTGAAGCCTGGGGTTCTTGTCAATGGTCATCTCTCTCTGAGCATTGCGGACTGGTGCAACAGAATCCCAAACAAAGAAATGTACCAAATAACAGAAACCAAATCTCTTGAGGAATATGCAAAGCAGCAAAAATTAAAATGGATAGCTTTTGTAACTCGAAGATAAAATAATGACTCAATCACGGAGTTGACACTCCACAATACTTCAAACAAAATGTTAGGAAGGAACTCCCTGTCAATATTGGAAAGATCGATAACAACTACTGCCTTTGAGAAACCTGTTTTCCGGGGAGATTTTTTAAGTGAAAGATTTTAATAAATTTCAAACGAAAGCAGTGCTAGGTGTTCGGCCAATGAATGCCAAATGTTTCCTTATAAGGAAACAGCTAACATTACCATTACCATTAGAGGTAAGGAGGACAGATATTATGCTTTGATTTCAGCTCAATAGCAAGTGAATTGAGAAAATTGTAACTTGAGAAGAAGAAACTTAACGTTTACCTATAAGTAAACTGTTACTATGACTATTACCTATAGAGATGAAGAGGAAAGATACTAAACTGGTAATTTACTCCCCCTTGTGAAAGTGGTGGGATAAGGCACAAGGTCGTTTTAAAGTGGAGGTGCCAATCGTGCTAGGCCAAAAATGACACTGACATTGATATTCTACCGACCCTCTTATCTTCTGTCCAATGAGGGGAATGCTAACGTAGGGTCCGAATGTCCAGGAAGAGGCATCACACATTTATTTGTGGGGTTCTGTTCAAAGAAACACAAGTGAGGGATAAAATCCAATGTGTCTGCCGTCAGATTCGATCTCAGCCCCGATAATGAGTGAAGAAAAGTCTGACTCTAGTAACACTACTTGTTAGGGCCAGAAATAAAGACACAAAGAGAGGAATTGAGTTAAATATATTAACAGAAAGACCAATAGAAGTATATTTAAACGAATGTTCGGTCCGTCTGTTAGAGCTGACTACTGGAAATTTCCCTCTCCAAAAGCAATACCTGCTCTTGTTTATAGCTGGGAGAGTCCATGCACGCATGCGTGGGTTAATTACCATAACAGTTGATAAGCTGCATCATTAAAAAGATGAAATATAATATTTGTGAAGGGATTTTGATTTCTTTAGAAAAAAAAAAGTTCTATTTTCGACATCTTATTAGCAACTAAACACTTAGGAAAGAGCGAAATAATTTGGAGGCAAAAACTCAGTGTAAACATCCAAAAATGAACCACATGCAGTCTAATGAATAGATTACATATTATGCAAATAATAAGTGTAGCAGAATGGAAAATGCAATACAATGCCAAATGAATAATTTACATATTAATTTTGATTTTAGTTTCATTATATCACATTAAATATTTCTAAATTATCCGCAAGAGTGTTCAACTTAGAACAGTTGAGCTTAATTAAAATATTTTCCTCATTCAATCTAGCACATATTCATAAAACATGTTATGGTATTAAGAAATTCTTTCTTATCCTTCTAAGTGTAGCAACTATTTGCAAAATTGTGTCAAGCAACCACGAACCGGAAAGAAAGAAAAACATGAAACATAATTGCGACCAAAGCTTTTTTAAAGCAGGTAATGAAATACAAATTGTAGGATTTTTATTTTATTTTTTTAATTAAAGGATCAAACTGCATAATATTTGTGCAGGGATTTTGATTTCTTTATAAAAAAAAGTTCTATTTTTGACATGTTATTAGCAACTAAACACTTAAGAATGAGTGAAATAATTGAGGCAAAAACTCAGTGTATAACGGAAACATCCAAAAATGAACCACATGCAGTCTAATGAATAGATTGCATATTATGCAAATAAGTGTAGCAGAATGGAAAATGCAATACAATGCCAAATTAATAACTTACATATTAATTTTGATTTTATTCAATCAAAATACACACAATCACCAGTAACGTTGTCAAATAAATGTTGGACAATTAAAATTGTCACTAGAGATGCTGCTAGATTGCTTTCTTCTTTCTCTTCAACTTCATTTGTGTCATGCTCATCTTTCACTTGAGGCCATATGTAGCTTTATTAATGGAAATAACAGAGAAATAAGGGCCAAATAATCATTCAAGGATCAAGTGTTCAATGGATTTCTTTTGGAAATTAAGATACACATAAGCTGTATCGTTAAAAAGATGAACACTTTTAGAATTTGGCATAAAATTTATTTTCCTGGAGTCATGAAAACCCAAACATTTGTTTTAATTTCCCTTATTAACTTTAAAATTATAGAAATCCAGATATGTTACTTTTGTTTTATAGATCCAATTATAATGATCTCTTGAGAGCAACTGTTTAGAAAGATTTACTGTTTCTCATCCTCAATGTTTATTATATTTGAAGATTATAGCTATGAGGGAAGCAAGTGATAATAATTTCACTCGGCTAAGGTTAACTTTTATCTTCCACTCCTATATACACAAATGGCCTCCTAATGTAACATTCTATCTAGAGGGGCCCCCAGGCCTTGTAATGGGTGAACCTCTTTTTAAGCATATCACTCCAAGCAAGGTGGG
This sequence comes from Acanthosepion esculentum, assembly GCA_964036315.1. Lineage (NCBI taxonomy): Eukaryota > Metazoa > Mollusca > Cephalopoda > Sepiida > Sepiidae > Acanthosepion > Acanthosepion esculentum. The sequence continues at coordinate 29,669,285 of OZ038502.1, read as the reverse complement.
AGTGCCATCAGAACGCAAGAGGTTACAGTGAGTGAGAGCAAGAGTAAATAGGGGTGTTTGAGGAAAGGATAAAGAGAAGGACCCGGATCAAGATCAAAGCATCAGAAGATGACGATTGACATTACATTTGAATATTTGAAGATTATAACTATCAGGGAAGGAAGTGATAATAATTCCACTCGGCTAAGGTTAACTTTTATCTTCCACTCCTATATACACAAATGGCCTCCTAATGTAACATTCTATCTAGAGGGGCCCCCAAGCCTTGTAATGGGTGAACCTCTTTTTAAGCATATCACTCCAAGCAAGGTGGGAGTGCCACTAGCACGCAAGGGGTTACAGAGAGTGAGAGCAAGAGTAAAGAGGGGTGTTGAGGAAAGGATAAAGAGAAGGACCTGGATCAAGATCAAAGCATCAGAAGATGACGATTGACATTACACTTGAATATTTGAAGATTATAGTTATCAGGGAAGCAAGTAAGATTAAGGGAGTTTCACTGTCACGAAATGCGAGTGAATAAGCTGTTGGAGTAGAAGAGATGGATATATTGAACTTATTTTAAATGACACGCCAACCTAGTAGCACACTTAAATTCATGCAGTTGGAGTACTTGAGAAAGTAGCTTGTCAGATCAGTTGACATGAAAATATTTTTTAGAAAAGACAGAGGGAAGCAGCATCACGTCTGTGAGGAAGTCACTGGAGTCGTGATGCCAGGTCAATTGTTTGGAAAAATTTTAAGTTTCCCATTAATTAAATAAATATCCACTCCCCCAAGAAGATCCTTATGTGCTTATTAGTTCAACTCATTTTCCACGTAACAATTGCGAGAAGGGGATATTAAGTAACCTCTATTGGCTATATCGTTGACACGATGAGGAATAAGAGCCTGCATACCAGAAATTACAGCATCTCATAGAGTAAGATGTATGATAATACGAAGGGGCACTATGAAAGTGATGCCTCTCACTTGTTTTCATGGAAACTATAACATATACAAGAGGCACAATAACAGTTTGGATAGAGCAAATACTGATTATTGGGGCAAACGTTGAAACTTTGACCGCTGACATTGTAGGCAAATATAATAAAATAAGAGGCATTCCTTTTAAAGCAATCTTTGTGGAATAATGTTTGTTTTAATTATAGTGCAACTGTTATGATTATTCTGCACTAATTTGGTTATGCTTTTAGTCGGGTGAGATATAGTATAACACAGTTGATTTATTGGTTTACACTTGACTACAGGGAGATTTTTCTTTGCTATATCAACATATATAATCAAAAGTTTAATCTCATATAGATATGAATTATGAAGCAAGAAAATGCACTCACATACAAATGATGGTACGTGTGTGTATAGGGTAAGCACTGAATGGCAGCATACCAAAGAATATAGGTGGCAAAATAAAGAAAAGATTCCAATGAACATGGATTTACATAACAGGGATGACATTATATTTTATAGTGCCATATAATAATGATGTATACCATCTGAATGTACAATTAAGGACACATGGCACAGTGGATAAAGGCGTTAGTAAGATCCAGTGACAGCACCCAAAGAGTTGCGAGTTCAATACCTGGTTAAGGCAATGGAAAACTTGGAGAGGTCAATTAACAGTAGATAACTGAAAACTGATATCCATTAGACATGGCTCGGGGAAGAGAACAGTCTACCCCAGCGTGCGAAATAAAGGGTTCTGTTCGACATTCCAACCATCTGAAGATGGCCAGAGCGTACAACGGCGGAAACGTTGTGATAAATATGGGAACAAAGATGAGGACAATAGTTCGAATAATGTAAATAATGTACATAATACCTCATCTCAGAAATATAGACAGATACTGAAAGGCCGAAACGTTGTAATAAATATGGCGACAAAGATGAGGACAATAGTCCGAATAATGTAAATAGTGTACATAATACCTCATTTCAGAAATATAAACAGATACCGAAAGGCCGAAACGTTGTAATAAATATGGCGACAAAGATGAGGGCAATAGACGGAATAATGTAAATAGTGTACATAATACCTCATCTCAGAAATATAGACAGATACTGAAAGGCCGAAACGTTATAATAAATATGGCGACAAAGATGAGGACAATACTCCGAATAATGTAAATAGTGTACATAATACCTCATTTCAGAAATATAAACAGATACTGAAAGGCCGAAACATTGTAATAAATATGGTGACCAAGATGAGGACAATAGTCCGAATAATGTAATTAGTGTACATAATACCTCATCTCAGAAATATAGACAGATACTGAAAGAGAAAACGTTGTAATAAATATGGCGACAAAAATGAGGAGAATAGTCCGAATAATGTAAATAATGTACATAATACCACATCTATATAATATAGACAGACATCTAAAAGTAATGCCTTCTTTTATTTCCATGAGAACTAGATCAGATATGAAATGAGAAAAAAACATCTTAAAGATACACATTCAGAGAAACAACACCTATATATCTCCATTTTATGTATAACTTCACAAAAAGTCTTTGTATCAGAATATTGTCATCATATCATCTTGCAGACATCAGTTTGATCACTTCAAAAATGGTTTAGTTTGGTTTGTTTTGTTTTACGGCATATCGACCTCAATAGGTCATTTAATGCCAACAACTTTTTTTTCCTGGTAATATTTCTGTTTTGTAAAAAATCTATTTCTGGAAATATTTTTTTCCACAAAATTGTATAGCTGGTAATATTATTTTCAAAAACGTATTGCTGGTAATTATTTTTTTTTCATAAACATATTGCTGGAAATAGTTTTTTAAATTTATTTCTGGTAATAATTTTTTACAAAGTATTTCTGGCATTAAAACTTATTTTTACACTTTTATAATGCTTTTTACCTCAGTTTAGGGATTAACTATTTGCCCATAGCTGGGACCCTAACACCAGCAATTAAGAGGTGGTTCTACACTCCTCAAAACCTCCTGATCAGAGGCCTTGCTGTTGGACATAGTTTATCGTCTTACCCAGGACGTGGATGTAGTTTATCGTCATACCCAGGACGCCCCAAAATGGAAAAACATGCAAAAAAAGAAACCAGTGTCTATTTATACCCTTTTAGAATCACACCAATGAATTTAGTAAATGAAATTGGCCCAGGCACCTGAATGTAAAAAAAAAAACACATGCTCACATAAAGTAAACACATTTTGTTTCCCATTGAAAATTCAGTTCCACTAAGGAAGGAAGACTGTATATTGAATTCAGTTTTAAAATGGCACAGCAGTAAAGTTTCGGCTACAGTCTCTCTTTGAAACAATGTCAAAAAAGACTGGTAGCCTGTCAGAGTACAGGGGAAGATGGATTTATGCTTTTTATCCGAGCACTAATGCAAACTAATATTAATAACAAGAAATTCGAATTCAAATCATTTTGTTCCAGTTGATTATGTCTTATTCACTGGACTATCTGTCACTCATACAGACATACAAATTGACTTATATACAAAAGAACACAGGGAGCACATTAACATCATTGGATAGAGTAAATGTTTTACTACAAAACATTATTTTCACTATATAGTCACAACCATTGGTTATGTATTTTCCACAAGCAATGAACAAGAACCTACATGACAGGAATGACATTATATTTTATAGTGCCATATAATAATGATATATACGATCTGAAAGTAATACCTACTTTTATTTCCATGAGAACTACAACAGATAGAGGGAGCACAATAACACAGAGTAAGTTTTCAGCTACAAAACTCTATTTTCCCACATTTTGGCTATACCTTTTTGCCTCCAAAAGTAATGCCTTCCATTTATTTCCATGGAAACTACAACATATACAGGTAGAACAATAAAATAACACCATTGGATAGAGCAATTTTTTTTTTACTACAAAAGCACTATTTTCCCCTATAGTCACCTCCATTAGCTATACATTTCTCCTGATGAGGAATAAGAGCCTGCATACCAGAAATGACATCATATTAGAGAGTAGCATATATGATAATATGAGGGGACACTCTGAAAGTGATGCCTTCCATTTATTTTTATAGAAACTATAACATATGTAGGTAACACAATAACACCATTGGATGGCACAAGTTTTCAGCTATAAAAGCACTATTTTCCTACATATTCTCCATTCGCTATGAATTTTTCCAGTTGATAAAATCTACATACCATACTGGTGAAATATAACTCCATTCATCACTGTTACTACTTAAACATTACTCACCACCTACCTGTACTCACATCCACTACTTGGTCTCTATAAATGTGCAAGTGACAGTGAACGTCAATGAATGCAATATTTCTTGCCTGTAGAATTGCAGTAATATATATTTGATTCGTATACACTTTCATGTCAGACACCATTTTCTTTCGGAGTGTTGCTCCTTGTAACAAAGAAAATATATTGTGGATTAATTGGACAAGGAAATGTCTAATATTATCATTACAATTACCTATGATATTTGTTGAGTCTTGACTCAATGTTGAATCTCGCCTATTGCATGGAATAATAATGCAACACAAAATGTACTTAGAACAAGAATGTATTATAACAAGAAAGTGTACACAATAAGTACATATAGTATTTCTGTATATTTCTGGGAAGACGTTCCTGGAGAATGTGTTGACTAGTCGCAGTCGATCAGAGTCTCTAGTTGGATCTCGTGATTCCTTCTTCCTCCGTCTTCCGGTACCAACCATTATTTATATAGTTGGTAGTCACCTATGCAGATTAGGTGGATCCCACCACAACAATATTGCATATAAAATAGGAACTTAGTCTGGTAAAAGGCCATAGAGATGAGTCTATTCGTGATGATCGAACTATGAACACTAACGGGTTGAGGTAGGAAAATACGCGCCCTCGCAAACGTCCTACGCGGTTTTCTCATGACACATTAAATTATTCTCACAAATACGCAAAACAGAGATATTAGCTTTGTCAATCGCCACACATGCATACGCCTGCACATGCGAGTTTTCTTTTAGCAACTGTAACCATTATATTTCAAAAATATTCTTCAGACACTAACTAATGAAAATGACGCCTACGAGCGGACGAATCTTCCATTAAAGTTTTGTCATTCATTTTTTTTTTTGTTTTTTTTTTTAAGGGGTAAACTTTCGCGCCGTTGTCGGCTTTTCATTGTCAGGCAGACAGCGCGAGTCTGCTAATTAATAAGTTTGTTGATTATGGCACAATAGCAAGCAATTAAACTCCTTGGAAGCAAAAAGGCTCCAATGTAAATCGTCTTTAATTGACTGAGATCAATTGACCGATGGTGCGAGGGTGAACATCGATCGGAGGAAACGGTGACGATAGGAAAAAGAGGGAAAAAAAGAAGCGGGATGGATAAAAGAAAGAAAGAAAGAAAGAAAGAAAGTGATGAGTGAAAGGAAAAAAAGAACACGCCACAAACTAAAGGAGAAACGGAGAAACAAGAAAGAAAGAAAGAAAGAAAGAAAGAAAGAAAGTGATGAGTGAAAGGAAAAAGAAAGAACACGCCACAAACTAAAGGAGAAACGGAGAAACAAGAAAGAAAGAAAAAAAGAAAGAAAGAAAGAAAGAAAGAAAGTGATGAGTGAAAGGAAAAAGAAAGAACACGCCACAAACTAAAGGAGAAACGGAGAAACAAGAAAGAAAGAAAAAAAGAAAGAAAGAAAGAAAGTGATGAGTGAAAGGAAAAAGAAAGAACACGCCACAAACTAAAGGAGAAACGGAGAAACAAGAAAGAAAGAAAAAAAGAAAGAAAGAAAGAAAGAAAGTGATGAGTGAAAGGAAAAAGAAAGAACACGCCACAAACTAAAGGAGAAACGGAGAAACAAGAAAGAAAGAAAAAAAGAAAGAAAGAAAGAAAGAAAGTGATGAGTGAAAGGAAAAAGAAAGAACACGCCACAAACTAAAGGAGAAACGGAGAAACAAGAAAGAAAGAAAGAAAGAAAGAAAATGTTAACTAACGAAAAAAAAGAACAATAAACTAAAAAGATATAAAGAAATTGATGGCTGAAAGAAGAAAGAAAAAGATCAAATTACAGAAAAAAACGTAACAATTTAAAGGAAAAAGAAACATACAACAAACTAAACAAAACTAGAAATAAACAAAAAAGAGTAAAGAAAGAAAGAAAAAAGAAAGAAAGAAAAAAGTGATAACTTAATGTGGAAAAGAAAAACAAACCAGAAAATAAAGAAAGAAGATAGAAAGTTCAAGAAACTAAAAAGTAAATAAATATATAAATTGATGACGAGTGAAAGAGAAAAGATAGAACAGACAAGAAATTAAAAATATAAACAAAAATGAGTGGAAAGAAAGAAAGAAAGAAAAAAAGAAAGAATAAAGAAAGAAAGAAAATGATAATAGGAGGAACGGAATTACAAAATAGAAAGAAGGAAGAAAACAGAAAGAATGTGATAACAGAAGGAGGAACGGAAGAACAAAAAAGAAAGAAAAAAGGAAGTAAAGAAAGAAAGAAAGAAACACAGCAAAGAAAAAGAAGAAAAAACTTAAAAGAACGAAGAAACAATAACCAAAATGAAAAGAAAGAAAGAAAAAAGAAGGAAAGAAAAAAAGATAATGGGAAGAGACAATAATGAAAAAAAGAAGGAAAGAAGAAAATAAATGAATGAGGTAAGGGTGTTTATAAAATAAGCGAAAAACAGTAAGAAAGGAAAAAGAAAGAAGAAAAGAAAGAAAGGAAAAAACAGAAGTAAAGAGAAAAAGCAAGTAGAAGACACTACAGGGATCTTGGAAAAAATAAAGGAAGAGAAGGAGGATAGATGAAGGTTAAGCAAAGAGAAAAGAAGTAGAGAAGGAAAAAAAGAAGAATTAGAAAATGAACTTGGGAAAAAAAAGAAGAAAGAGATAAAAAGAAAAAGAATAGAAACGTAATTGGAATATTAACTGAAGAAGGAAAGAGTACTCCACAAGGATACAGATTATATGAAAATTGAAAAAAAAAACTGAAATAAGGAGATACGATTTTAAATTATTAACATTGTGCCAGACTTATACTGAGATCAAACCACCTGTATACGGATAGAATATTAATTCAGTAAATATACAAAAATAGAAACGGTGTAAGACAAGGATGAGTCTTCTCACCGGACTAATTCGACCTATAGAGTGAAACAATTCTGAGAGAATTAGGAGTCGTATCATTATTCATTACACTGTAACATAATTTTTATTTTTTATGTCTTTGATCAGTAAGTGTTATTTCAAAATTGCTTCTGTCTAGAAAACAATGGAAATGACTATTATTCCCTCCAAACTTTGCTTTTTGTGAAAATGTACTCTGTGGCATCATTTGCTAAAATGCGTGAGACCTCCAAGGCATATTTCGTCATGCCTGTCGCGGATAAAGACGAACCCGTGCCAACTCATTTCACGTGCGAACTTTTTTAAAAGAACAATAGTGGGTAAAAGGGGGGAATTTGTTTGTTCGGATTGTGGAATGTTTAATTCTAAAAGTGTTTGACTTTTTTTTTTAACTTTAAATATACTTTTATTTTATGCGTTCCAATGTTATTGACAAATATGTATTAAATAGGTTTCAACGATCAAGTATATCCTTGACACTCAGTTTCATAAATTCAAGAACATGGGGAGTATACTCAAAGGAGCAAGGCGAGTGCTTCCACCAGAATAGACTGGAATTTGAGGGCCTGGGCCTGGGTTCCTTTGCCAATGATTGTATAACGAAAACATGATATGAGACTATATTTGGGGGCATACTCGTGAAAGCAATTTACAGTATAAGCGTAAATCGCGAAAATGTTTTGGGGTCGCTCCTGTGTAATAATACAATAAATAAATGCTACTTTTGAATATATTTTTTGTTCCCACTTTGCGTGAATGAGAATTTTCACATTCACCAGTTTTCCCACTGGAAATATAGGGTCTTACCAGACGGTGCATGGTTTACGAGACATAACAAAAATACAAAAAAAAACACTTTTAATAGATACAAAGGACAGGAAATTGTGCAGGACTATGATCGCTAACACCCTGAAGGGACATGGCACATACAAGAAGAAGAAGAAGAAGAAGAAGAAGAAGAAGAAGAAGAAGAAGAAGAAGAAAAAGAAGAAGAAGAAGAAGAAGAAGAAGAAAAAGAAGAAGAAGAAAAAGAAGAAGAAGAAAAAGAAGATGATGATGATGATGATGATGATGATGATGATGATGAAGAATTAGAAGTAGTAATAGTAGTAGTAGTAGTAGAAGAAGAATTAGAAGAAGAAGAAGTAGTAGTAGGAGTAGGAGTAGTAGTAGTAGTAGAAGAGGAAGAAAAAGAATTAGAAGTAGTAGTAGTAGTAGAAGAAGAAGAAGAATTAGAAGAAGCAGCAGCAGCAACAGCAGAAAAAGCAGAAGAGCAGCAGAAAAGAAGAGGGAAAATTAGAAGAAGTAGATGAAGAAGAGGTAGTAGTAGTAGTAGTAGAAGAAGAAGAAGAAGAAGAAGAAGAAGAAGAAGAAGAAGAAGAAGAAGAAGAAGAAGAAGAAGAAGAAGAAGAATAACAACAACAACAACAGCAACAGCAACAACAACGTATCTGATTTGCTGGTGGCATTTTACTACTCAGAACCATAAGAAAATATATAAAAAGGCTAATTGCTTTGAATAAGGAAATATTCGAAGCATGTTTAAAAATGAGCAAAAGTTATCTTCACTTGTAACACATAATAAAAGGATAATAAAAATAGAGAGCGAAGAACTGGAAGATGTCCAGGTATACATCTACTGGAGACAGGTGTTAAAATTAAAGAAATCTCTAGCGATTAATTTAAAATCCTATCACATATATTAGGACAATAAAAATTCCTATTGCCAATTTGATTAAAATGCAAATTATTAAATTATTGAATGAAGTTATAATCTCTATGGTATCATATCAATCAAAACGTGGAATGTTAACAAAATCGATTTAAAGCATACTTTAAAAAATATTTGTACATCAAAGTTGGCTGGAAGCATGGGGTCCGAAGAGAGTTTCACAGGAAAAAACGCGAGAAAAGAAATGGTTACATCTAGTCAAGTCAATTAGGAATTGATGAGAACTTGTCAATCTATCACGTTTAAAACACCGACTTCCATATGATCACCGAAGTTAAGCAACAGCAACCTGGTCGAATATAGTTCTTTGAAATTGCCCTGCTTACAGATAATGTATCAGCGTATAATTTGACACCGGCGTTATTCAGACGCGTGGAACTCTGGCTTTCTGCCTCCTGCTTCTTTCTGCTCTATCTATCTATCTATCTATCTATCTATCTATCTATCTATCTATCTATCTATCTATCTATCTATTTAACTATCTATCTATCTGCCTTCACTCAACTTTCTCTGTCTATTTATATCCAAAAAGCGATTTCACATCGGCTCGCTACATTTTTCTCATTTTTTAAACCGCTCCCTGTTCTATTGGTCAAAATTTTCACATAAAAATATTGCCTGCCTTTAAATAACAAGCAAATAGTTGATAAGCTGTAAAAAACAAATCATTCAACTATTACTATACTTACCTGGCAGAGGTCAGGTAGTGTATTCATCTCTCAGTTGCGTCTGTCTTCGGGCAGCGTGCAAATACATTGTGTCTCTGCTAGCGGACAGAAACACAACTGGGGAAAATACTGTGAAGTGCCCTTTCCCGGGGGAAAAGCTGCCCGCAACAGTATCCCCTCATTGCCCTAGAGTGTGGGGGATTGGTAGTCATATCGATGCCAGTGCAACCGTCGGTTGCGGGTGCTCGACAATTTCTCAAACTGGCTCGGGTGTAGGCGCTCGAGTGCCCCGCATCAAACCCGACCTCGGATCACATCACGTCGCCGTGGGGAAACAGGTAAATACCTAAATACATCTTGTTAAAATTGTTTTGCAATAGAAAAGGGATATTTTCTTTGGCTTTCCACCTCCCTCTATCGCTTGTAGCTCTCAACAAGTTCCTTCCCTCTACCACGTCCCCAGACCACTTGCTTAATTCTACCAGGTATGCCATGCGTTGTTTTCCCTTGTCTTGCTTTCCCTCTATTCGACTCGTGAGTATCAGATTCTCCAGGCCCTCCTTCCTCATTATGTATACCAGAAACTTCAGCTCCCTCTTCCTGATGTTAAGTATAAGCCTCCTCCTTGTTTGCAACCTCTCTAAGACCTCATCGTTGCTCACACGTTCGGACCATGATATACTTAGCATCCTTCTGGAACCACATGTCTGTCGCCCCGAGTTTTTTTTTCATTGAACATTGATTTGGTTGAGATTCTTTATTTATTTTTCTGTGAAATGTCCTTTCAGGACGTAGGCGATCATAGCTCTCCACCTCCCTCTATCCCTTGCAGCTCTAAACAAGTACCTTCCCTCTATCACCTCTCGCCAAGCGTACGTTCTGTCATCTACTTGCTTAAGCCTGCTAGGTATGTCATGCGTTCTTTTCCGTTGTCTCTCTTTCCGTCTATTCGACCCGTGAGAATCAGATTCTCCAGGCCCTCCTTCCTCATTATGTGTCTCAGCTTCCTCCTCCTGATGTTAAGTATAAGCCTCCTCCTTGCTTGCATCCTCTCTAAGACCTCATCAAGATGGACAGAGGGAAACGGCGCATCATCTATTTAACTTGCTTGTGTAAATGGTTGGCAGAACAGAGATTAGGACAGATAGCAAAAAGACAAAATTTACTAAGAGATACAAAGGACATGTAATTATGGAGAGCCATGATCACCGATATTCTGAATGGATAAGGTACATAGAAGATACGTTTCTGCTTTCCTTAGCACTCCCTACTGACTTGTTTCCCCTTTTTCGCAATTTAGATTAAACAGTTTTTGTTAGATTTTTTCATTGAACACTAACTTGGCTGAGGTTCTTTTTATGCGCCATGTCCTTTCAGGACGTGGGCGATCATAGCTCTCCACTTCCCTCTATCCCTTGCAGCTCTCAACAAGTTCCTTCCCTCTGCTTCCTCCCCCAGACCACGTTCTGTCATCCACTTGCTTAAGCCCGCTAGGTATGTCATGCGTTGTTTTCCTTTGTCCCTCTTTCCGTCTATTCGACCCGTGAGTATCAGATTCTCCAGGCCCTCCTTCCACATTATGTGTCCCAGAAACTTCAGCTCCCTCTTCCTGATGTTAAGTATAAGCCTCCTCCTTGTTTGCAACCTCTCTAAGACCTCATCGTTGCTCGCACGCTGGGTCCATGATATTCTTAGCATCCTTCTGTAGAACCACATCTCCGCCCCTCGAGTCTCTTCTTTATCTTGTGAATATCTATGCTGATGAAAATTGTATAATGATCTCCCTAAGAGTTAACTTTTCTTTCTTTTTCGGTGCCATGTCCTTTCAGGGCGTAGGAAATCATGGCTCTCTAGCCCGCCCTCTGAGTCTTGCAGCTCTCAACAAGTTCCTTCCCTCAACCACCTCCCTCAGACCACGTTGTGTCATCCACTTGCTTAAACTCGCTAGGTATGCCATGCGTTGTTTTCCCTTGTCTCCCTTTCCCTCTATTCAACTCGTGAGTATCAGATTCTCCAGGCCCTCCTTCCTCATTATGTGTCCCAGAATCTTCAGCTCCCTCTTCCTGATGTTAAGTATCTGTCCGCTCCTTGTTTGCAAACTCTGTAAGACCTCATCGTTGCTCACACGTTCGGACCATGCTATATTTAGCATCCTTATTTACATAGTGATAATTCTGAAGTCTCATAATGTTCTTATTTAAAAGTGAAGTGAGGTAAAAACGGACAGAACTTTTTTGGTTACCTTGTAGTATGATCAACAATCTGAACAAGGCCAGCGTGCTCAAATTCTCGGTCACGATGACTTGTGATTTTGTGCTAGCACAGCCATCAACAGCACCCAAGGGTTCTGCTAACCCAATTTCACGCACAAGACGTGTCAACCCATGGCATGGTTTTCAGGCACTTTCCAAGCGTTTTGCACACTGGAATCACCTCCTTCAGACCGATAACATCTAACCTTCCTAATAGCCATGGTGAGATTCAAACCCAGGTCTCATGGTCAGTAAGGGAACATTCTAATCACATGGCCATGTGTGTTTTAAAATAGAAAGAGTATATTTATTATAGTTTATAATTCTGAAGTCTTATAATGTTCTTATTTAAAAGTGAAGTTGATAAAATGAATTAGCCATTTGGAAAGTGCCATCACCAAATTATTTTGTTGGTACAAATTAATTCACTGTAAGTAAAAGCACATTAAGTCAACTAATTCACTGGATTGTCATAGTTATAGCAGTGAGAATATAAATGACTAAATAGAATTTGCTGCTCTTAGTCTTCAGCAATTGAATTATTTCTGAACACTGAGTGAATTGGTTGGAGTTGAACAAGCATAAATTCCTTTGCTTATTTTTGGAGTCAGATAATCAGTTTACTATTCTCTTGTCATTTCTTGTAAACACAAGGAGTTGCTGTAGATGCATAGAAACATATTAGAAAGATTTAATTTTGGGCTTTATAAAATATTTGTCTGAAGAGAAAAGGGAAGGAAAAGTTAATATTAAGGACCTTTCCCCCTTTTTTCATATCCCTTTTCTTTTTTTCTTCTACCATCAAGCCATACACAATGTCTGATTTTATTATGCAGGTCAATGTTTGCTCAATAAAATTGGTCTTAAACAACCAATATAGGCAAAATTTTCAGAATATATAGGGTGACCCCAAAAAAAACGGGAATTTTTGAAGTGCGTATTGCCGGACATGAGCAAGTGGCAACACTACGAGACACTGACCTTGAGCAAGTAAACATTTCACCATTTTAGTAACGAGAATGAAATTCACAGTATCCCAGCTGAGATGTTGCAGCAATCAATGAGGAATCTCAACAGCAGATTTCAAGAATGCATTCGTACAGGAGGACGCCATCTACAGGACGTAATTTGAAAAAAAATGAAAATTCCATCATTGTTTCTTAAATGGCATGTTTTAAGGTTTCAATTACTGTGAATTAAATATTTTTCTTCCATCACTCTTGGTTTTATTGGATTATTAAAAAGTTCCCGTTTTTGGGGGTCACCCTATATTTATAGGATAGATATGCGTATTTAACTTTGTTTCTGTTAGAAATATTTGCAAGCATATGGCTTAGTGGTTAAAAAATTCACTTTTTGGCCATGAAATCCGGGTTCAAATCTCACTCTGTCAGGAAACTGACATTTTGAGGTTAATCAGCCTGTGCAAGTAATGTCAGTACATGGCACCATTAGAAATTGCCTGAAAGCAATGTCACGGTTTTACCAAGCCTTGTGAGTGAAACTGCGTAGACAATGCTTTTCGTTTTTTCTTCTACCATCAAACCATACACACTGTCAGATTTTATTATGTAGGCCAATGTTTGCACCATAAAATTGGTCTCAAACAACCAATATCGGTAAAACTTTCAGGATATATTTATAGACTAGAGGATTCTTGCTAAGGCACATTTTGGTTTTGTTCAAAAGAGCCAACATGTGGTTTATACTGCAACTATACTGAGTAGGCTTTAGTTAGAGTTTCTAGGAGAGAAGTTTGTTACCTAGCATGACCAACAATCTGAACAACGCCAGCACCCTCAAACCCTCGGTCATGATGACATTTGACTTTGTGCTAGCACAGCCATCAACAGCATCCAAGGGTTTCGTGTACCCAATTTCATTCACAATACACGAGTCAACCCTTGGTATTGTTTTCAAGTACTTTCCAAAGGTGCTGCGTACTGGGTTCTCTCCCTACAGACCCCGATAACATCAAGAAGTCACCTTTCTGACAAATAGACTCTGGTGGGATTCGAACCCGGGTTTTATGGTCTGAAAGCTAACCTTCTAACCACTCGGCCACGTGTCCATAAATTAAGAATCGTGTACTTGTGCCATCGAACTCGTGTATTCGCGCCATAGCTATAAATTCTGGGGAAAATGTCTTTGAATCGCTCCATTAAATGCGTAGATCCTTCCGCCATGATTAATATTTTGGCATCAGACCAAATATGGAGTATTGCAGACATATCTAACATCTTATTGACCAATCCCCGTTAAAGTTCAAAAGCGCTTATGCGGCCTTGTGGTTGATGAAATATTATCCACCCTGCAACGTTTGTCCACTAGACGAAACATTGCTTGCCTATAACCTCTCTAACCCTATGACTATGACAAATGTTCTAACGGGTTACATTGCTTAGTTCCACTAGGTCAGAACTTTGGTAAGTGCCACTCAGACAGATTCCTTCCAAGAACTCCCGAGAGGATGCTTCACTGACTATTAGAACCGTAACATCCTCAAGTACAGGGTCAACCGATATCTATCCTATATATCATCTTTAGCAATAGATCATATGTACGAGTTCCACTTGAAGTTAAGGCCCAAGAGATGCTCAACTCATGAGGCTTCCATGAGGAAGAATCCATTCATATTGACTGCTGTGTTCCTTAATCTAGAGACTGGCCACTCATATTTGAGGATACCCGTATATTAGGGCAGCTAGCAGATGCTTGCTCAGGCAAATTTTGTTTTTGTTCAACACCCAGAGACCACCTATGGTTTATAGTGCAACTATGTTGAGCAGACCTTAGGGAGAAAAGTGTGTTATCTACAAGGTAACCAAAAAAGTTCTGTCCGTTTTTTGATTAGTCATTGAATGAAGTTGAAATATATACGAAATGCGTGTAGCAATTGTTTTAAAATTCGGACAGACGGAAGTAGGAACATCAGACGTTATAAAAAAACACGCGCAGCGTGCCCGGCCATCAGTTATAAGCCGGACAGCTGTGAGAAGGATGGAAGTGTCTAGAGATCTCGTTCGGGGCTGTTTGCTTTACGACTTCAAAGTGGGCTTATTAGCAGCTGCATCAAGTCGCCGCATATGTCAAGCGTTCGGGGATAGTGCCGTCGATGAATGTACTGCAAGGCGTTGGCTTCGAAAATTCAAGTCGGGAGATTTGTCTCTCCATGATGAGCCTCGCAGTGGACAACCACAGGTCTTGAATGACGGAGTCCTGAAGGCGGCCATTGAAGAGGACAGTAGTCTAACGTATGGTGAACTTGTAAGACAGTCCAACGTTTCCGATGAAGCAGTTAGACTTAACCTGCATCGCCTAGGTAAGACGTACAAACTGAGAAAGTGGGTTCCCCAAACGCTGTTGGAGGTCCACAAGGGACAACGCGTGGCAGCCTGCGTATCGCTGCTTTTTTCTCTCCGTACCACATCCTTATTCAATCGAGTACTTACCAGTGATGAAAAGTGGGTTCTGTACGAAACTCCCAAGCGTTCCAGACATTGGTTGTCTCCTAAGGATGCTGTCCCTCACACCGCAAGACCGCCTATGCACCCACGCGAGATTATGCTTTGTGTCTGGTGGACAGGTCGTCAAGTGGTTCATTATGAACTGCTACCAATGGGCCAAACGGTCACTGGAGACCTATACTCGCAGCAATTGAAACGTGTGCAACAGGCATTGCGCCAGAAGGAGCCAGCACTGGTGAATCGCAAAGGTGTGCTTTTCCTCCATGACAACGCCAGGCCGCATGTCGCGCGAGTGGTCAGGGATACCATACAGCAACTTGGATGTGAGACTTTGTGCCATCCACCTTATTCACCTGACCTTGCGCCATCCGATTACCACCTCTTCCACTCTGGATAATCATCTTCGTGGGAAATCCTTCACCAATGAAGCAGACTTGCGCAAAGCCCTCACGGACTTCTTTGCGTCAAAACCCTCCGAGTTCTACACCAATGGCATTCAACAGCTGGAGACACGTTGGCAGAAGGTGCTGGATGCCGATGGCGATTACTTCGAAGACTAAATATAAGTTACACATACTGTGAAGCGTTTTCTTTTTTTCCTTTAAAAACGGACAGAACTTTTTTGGTTACCTTGTAGTATGATCAACAATCTGAACAAGGCCAGCATGCTCAAATTCTCGGTCACGATGACTTGTGATTTTGTGCTAGCACAGCCATCAACAGCACCCAAGGGTTCTGCTAACCCAATTTCACGCACAAGACATGTGTCAACCCATGGCATGGTTTTCAGGCACTTTCCAAGCGTTTTGCACACTGGAATCACCTCCTTCAGACCGATAACATCTAACCTTCCTAATAGCCATGGTGAGATTCAAACCCAGGTCTCATGGTCAGTAAGGGAACATTCTAATCACATGGCCATGTGTGTTTTAAAATAGAAAGAGTATATTTATTATAGTTTATAATTCTGAAGTCTTATAATGTTCTTATTTAAAAGTGAAGTTGATAAAATGAATTAGCCATTTGGAAAGTGCCATCACTAAATTATTTTGTTGGTACAAATTAATTCACTGTAAGTAAAAGCACATTAAGTCAACTAATTCACTGGATTGTCATAGTTATAGCAGTGAGAATATAAATGACTAAATAGAATTTGCTGCTCTTAGTCTTCAGCAATTGAATTACTTCTGAACACTGAGTGAATTGGTTGGAGTTGAACAAGCATAAATTCCTTTCCTTATTTTTGGAGTCAGATAATGTCCTCTTTTCGTTTCTTGCCAATGGGTTCCTCTTCATCTGAATGATTCTCAGCATAATCAAAGAGATGCCTTTGCCTTGTTATTGTAGAATAGGCTTGCTACTCAACCTTTCCTTGTTAAAATTATCACATGGTGGGAGTTCATAATAATCCAATCCAACGAAGACGACAATGGTACTTATTTTATGTGACGTGTCTCTTCATGGCGTAGGCGATCATGGTCCTCCACATCTTTCTCTCCCTTGTAGCTCCAATAAGTTTTGTCTTTTTGTTATTTCTCCCAAACCTGGTTCTACCATCCGTTTACTCAAGCCCAGCAACCGTGTCACACACTTCTTTCCTCTGTC
>OZ038502.1:29594964-29647464 GCA_964036315.1 Acanthosepion esculentum | reverse complement strand
TTTTCTTATCTTCAAATATAACAGGCGTTTTCCTAACCCTACCCTTCTTCCCCATCAATCTAACACATTTTAAACAAAACTAGGTGTGACAAGCTGCAACCTACAATCTAAGCGACAAACTACGAGTTTTCCCATTCGAAATTATCTCCCTCAAGTCTAACGCACTTTGGCCAATCCTTCTGCGTTACACATCTATGCACTCCCGGAATTATTCTCCCAGCTGAGTGGTCAGGGCCCTCTTGTTGGTTTCCTCGTGCGGAAAACGGGTTCACTTGATGAAGATCGCCGTGCTAGAGTAGCCTCGCTACTGACCCGATTGCGTTGGCTCCGTGTGATATTTTTCCTTTCCCCAAACTCCTCTTCATCAGCGGAGAAGGATGGGAAAGTGCGTTAGACTCGCGTGGCGGATAATTCCAAAGGGGAAAATTGTAGTTTGTCATTTGGTTTTGACATAAATTGCTTGTGAGTTCAATCCTGTTTCTTTTCTGGCACACATCATATGATAGATAGATAGATAGATAATGAATATATCGATATAGATAGTTATATTGATAGATAATGAACAAATTCATATATATATATATATATATATATATATATATAGATAGATAGATAGATAGATAGATACGAACAGACTGAGACAGATATGAACAGAACAATATAGATAGATTTATGGATAGATAATGAGGAAATTCATATATATATATATATATATATATATATATATATATATGTAGAGAGAGAGAGAGAGAGAGATAGATAGATAGATACGAACAGACTGAGACAGATAATGAACAGAAAAATATAGATAGATTTATAAACAGATAATGAGCAAATTCATATATATATATAGATAGATATAGATAGATAGATAGATAGATAGATAGATAATGAATATATCGATATAGATAGATATATTGATAGATAATGAACAAATTCAGATTGATTGACAGCTAATGAACAAACCGATATGCATAGATATATTAAAAGATAATGAACAATTTCTGATAGATATATAGATAATAAAAACCTTGATAGATAATAGAAAGACCGAGATATCTATCTATCTATCTATCTATCTATATATATATATATATATATATATATATATATATATATATATATAAAGATAGATAGATAGATAGTAGATAGATATTATTTGCTTATTACCTTTCTTGTCAATATAAACGAGTTCTGTATTAAATATTTTAAAATCTTTTTTTTAATATATGATTGCTTGATTTCCTTTCTGTAGCTTATGTAAAACCAGAAAATAATTTTAGAATGTAAGTATTTGGGATGGGGATAAGTCAGTGTTGTATGCGGATTAGCGGAGGTGTAACGAATGACGGATTGAAATGAAAAAATCGGAAAGTCGAATTGGTTACATTCATTCAGACACAAATATCTTCCTTGGGAAAGATTTTAATCCACCTCATCTATCCAGGTAAGAGGTAAATTGTAGGACTTGTATCTGCAAAAGTCATTGCTATTTCAAAAATTCCGTTAAAGTAATATTTACTAGCTTCATCTGTGAAAAGGATATGCAGCATTCACTGCTATATAGGAGGATTAATATTAAATAGCTGTGCAAAACTCTTTTCTTTGTTTCCTGTTGTCTCATGTCTCCTCTTCATCCATGAGGAAATTGTTCAGCATTTACTGCCATATAGGAGGATTGGTATTACATCGCAGATCAGAACACTTTTCTTTGTTTCTGTGGCATCAAGTCTCCTCTTCATCTCTGAGGAAATTGCCCATCATCCACTGCTATATAGGAGGATTGGTATTACATCGTAGATCAGAACATTTTTCTTTGATTCTGTGGCCTCAAGTTTCCTCTTCATCTGTGAGGAAATTGCCCATCATCCACTGCCATATAGGAGGATTGGTATTACATCGCAGATCAGAACACTTTTCTTTGTTTCTGTGGCATCAAGTCTCCTCTTCATCTGTGAGGAAATTGCCCATCATCCACTGCCATATAGGAGGATTGGTACTACATCGCAGATCAGAACATTTTTCTTTGATTCTGTGGCATCAAGTCTCCTCTTCATCTGTGAGGAAATAGCCCATCATCCACTGCCATATAGGAGGATTGGTATTACATCGCAGATCAGAACACTTTTCTTTGTTTCTGTGGCATCAAGTCTCCTCTTCATCTCTGAGGAAATTGCCCATCATCCACTGCTATATAGGAGGATTGGTATTACATCGCAGATCAGAACACTTTTCTTTGTTTCTGTGGCATCAAGTCTCCTCTTCATCTCTGAGGAAATTGCCCATTATCCACTGCCATATAGGAGGATTGGTATTACATCGCAGATCAGAACACTTTTCTTTGTTTCTGTGGCATCAAGTCTCCTCTTCATCTCTGAGGAAATTGCCCATCATCCACTGCCATATAGGAGGATTGGTATTACATCGCAGATCAGAACATTTTTCTTTGTTTCTGTGGCCTCAAGTCTCCTCTTCATCTGTGAGGAAATTGCCCATCATTCACTGCCATATAGGAGGATTGGTATTACATCGCAGATCAGAACACTTTTCTTTGTTTCTGTTGCCCCAAGTCTCCTCTTCGTCTGTGAGGAAATTGTTCAGCATTCACTGCCATAAATGGTTCAGTTCGAAATCTAAATCATCTGAAGAAGGCCGGAACGTTGTGAATATGGCAACAAAGATGAGGATATCAGTACGAACAATATAAATATTGTAATATTATACAAATATATGCAGATAGTAATACTCATGTCGAGAGAAAATTTGTCCTTTTTGAGACGTATTTTTTTCGATCACAATTGTTAAACTTTCCCAGTTGTTGTGCAGTGCAGTATAGCTATTGGTTCATTGTTTTAGGTTGCCTCCCGGCATACGATGTGAAGCCGCGTCTAATTTAAGTAATTCTATGGACACCCACGTAGAAAGGGTAGAAGTCTATTGTATCTTGATCTCAAGTGTTTTTCTTTGATGGACCAACAGATAAATCCTTTTGAATTTCAACTTTCAAAACGGCACCCATTTTAACCAAAAGAGGAAGGAAAGTAAAGGTGTAGATGAGGGAGTTTGGGAGATCAAGTGACAACAAAACCGGAAATAGGTTATATCCGGGTGTAGGTCTATATTAAGAGTCATGCTTGAGATAGGACAGTTTGAGTCTGCCTTTGGCTGGAGACAGACATTCCCGTCACGCTGTCCCAAAACTTCTATTCGTATTGCCAGACACGACGTCGGGATGACTGGATGAGCGATGAATTGTTAGGGGGAAGAGCTGACATAACAAAAGTTTACCAAAATCTCAGCTACCTGTTCAGACGGAGTCCTGAAAAAAAATCAAATCATGTAATAATTATCAGTATTTATTTGTATATTTTCTGCCCTGTTTGTAGTGGGGAAGTGGGTAAATCAACTTAAGTTAGTAAATTTATAAAGGATTATTCCATTAGTCGTTTTAATAATATATAAGAATAAGATATTTATCTGAATTTTGACAAACTTCGTCTACCAGTAAAAGGAACCGTTTAATTAATCAGTTCCTTTATTCCTACGTTTCTTAGATTGCAGTCTTATTTGTTCAAGCTTTTCATGTGAGGCACTTAGATACCTGTGTCTATTAAGTGATCGTCTTGCTTCAAGTTTCGTCTTTAAAAAGCTTTGCCGCCGTTGTTTTTGTCGTTCTGTTGGTAATCTTTTAGAGATATTTCCATTTCACTAGTATAATAAACAGAAAAATTTCAATATGAATATATATTGAACAAAAAAGGCTAATCAATGAATCATGAATACTATTGATCGTCCGACAAGTATAAAGGAAACGGATTAATTAAATCGTTCATTGGCCTCTATTTTAGTTTTGAATTCTTTATTTCCACTTTATTGAATCTCAATACACTGTTTCGAAACTTTTGTTTCGCTGCATCTGATTATTAAAACAAAATGCCGTCATTTTTTTTTTACGGCAATGTTACATCAGTCTGCAGAGTTCACGTTCTTATTTATCGACTTGGCGTTTATCTTTCATTGTATTGCCTTGTGAGCATACATCGCTCCCTTGCCCAGCTTTTCGGCGTATACCGACGAGGTCGAGGACTGAAATGCAACGTCGGGCTAATCATTGTTTGGTCGGTGGAACTCTTGGGTAAGGGTCGCGGTCTATGTTTAAACAAATATAATGAGATTGATCCTCACTGGGTGTCTTATTAATGAAGCCATGCGCCGAGCTCAACTAAACTTAATACATATTGGCACTGTGCCTCGTAATGGTAAATTAGCTAGTTTATTAATAATACGCACTGGATTCCAAGCTGCTGTGGTGTAGAAATAAGAATTAAATAAAGAAAATTGAAATAAATAATTCTACGTAATGATTTTTTTTTCTTGAAAAAATAAATATTTCCTCAGAGAAAGGAAATAGAAATGGTGGTAAACTTAGCAGTTTCCATGCGGGGAAATGCCTGTTACTGTGGGTTAAAATATATAAATTCTTTTTCTTAAAAAAGTCTTTCAGGCATTTAAACTTCTTATGACCACACTGATATTTTTTTTCTAGTATTCCAGGGTGTTTACAACCAAAACTTCTGTTTTCTGGTGGCTTGAGTAGTTAAAAGAATAATTATTGCATTATTTTTCCCTGCAAATTATATGAGCACCTTTTTTTTTGTTTCTCTTGGAACTTTTCAGATGATGCAGTGTTTTTTATCTGGCAAAATTCTTGATGTTGATGTGGTGCCATTCTATATCTTCTGATGACGGATCTTGTTCCAGAAGATTTATCGGATTTTATTCTCTTGAAACAGTTTTTAAAGACTGACCTATACACTATACACAAATTATAACATTGATGTAATAGGCAATATATATATATATATATATATATATATATATATATATATATATATATATATATATATGAATTAATAATATACAGGTTGCGATAGATATATTGTCATCTAAATTTTAAAAAATGAAATGATAATAACACCGAAATTTCATTTTAACAGATATATTTACCAAAATTACACAAAGATATCTTGAAATATTGACGAATAAATTAATTCAATAAAATCGACATTGGCTTAAACCACGGCCTCCATAGGACTTTGGAATCTCCTGCGACTGTTCTGGGCGGTCTCCTTGTGTAAGTTGGTGAATGCTGCCATAATCCTTGCTTCGGTTCATTTTTGGTTTTACAAGAAGATTTTTGGTCTCTCACTCAACTGCGGCCCACACATAATACTCAAGGGAGTTGCTGTTTGAGAAGTTAGGTGGCCAGATGTAAGGGGCGATGTGGTCGCAGAAATTGTCTAGCAGTCATGACTAGGTTCTCCTGCTTGTGTGGCATGGCACAGTGTCCTGTTGCCAGACATAGGGTCTTCCACCCTCTTGATCCAGGATAGTACTACCTCCTCATGGTATTTGATGTAGGCATCCGTGTTGAGACTGAGGCTCACACCAACAAATGCGGGAGTCCCTTTCTTATCAGAACGATCAGAGTGAGTTTTCCGAGAAGGGGTACCTCTGTAACAATCGTCAAACCCATCCAACTGTTTCCGAATCCTCTGAACTGTCCTCAGATTGATAACCGAGCACTCTGTAACATTCATATTGGAGCTACCGGGGCGAATGCCAAGCAGTACAGCATACCGTTTTCAAATTTCTGGCGGAGTGAATTGCGTCATGGTGCTCTTTTTCTCTCAGACAGTGCCCAACTGACACTACCATAGTGTGCAGTCGACAAAATCGAAAATAAACACCGAGACACGCGCGAAATTAATAATATAAAACGTCGACAATTTAACCATCGCACTCTGTATAGGTAATATGAAATAATAATATATAGGTAAGAGGTAATATACAGATATAAAAAGAATAAATATAATTAGATATAGGTACATTATTTACATTATTCGGACTATTGTCCTCATCTTTGTCGCCATATTTATTACAACGTTTCGGCCGTTGTACGCTCCGGCCTTCTTCAGCTGGTTGAAATTTCGAACTGAACCCTTCATTTCGCTTACTGGAGTAGACTGTTCTAGTTCCACGTGCCATGCTTAATGGATGTCATTTATCAGTTATCTCCTGTTAATTCCCCTCTCCAAGTTCTCCACTGCCTTAAACGGGTATTGAATTCACACGCTTTGGGTCTTGTCACTGGATCTAACTAACGCCTTTATCCACTGTGCCATGTGTCCTTGAGGAAATAACGGGTTCAGTTCGACATTCCAACCAAAACGTTGTAATAAATATGGCGACAAAGATGAGGACAATACTCCGAATAATGTAAACAGTGTACATAATACCTCATCTCAGAAATATAGACTTATATATATATAGGTAATAATAAACCAAGCTACATCCATTAAGGGTATATGGCTGAATCAAGTTGAAACACTGGTTCCCGTACGATCGCCGAAGTTAAGCAACTTCGAGCTTGGTCACTACC
The DNA here is from genome assembly GCA_964036315.1 of Acanthosepion esculentum. Classification (NCBI taxonomy): domain Eukaryota; kingdom Metazoa; phylum Mollusca; class Cephalopoda; order Sepiida; family Sepiidae; genus Acanthosepion; species Acanthosepion esculentum. The sequence goes on along the minus strand of OZ038502.1, from coordinate 29,641,022 downwards.
TAGATGAGTGATCGCTTGTGAATACCAGGTGCGGTAAGCTTGTATATGCGGGTGGTGTAATGGATAATGGCTCGGGATTTTTAATCGGAGAGCCGAGTTTCAATTCCTGTTGGGTTCGTTATATTCACTTACGCGCAAGTACACTTGGCAAACGTACGAATCCATGTCTTCTCCCCGCAGCTGTGGATTAATTAGTAAAATTGTATCACTAAACCATTATTAACTCCCCACAATAAAATTTCTTCCAATCGAAAAAAAACAACATTTTCTGGCTTTATTGACTCACATGTGCTTGCCTCTCGTAATTATGTCCACAGAAACAAAAGCTGAGTATCATCTACCATGTATTCAATTGTGAAAGCAGAAAAACATATATCATTTTTTATTTCTTTAAATCTCTCAAGAAAATTATATTTCGGCGTTAAATGACCCATAAGGAGTTGATGTGCCGTTAAACAAACAGATCAATAAATCATATTTCCATAAAGGAGACATTTGTTATTCAATCTGAGTAGTTAGGATGTCGCCTGAAATATATAAAAAATAAATTCAAGAAATTAGACTTCTGAAGTCCACTCCTTTTTTCTTTTCACTACTGACTGATTGATTTCTTTTTTACGGCTTATCAACCCTTTGTGGTTTATTTAAAGCTGAAACATTTTTGGGGTTGTAAGAATACTTCTTTTTATATGCAAGTTAATATTTTATTAGCAATTTTTTCTGAGACTAACAATATTTTTTTCCATATACAATTTCTACTATTTAACCCATAGTTGGAGCTGGAGTAGAGTGATTCCTACATTTCCCAAGAGTATTTGTGCGTAAGTTAATGTAATTGAACTGAAATTCGAATTCGCATCTACGACTTCTCATTGGAAGTCGCTATCCCTTACACCACCGGTACATCCGTTTTTTTTTCTGATACTGTGGTGAGTTCCTTCCTAACATTTCTGCTACTGTGAGAAAGTCAACATCTTGGTTATGTCATTATTTCTTCATCTAGTTACAAGAGTTCCGCGCTTTCTTTTATTTGTTACTGTTGTTTTTGTTTGTTTCTTTCCTATTTTTATTGATTTTTTTTGCTGTTTCCACTTTTTTGCAGCTTTTCTTTCTCTTTTTGCTGTTTTTGTTTGTTTCTTTGCTATTTTGTTGATATTTTTTGCTGTTTTCACTTTTATTCAGTTTTTGTTTCTTTTTTTGCTGTTTTTGTCTGTTTCTTTGCTATTTTTTGGCTGTTTTCACTTTTTTGCAGTTTTCTGTTTTTGTATTTTTGCTGTTTTTGCTGTTTTAGTATTTTTTTCTGTTTTTGTTTCTTTTTTTGCTATTTTAAAAATATTTTTGCTTTTTTGGAGTTTTTTGCTCTTTATGAATTTTTTGCTGTTTTTTTCTTTTTTGCTATTTTTACATTTTCGCTGTTTTTATTGTTTTTGTTTTTTGCTCTTTTTTGTTTTTGCTACTTTTTGCTGTTTTACAGTTGTTTTGGTATTTTTTGCTGTTTGTGTATTTTTTGCATTTTTTACTCTTTTTCTGTTTTTTTTTCTTTTTGCTGTTTTTTTTGTTGCTGTTTAATTTGTTGTTGCTTTTTTTAAAGTTTCAAGTGATGCGGTTTTGGCTTTTGGTAAAGAAATTTGTGATTCTGTAGCGGCGATACGTAGCGTCGCTTGTGGGATCTTGAAAAGCAATTCTGATTAATCTACATTAGAAAACTTATATTAGTCGTTTCCTTATATTAGTCGTTTCCTTATATGGAAACATTCGGTATTCATTGACCGAGCAGCCTGTGCCATTGTCGGTTGTAATTTTAAAATAATTCTATTAAAGCAATCTTTCAGTAACATATGTATCTCAAGTCATTTTAATGTTTTCCATTACCCGGAGGTTCGAACACTCCGAGGTCTTCCAAGTAGCTTTCTTTTAAGCGCTGAATTTGTGGCCCTGAAATTTTCAACCCATAGAAATATAGATTTTCTATCATCATTCAGACGTAACATGAAATGAGCAATAAATGCTGTGTTACACTTACAGATTCGGCAGTCTTAAAGAAACATTTCAAAAGCAAACGCATGATTTGCACCTGTCCCAGCAATAATGGTAACTGATTGTATCTGAAAGAAATATGGTAAGACATTAGCTACGTTTAGACACCATTGGCACTTGCCTAAGTTCATTAGCATCATACAGGTGATAGTTCAAAATATGGGAGATATTTCTAACGCACTCTGTATCTATATATAGTTGGCTGTTATTTAATTAAAGGTCTACAGTTTTTATTCATCTGGTTTTACAAATGACATCCTCCAAATGGTGGCCTCTGTTCGCCATAAACTTTTGTAGTCGATTTCTAAAGTTTTCCATCACCCGGAATTTCGAGTGTTTCGAGGTCTTCCAGGCGGCTTAAGTGCTGAACCCATAGCAGTATCGATCTTCTATCGTCATTAAGATGTAGCATGAAATCTCTATCTATAAAAGGCAGGATTTGTGTGTGTGTGTGTGTGTGTGTGTGTGTGTGTGTGTGTATGTGTAACGAATGAACGACCGCAATTATCGACGAATTTGCACCAAAATTTACATGCACATGCCCCAAGTTAGCAAATAGTCCAAGACCGACTTTGCATTTCCCAACTCCCATCGATAGTGGAAACAATCGATTTTTTCATGCTTCTACGGCAGTTTTCATGTAGTTTGCGGCCATTTTCTACTGGCCAGAGTGAGATCCTATAGCTGGCTGACACGAATAGGCAGGAAGATTCTATCGGCCAGCGTGAGAGCCAACAGCTGACTGACACGAATGTTAACTAGCATGCTAACATGCAAAAAAAAAATCGATAGCTGCATTCGTCACAAGTGGGAAAAATTTAAATCTGCATGGCACTTTACTGCAATTGGTTCATTCGCTTGCTTAAATTCAACGTTGATTCTGATTCCGCAGAACTGGGTTGGGTGTGAAAAAGTATTTGTTGTTAACATTCTTTTTTCATTCGGTTTTTCCAGTTACGAGTCCTTTTTTAAAGCTGATCGTTTTGTGTTCATTTTGTTTAGTTCTTTTTTCGTAACATATTTAATGTTTAGTATAGAGCTTATAAAAAATTCACAGTGTGAGATAGGCAAGAAGTAATGCATGTAGCAACATCAGAACGGCAAAGGGCACTCCTTTAAAGGCAAGGAAGGGCAAAACATATTTTAAGTCAAGTGATAGCGATTGCTGTCTGAGTCGTACAATTTTTTAATCAAGCACGGGCAACGCCGGGCCATGCTGCTAGTGAACGATAAAAGCCGTTGCAGTTACAGATTCGCTAGTCTTAAAAAAAGTTTCAAGAGCAAACGGATGATTTGCACCTGTCCAAGCAATGGTGGCAACTGATTGTATCTGAAAAAAATAGTGTAAGACATTAGCTACATGCAGACACAATTAGCACTTTCTTAAGTTCACTAGCATCACACAGTGTGTTTGAAATGTGGGATATATTTCTGACGTACTATGAACCTATAGAGATTTGACTTATTAAAAAAAAAAGGCTACAGTTTTTATTCATTTAGTTTTAAAAATGACATCCTCCAAATAGTCACCATTTGGAGGATGTCATTTTAAAAACTATTCGCCATACAATTGTTGTAGACGATTTTTAAATCTTTCCATCTTCCGGAAGTGTGACCACTCCGAGGTCTTCCAGTCGGCTTTATTTTAAACGCTGAATCTGTGGTTTTAAAATTTGCAGACCATAGCAATATCGATTTTCTATTCGGAACAGTACCATGGATTGAAAACGAAAATATCTCTGTATTGCAATTACTGATTCACTGGTCTTAAATAATGTTTCAAAGACAAACGTACGGTGGGCACTGGTCCATGCCATGAGGGCAACTAATGGTATCTAAACGGAATTTGTTTTAAAGCATTTCACCCTAAGCAGGGCAGGCGTGCCACTAGAACGCAGGAGGGTGAAAATGAGAGAAAAGAATGGGTGTAGGAGGGATTGAGGCAAGGAACAAAGGGCAAAGATCAAGGCAACAGAAGATGGCGATTGACGTTGTATTTAAATTTTTGATGAGAGTAGTTATCAGGGAAGCAAGTAAGCGAAAGAAAGTTCTACTGTCGAAAAGTGCGGGAAAAGTAACTGTTGTAGTAGAATTGGCGGTTACGTTTAATAATTTCAACAATAAATGGGTGGGACCTATATGCCAATCTAGTAGCACGTTTAAATTCGTGTAGTCGGGGCACCAGATAAAAAAGCTCGTCAGAGCAATAACCATGGAATTTTGTGTAGAAGAGACAGAGGGAGAAAGTGTCTGAGGTCGAGGAGCTAATTTAGGACCGATTACATTACTGATCCTTCTTTGGATTTTGTCGAGAACCTCGAGGTGAACCGCAAGGCAAAAAGACCAGAAATGGCAACAGTATTCAATTCAAGTACATATGCTAGATTTGTAGATATGTAAGGTGGACTATGGGAAAAACAATAGGTAGATGAAGACATTATTGCCACTCGTGTAAGTTCAGCAGCAACACTGAGCTGACAGTTTAAATTATGCAGTTTCGATGTATAGAACGCAAGCAGTTTTGGTGTTAAGTTCTCGTTTAAAAGTTACTCTGTTTATTAACGGAAAAATACAGTCAGCCACATGTTGGATTTTTTCGCTTTTCTTTTCTGTGAACGACCGCTAGGTGCCGTTACCAATGTAGTATACAAAAAAGGTTTCAAAAGAGATAACTTCGAGATAAGACGCTTCTCGTTCCTGTCTGAAAACCCTTTTTGTCTCCAATGAACTTTGTGACGCTTTAAACATAGTACAGAATGATATACGTCATATCAACTGTTATCGCATTTTCCAGTATTAATTCCTTCCTAACCTTTTGTTTGAAGTAGTTTCGAATGCCAGCATCTTGATTTTGTCACAATTCTCTCTTCTCGTTTCGTGTACTCTTCATTGTAGTTTTTGTTGTTGTTGTTTTTAATCCTCATGAGATCTGGTTTCTGTTGTTTGGTACAGTTCTTTGTGATTATGTGGCGTCAGCCCACAACGTTCAAAGAGGTAATTTTTGCTTTACGACATGCGGTGTTTAGTCGTAGGAAATCATTTTTAATCAGTGATGTAAGAAAGCCGTTGTATACAGTTGACATTTTTATACAGTCCTGAACGTGTTAGGCACGTGACATCTATATGAGAATCTACATTCGACGAGGCTATTTAATAACATTACTCACGTTTTTAGTTTCATACCAATTTGTTTTGCAACACCTTGCGGTATTGTTAGAAACTACCCCTATTGTAACCTATCCTGTATTCAGTTTCAGTATCCCTTATATTACGTTTGTTATAATTGTTCCATTGGCCAAGATATTTGAAGTGTTTAGTATTTATTATTTTCATATACTATTTTTTATAATGGATTCATGGTAGGCGACATCACTGCTTTTATTCCTGTTTCTGTTTTGGAAACATTATATTCAGTCCGAATTCTTGAAACCTTTGCTAGAATATGTTGATTGTTCGTTCAAGATCATTCTTATCCCAACTGGATACCTATTCTATCAGCATATCTCACCTCATCATTAGCACCATGTTTAGAAACGTTTCACTTTAGTCTAAATTTCTTTCATCACCGGTTTACTATAGAAAAGTTTGTCTCGAGTTTCATTTACTACATGTTTCTGTGGTAATAATAATCATGTTTACGTTACCAGTAACAATTTCTCTTTTTTTTTATCACTGCTGCCCCCAAGTAGATGGCATAGCTAGACAATAATTCCCTTTATTGATCATGAAAGAAAAGGAAGGTTTCTTTATTACATTTTATTCATCATATAACAGCTAACAAACACCTAGTTATATAATATTCCATTGTCTACTTGAAATAAATACAGTTGACACGGTCACTGAGCTTATTTGGAAGTGTTATTCACACACACACACACACACACACACACACACACACACACACACACACACACACATGGGACTGATCACAACATCCCAGCAGGCATTAAAACCCCACTGTATGACAGGCAGAGATACTTGCCACTGAATTACAAAAAAAGCCTTGCCTCCATAGAACCTCTACAAAAGGCTATTTGAATGATGTTCATGCGCAAGTGTCAATAAAACTTACAATTAAATCCATGGTGGGAGTGACAAGAGACTTGTCTACATTAGAAACACGATAAAATAATTTACAGGAAAATTGAAAAGAATAAATATTTTTAGTTATCAAAATAATTAACAAAACAAAATAAAATGTGTAGTGTATGCGTGAAAGGTTTCTCTTGGGTCCGAATTCTTGGCATCCTTGGTAGAGAATGTTGATTATTGGTTCAGGATCATTCTTATTCCAACTATGAATGCCTATGCCAACAGCATGTCTCCCCTCGTCATCAATATACAGTTTTGGAAAGGTTTCTCTTGGCTCCGACTTCTGGGAACCCTTGGTAGAGAATGTTGAGTTTTGGTGAAAGATCATGCTTATCCCAAATTTGTATACCTATGCCATCAGCATAGCTTCCCTCGTCATCAAAACCATGTTTGGAATGATTTCTCTTGGGTCCGACTTCTTGGAACCCTTGATAGGGAATATTGATTTTTGGTTCGACATCATTTTTATCCCAATTATAAATACCTATATCATCAGCATATCTCATCTCGTCATCAGAATCTTGTTTTGGAATGCTTTCTCTTGAGAACGACTTCTTGTAACCCTTGGTAGGGAATGTTGATTTTTGTTTCAAGATAATTCTTATGCATACTGTGAATACCTATGTCAGCAACATAACTGCCATCAATATAAGTAAACTGTTTCGGAAATATTTCTCTTGAGTTCGACTACATGGAAAAGTGAAATAAACAATCACAATGCAATCGATGTTAGGAAACTAAACGATAAATTTTACCAACGTACAATATGATTGTGATATTTTACCTTATAAATTTTATTAGTAAACTAATATTTATATAAAAAAAGATGCTTGGCAGAAGAAAAACAATTCGAAAATGTCATTTAAATTCCCAGTATATGACAGGAAGACAGACTGAATCTGACATGAATTTTTAAAATACATCCAATTGACAGTTTAAAAATTAAAAATTAAAAAATAAACAAAAAATTCTTGAAGATGAAAAAAATCTTAATATTTTAGTCTGAATATTCGTTCAATAATTCTTACTTTTAGGCATAATGTTTTGTTTTATAAATGAAAATTTAGAAAAAAATATGCCTAATATTTTTTTTCAACGGACGACTCATTTTTTATTTTCTGTGTTAATTTACTTGAATTAAAGATTAATCAACGCCAAAATCAACTAAGACGTGTGCGTGGCGCAACAGTAAAAGCTAGAGTGACATGCCGAGTTCAAATCCCGACCAAGATCATTGCATTTACTTTCGCGCCAAGTCATTCGTTAACGATATAAATCCATTTCGTATCCTCTTCATCTATGGGTTAAATAGCAAGACACTTTCCAAACTTGGCTGCCAACCAATCTAGAAGATGGAAAACATTTGATTTTCTAAACCTGTTGGATTTCATCTCTTGACATCGTATTTTCTACGCATTTTCCAGTATTAATTCCTTCCTAACCTTTTGTTTGAAGTAGTTTCAAATGTCAGCATCTTGATTTTGTCACTATTCTCTCTTCTGGTTTCATGTGCTCTCCATTTGAGTTATTGTTGCTGCTTTTAGTCCTTAAGAGATGTGGTTTCTGTTGTTTGGTACAGTTCCTTGTTTGTGATTATGTGGCGCCAAAACCAGTTGGATTCCATCTCTTGAAATCGTATTTTCTATGCAAACCACAGCAGAAAAAAAATGGAATGGTGCCAACTGGTACTGAAGAGGAAGGAATGCTGATAAATTTTAAAGAATCTATGAATTTCACTTTCATTATTAGTAAAATCTTCATTACATCGAAACATCTTAATTTGAACCATCAGACGAGTTACTTTCGAAAAACGGTCGGGTACATATAATCAGAAGCTCAACAGAGTGACAGATAATCTAAACTAATCTTGTTGCTCTCCGACATACATATACAGAAAGATAATTTATTGCTATTTTATATTTTTAATTTTGCGCATGCCCCGTTGTTTGTTTTTGATATTTTTGTAGGGTCAGTTTAGCACTGTCAATGAGGAAAAGAAATTTTGAAACAGCATGCAGTACTGCTTGGCATTAACCCAGGAAGGTCCTATATGGACATTCCAGAGTGTTTAAGTTTCAATCTGAGGACAGTGAAGAGCATTCAGAAAGAGTTGGATGAGTCTAATAGTGATTACGAATGTACGGCAGCTAGGAAAACTCGTTCTGGTACGAAATGAACTCCCGAATTTGTTGGCATAAGCCTCTGACTCAACACGGAAGTCTACGTCAAGTGACTTGATATGGTAGTGCTACCACAAGTCAAGAAACCTTATGTCTGGCAAAAGGACACTGCACTATGGCGCACAAGCAAGAGAACACAGAAATGGCTGCCAGATCATTTATACGACCACCACTGTTACATCTGGCTAATTCCAAGACTGCAAAAACTGATCATTTTGTGTGGGGCGCAGTTAAATGAGAAACCAACAAAATTCCTTTTGACACCAAAGATGATCTTAAGGCAAGGATTATAGCAGAATTCATCAACTTAAACAGGGAAACCGTCCAGAAGAGTCACAGAAGATTCCGAAGTCGTCTGTAGGCCGTGTTTAAAACTAATGAAGGTTTTATTGAATAAGTTTGCTCTTTAGTGTTTCAAGATGTTTTGTGTATATTTCTGTATATATCGATAGACATTGCCTTTGAGATTCATGACTCGAAACTGCAAAGTCGTTTCGATAATTTATTTTATATACATAAAGCAGTTTTATTTTTACGTCGCATTTCTAGCTTAAATTTATTTGTTAAATCATTGATACAATATAAAAGAAGAAAAAAAAGCAACTCTTATAGAAGGAAAAAAGAAAAAAATAGACTAGCAAATAAAATTTTCAAAAATAGAAAATTAAACAGCATCGCAACTGTACATCGTCTGGAAAAGACGAATGTACACACACACACACACATATATATATATATATATATATATATATATATATATATATATATATATATGTATATATATATCGATGAGTGACATTTAATTAGCGACAGTCGCAATGGCGCATTGACTTCTTTGTTGCAAATAACCGACCAATGCGTTATAAGTGAATTAGTCACATGATCATCACATGCGTACATTGCTACAAAAAAAAAAAAAACACACGACGGCCATCTTTAACGCTTTCAGAAATGGCAAACACCATTTATTGTCAATTTCTTACAGGCGTTCATTGTTTTGAAGTGTCCTTTACTACGCTCTACTAACAAAACTTCTTCCAGATAACTCTAAATTAGATTTATTGATTATCAGTGCATAATAATTATTGATCACGCATTTGTTCAGCATGAATAGCCTTCATTAACTCAGATGATTTTGTTTGTAATTGAAATAAAATTGGGTACGTAGCTTCTTTTTTTTTCTCAGTGAAGACATCTGCTTTCTCGCGGCGCAAGTCTCCATCATTGTTTCAATCGGTAGCAGGCCTCCACCACCCTGACTCCTTGGACCTTCGTATCATCGACCATCACACAACTGATTAGAGATCGGCAAAATAAACAACCCTTTGGAGATTTTTATGGCGACGAAGACGCAGACGTGTACACAAGTTTTAAAGATTTAACCAAAACTTTAAGAGTTTTTTTTTTCCTACTAAATATAAATCGAAAAATAGAGATTCTTTCTGCAAATTAGAATCGCCGTCAGATCGAGTTAATTGATATTGATTATACAGAACTTAATAAAACCAGACATCAAGTCGAACTGACATATACAGTGTAGCCCGGATATAAGAGAGTTGTCGGGACCGGAGAAGTATCTTATATCCGGGTTTCTCTTATATCCGGGTTTGGTCTATTATATATACATTAACACAGGCTCTAATTTAGGATCAGAGAAAATCTCTCTTATATCCGGGTTTCTCTTATATCCGGGTTTGGTCTATTTTGTTTAGGTAACTATGGCTCTAATTTGGGACCAGAGAAAATCTATCTTATATCCGGGTTTCTCTTATATCCGGGTTACACTGTACTATCAATCGCAGGAAATACTGGAAAAATGGTTGACTGCTTCTCTTCTACTTTCTGTGCCGTATCCTCTCAGGTCTTATACGACTATGGCTCTCCACAACTTTCCAAGCCCTCTTTCCTCATTATGTGCCCTAGAAATTTCAGCTATCTCTTCCTGATGTCAAGCAGATTATTAATCTCCAGAGACGTGATGTGACATAAGGTCGGATTTACTGTGGGGAACCTGAACCGCGTACGCCCGGGCCAGAATCAAAAATTGACCCGGACGTAGACGACTGTGGCTCTCCACAACTTCCTGTCCTTTTGTAGATCTTAATAATTTTTGTATTTCTCTTAATTTCCCTCTCCCGCCACCCACTTAGTCAAGCTCAATCAGTAGGTTATCCGTTGTTACTTTGTCTTCCATCTGCCCTGTGAGTATCAGATTTTACAAACCCTCTTTCCTCATTATGTGTTTTAGAAATTTCAGCTATCTTTTCCTGGTGTTAAGTAGATATTTACCCCCCACCTTCTCTCTACTGAGGCGTGATGTGACATAAGGTCGGATTTAATGGAGCGCACATGCTTGGACTGGAACTAAAAATCGCCCTGCTCCAGTAAACGTCGGTCGCGCTGTCCTCAGTTTGACTACCGATCCCCCTACTATATTTTAATGGGAAAGGGCTGCAGCCGCTGGGAAGCTGTTTCCGGGGATTCGGTACCGGTTTTCTCAGCCGCATCATAAGATATAGACACACATGGACTGTGACAAATTGTGTCAGCTTCATATAGGTTTCTTTCTTGTTTCCATTTTCTCTAAAACTTCGTCGTTGCACGCACGACGTCTTGTACCGTCTCACCATCTATATGACCCCCCTAGCATGTCCTATCTTTTCAAGAGGCTGATCAAAACAAAATGGCATATTTAATGGAATATTGATGCCGAATAGGAGCTACTAATGCCTAATATTCACTTTCCAGCCTTGAAAGAGTTTAAAGTCGTTTACGCGTCCTTGTGAGTGATGAAATATTGTCAATCCTACAGCACCTATCTCACAGACGTAACGTCGCAAGTCGATCGCTACCCTATCGCTATTTCCATGGAAAGTGTTCAGACAAGCTCTGTTATACAGTTTGTCGTAGCTTTGTTCTGCTGCTACGTTGATCGTGTCTGAATGTAATATATATATATATATATATATATATATATATATATATATATATATATATATATATATATGTAGCAGTAAAATTGTTCAAATCGTGTAACAGAAAAATTGTCCAATTGTTAGATTAAACAGTTGTATCTTTGAAATGATTAAAGGTATTTAACTGGAGTTCTCTGAGGTTTTTATAATACTATTGGACTCTATTTTGAGCAATAAGAATGTGCAATTACTCTCTAAACTTAACAGAAGAATATTGATGAAATGGATCATAAAGGAAAATGAGATGTTCATCATTAATTAATCATAGCTAAGGATCGGAACCTCGTGAAGTATTGAAATTAAGTTCAAATATATTATATAATATTATATATATTTCATTTTCAAGTCTTTTTAAACTGCTCTTCGAACTGTAATGGCTGAAGCTGCTCGCTCACGTGCCAAACGTCTTATGAATTGAGTTGGATCTTTTCTAATGGGTCCTTTTAGCTCTAAGTTGAAATGATCCCTCTTGGTGCAGTGACTTGCCGTAATCTATTGTGCTATTTTGGTGGGGGCAGTTTTTAATTTGTTTGGTATTTTATTTATTTATTTGGATTGATTATTTTTACTTGTTTTTGGTTATTTATGTTTAGTTTTAACGGTTATTTTAGCGGGAGCGATTTGTTAATTAATTTATTTATTTGCATTAATTTTTACTTATTTTTTCTTATTTATTTGCTTATTTTTTATTTTGTATATTTTTATTTACGCTATTCGGGTTTCGATTTTTGAGTAACATAGTAAACGTAGAGTATTCAATCCACGCACGAATGGTAGATTTTGTAAATGTGCAATATGGATTCTGACGAGATAAACCTGGAATATGTGGCAGGTTAAGGAACATTATTTATGCGAAAAGCGAGTCGAAGGCAACAAACAAAAATCAAAGACCGTCGAGTCGGAAATGGCGATTGGACAGGTTCTGTGGAGGTTTAGTTGGGTCGATTTATTACCACATAAATCACCGGCTACAAAAAAAAAAGGCAAGCATAAATAAATGATTAAATTCATGTAGTCGGTGCACCAGGGGAAAAAAAGGATCATCAGAGCAGTTGTCATAGAAATATTTGTAGAAAAGACAAAGGGAAGCCACGTCACATCGGGGAGAAAGTGACTGAAGTCGTGATGGCTGTTCAGCATCGATTACATTACAGATACTTCTTTGGATTTTGTCAAGAATCGCAAGATGTAGAGCAGGTGCGCCAGACAAGATATGGCAACAGTATTTAACGCACGGACTAATGGTACTTATCTTTTAATCCTTCTTTTATTATTAACTATTAAATATTTAGGTTTCATACTCTTACATAATCTAGTACAAAGTGTTAGAAGTTATTTAGGGATTTATTTGCTGTTTTCACTACAAGTTCAGATATTTATAACTAAGTCTCGCTATGCCACGTTCTCAGGTACGATTCCTCCCAATTCCTTTCGTATTGCACTGTTAAGTAGCAAGTTAAATAGCATATTCCCAAGAACCGCTACTTTGTAGAACAGACTCCCGAGGGGATGCTTCCTCGATCACTAGTCATAACCTCTTTAAAATAAGGGTCAACCATTATCTCTGCTAAATAATCTCCCTATTCTACACTTACATCCACCTCTGACGTCCATGCAATAACCGCGTGCAGTAACCTTCTACCTTGAGAGACTCTTGTGCCTTGTTTTGGCTGAGCATTTATTAAAGAATGAAGTTAAGTCAAAAACTGAGGAAGAACGTTTGTGTTGCAGTCACGACAAAGTTTAGAAATTATAATTCTACATTTTTTGGGATCCAACATCGCCAGAGAGAAATATCCAACTACCGCAGCCATCAGGGGATTACCATATAATTATTGCATATATTAATAAAATAAATGCAGAGTTACCGGTAGCGAGATGATTATCAGTCTGGAAATTATAATCAGTGAGCTCGGTTCAAATTCCGTCTTCATCTTTAATTTAACTTTCGCACAAGTGTCTTTGATAAAAAGGCGTGGCTCGTTTCCTTCTACCCACAAGTTAAATTCGCAAAGTTAAAATATCTCTCTGGCCTTGGTTGGCAGATTGTACAAGAGAATTCAATGCATGAAGAAAGCCACAGCAAACCACTCAAATGTATGGTATTAAAAGTTACGGCAGTTGTGGAGAACCGTGATAGCCTACATCCTGAAGAAAAAATGGTGTTTCATAAAACAAGAAAAAGAAAAGAAGAATGGCTTAAATAACAGAGTAGTCTGGACTCTTCAGCCTTGAATGGTAGCCACTCTAGAAGAATTACTCTGGATTTCAAACTGTGAAGAACATAAGAATGCATACCAATTTACAGTTATATCACGAAAAGGAAATTGGGGAATGCCATGATCGTCTCCGCTCTGAAGTGCGTCGATGATTTAGATTTTGATTTAGGATTTACCGGACGTTAATCTGACCAGCGCTACTAACAATGTATTCACTGAAATGGTTAATTATCTCTGGTTGACTTTTACTTTCTTTGTTCTTCTTAAGTATTTAACTGCGGTTGTAATTAAATATTGTTTTATCTCATTTCTAGGGCACATAATGAGGAAAGACGCCTGGAAAATTTAATACTCACAGGAAAGATCAAAGGTAAGAGGGGCAGAGGAAAACAATGCATAACCTACCTAGTGAGCTTGAGTAAATGGATGGCAGGTCAAGGTTTAAGAGAGATAACAAAAAGACAAAATTTATTAACAGGAAAATATGGTATGTGTAATAAAAAGATCTTGCCTGGTCCTGTGTTAAACTTTGACAAATTGTTGTCTAAATAATTCAAGTGTTGATGTAAATGTTTTTGTCATATAAGAAGAAAATGATAACTACCGACACCGAGATTTGAACGTGACACTCTGGTCTTGTAAATATGTTTTCCGCCAGGTGTATACATAGTGGTGTCAGGCTACTGACTGCAGTGACTATTAAGTAGAACTATCCAGTCGAATTAGTGTGAATTATTGTGCATTGATGATTTGGGTTTTGATTTAGGATTTACCGGATGTTAAGTCGAGGCGCGCTACTAACAGTGTATTCTCTGAAAAGGTTAATTATCTTTGGTCGACATTTACGTCTTTGTTCTTGTTAAGTATTTACATGTGGTTGTAATTAAATACTCTTTTATTTAACATTAAAGTCTTGAGTTAATCATTAAAGGTTAATTATCTTTGGTCGACTTTTACTTCTTTGTTCTTGTTAAGTATTTACATGTGGTTGTAATTAAATACTATTTTATTTAACATTAAAGTGTTGAGTTATACTTAATTATTAACGGCCACCGTACATCACAAAAGTAGCCTTGGGTGGCGGCCAGTTTAGAAGAAGTACTACTCTGAATTCAAAAGCTTGAAGAAGGTAATGGGAAGCAGAAGCACCATATTTACCAAGAATTCAGGGCAATCCACAAATAATAAAAAAGGGAATCTATGGACAGTCATAGTTTTCTATGAGTTAATAGTTGTCTTACAGTTGCTTTGTAGAAATGTAGGAATGAGTTACTAGTTGACTAGAGCAAGAGTTAATAGTTGATAGTTAACAGTTAATATGTTAGTAGTTTATATGTTAATAGGTTATAGGTAATAGTTGTTTAGAGTTAATAATTGTCCTATTGGTAACAGGAAGGAGTTAATAGTTATAGAGTAAGTTTGGGTGGTGGCCAATTTAGTAGAATTCAAAAGATTTGCGAAGGCAACGGGAAGCCACACCGCCATATTTCTCAAGATATGTTCTAGTTCCTTGTTCCACGCCTCTTCCGGATGACTCAGTTATCTCCCTTTAGGACACATGTACCAGTGGATTAAAAGCGTTGGTTGGATCCAGTGACTTGACCCAAAGAGTTGTGAGTTCAATACCTGCCTACTGAAGAGGTGAAAGTTGAGTTAAAGAGAGATGACTAAGACATACAGTAGAGGCGTAGCATGTGGAACTAGAACAATCTACTCCGGTCGACGCAATAAAGTGTTCAGTGCGAGATTCCAGTCACCAGAAGAATGTCGGGGCGTACAACGGTCGAAACGTCGTGAATATGGCAACAAAGACGATGACAATATTCCGAACAATAGTGTAAATAATTCAGCACTCATCTTTTTTGGGGGGGGATTCTAACGAAATTTTGCTATCTCTTAATACTGTGTTTAACATTTGGAAATCATCGTTATCTATCCTAGTGCAACTTCGGATCTCTGTATCACATTTTCCCCTAATCAGATTTCTGTAAATGCTTGATTCTGAACTCTACAATTTTCTAGCCAGAAGAACAACGCAAGATACTATGTTGTTCTTCTTGCTAACGAAAATACTCTGACTTTTACTGAAGGAAATCATAATTTTATTGGAAAATATTTTCTCCGAAAAATTGTAACTAACTGCAAGTGTACCTTGTCAGTTCATGTATTTCGTAACATATCTTGATGCAAATATTATTCTTTGAGGAAAGTTTGGCAAACTTTCCAAGTTTCCCAAACTTTCATCGAAGAAAAAACGTAAAAAGAAAGTGTCAAAAGAATGTTTTTTTCCATTGACACCGACATTATTTGAAGCCTCGGCAATGTCCATTGGTTTAAGAACGATGATTTGAATTGTAATAAAACTTAAACACATGAAAGTGATTTTATACATTTTATTTGTTCTTGAGAGTTGACAAAAAATAATAAACACTGTTTGTTTATTAGACTTTTATTGACAATATTTATTAATTATATTGTTTATTGGAATTGTTGACACAACATCGGCTAATTGCCAAACGACCTTTATAAATTAGTAAATAATAAAGTTTTCACTGTAGTTGGTTCGTATATTTTACTAATTTTTAAATAAAAAAATTATGAAAACCACGATACGTAATACGGCAGAGTTTTCTTTGTTTTTAACCAAATTTTCCTGTTTCTTAATACTTTGCTTAATTTTTAGAGAGCATCTTTCGCAATGTCCCGTCGGAATACATTAATACATATTCCGTCGATGATTAGAATTGTAATGAAGCCTAAAATGTCTTTCTCACATCTTGCACTGTTCCCCGTGCTATTCACCATATATTCTGTCCTCTTACAATTGACGGTCAGTCCTTTCTTCTTACCTTCCTTTACTATTTTGTGTAAGAGTCTCTGCGGTTTGTGAATCTTTTCTGTTAATTTACCCCAAATAATGTAACGTTACTTATTAATATTAATTCACCTCAAGAAATTAAAAATTTTAAA
This sequence comes from Acanthosepion esculentum, assembly GCA_964036315.1. Lineage (NCBI taxonomy): Eukaryota > Metazoa > Mollusca > Cephalopoda > Sepiida > Sepiidae > Acanthosepion > Acanthosepion esculentum. The sequence continues at coordinate 29,624,549 of OZ038502.1, read as the reverse complement.
TCAAAATTTGGTTGTTTTTCTTTTTTATTAAATTTTGGCACTTTTTGAAATTATAAATTTTATCAGGTCATCCCATAAGTTCTGTCCGAATTTTGAATAAAGAAAACAAGTGACCAAATGTTACATTTAATTACAGATTCAATCAACAATATATTTTCCCTGATTATCTATGACTTCCTTCCATCTATTAACAAGCTTACTAATTCCATTACTGTAAATTATTTTGGCTTTGATTCGAAGAACTCACAAATGTCAGTTTTAACTTCTTCCTGTGTTACAAAAGCTGTTTCTTCCAAATGATTCTGTAAGCTACAAAACAAATGGTAGTCTGAAGGAGCAAGGTCGGGAGAATAAGGTGGATGAGGAATTTTCTCCCAACCAAGTTCTTCGATCTTTTGTGACGTGATTCTTGCTGTGTGTGGTCGCTCATTGTCCTGATGAAATATCACCCGTTTTCGATTCACTAGAGCAGGTCTTTTTTTCCTCAAAGCTTGGTTCAAACGCTCTAATTGCTGACAGTATATTTAATTGTTGCATTAGGTGGTAAGAATTCAAAGTGGATTATTCCTTGGCAATCCCACCAGATTGAAAGAAGAACCTTTTGCCCATGAAGTTCCCTTCTCGGCTGTGGCTGGGGTCCTTCCCCTTTACTAAGCCACTTTCTACGACGCTTAACATTTCGATAAAAGATTCATTTTTCGTCGCCAGTCACAAGTCTATCCAAGTTGGCGAGAATGGAAAGAAGAGCAGATGTCAACTCGGGATTTGAGCTTGTTTTCAGAGAATTCATGAGGCACACATTTTCCAAGTTTAGGAACATTTCCAATTTGTTGAAGATGACGATGAACAGTTGTATGGTTTGAACCGAGAACCGCTGCCAATTCCTCAACTGATAAAGCAGCATTTTCTTCAAGGGCTGCTTCAAGAAACTTTTCATCAAACTCAACTGGACGTCCGGTTCGATCTTCATCTTCAAGGGTGAAATCTCCACCTCTGAATTTTGCAAGCCATCTTCTGCAAGTTCTTTCATTCACACATTCCTCTCCATAAACTGAGTGAATGTTTCTAGCCGCTTCGGATGCTGAGTTTCCTCTCTTGAACTCATAAAGCATTATTTGCCACAAATGATTCTTGGGTACTTTTAATCAAACAAAATTTAATTTTATTGTTCTCTGAAATAAAATTTGATCAGTTTAAATGCATCTAAACATAAAAATAATGTTCAGTTCCATTAGACATTATAAAATACTTTTTAAATTTCGTTCATTTTAACAAAAAGTTAAAATTCGGACAGAACTTATGCGATGACCTAAAAAATCAAATTCTGTTTAGCTTTCTTCGCAATAACTCCAACCCTCAGAATGAAAGAATTACCAAAAATCAGGGAGTTATTAACATTTCGTAAGTGCGGATGTTATTCGAGGTAGTTACAAGGAATTTTTTATTATTTAAAAAAAAAAGAATAATAAAATCTGTTTTTTTGGCTTGTTTATCGGGGTAAGCGCGATCGCAGACCCCAACATTTAGAACTAGCGTACCCGATTCCATCACATTTTGGGCGATAGAAAAGATCAATCCAAGCGGAGTGCAATGGAAGGGCCTCGCTCTGGGAGAATATGGTGTGAATTTTAGTAAATATAAGTTCTCTTTTTTTATTTTTATTTTGGGGTGAATTATTATTTTGGGGTGAATAAACAGAAAAGATCCCAGTTTTTTTCCCTCCGTGTCTAACACCAACACAGTGCCATATACGTATCTCATGCTGTTAAGATTGTGTCTCCAAATAATATTTCTTAGTTGGACTCGTAATTTCTTTAGGGTCACTTCGCTGTATCGGTTAAATCTGACATCAGTAGAAAATGAGTAACTGCTTCGGCCTTCTAAAACGATTTCTAAAACGCATTTAGTAAAATTCTGTGGAACCATATTTGTTTTTGGAACATTCATTTTCTCTCCAACTTTGCCTTTTCTTTTCTTTTCTATTTCTCCGCAGAGATTGTCCGTTCCTCAAATAGCATCTCGCCATCGATTTCAACGGAGAGTCATGTAATTACCTAATATCTAGGATTAGCCCCGAACTGACAGGTGCTACTTGTTTACCTGGAGTTGGGGGATGCAAACTCGGTTTTATAAATACAACTTTAGACTGTGTACACGATGACGATGTAGCTCAGGATAAATAGTTAAAATAAGTAGTATTGTGTCATATTTTTTATCATCGGGATATAACAATAATTGGAATAATGACAGTGAGTGGCATTTGCGTTGGATGTGATTATATAGGTAAGTCATCATTTGTTGGTTTTCATTTTTTTCACTGTTTAAGATTATATCGAAGGCAGGGGTTTAAAAATGTCTATGATATTTCTCTTTACAGGTGATCATTGAAAACTGAACGATTGAACATTGAAAAAAATATATATATACAGAGTGTCCTTAAAATTCGTGTCCACTTTAAAAAAAATGATAACGTTATTTGTATTTGCGATAAAAAATAATTTGTAAAAAGGATTAGAAAGAAGTAAATCTATATTTTTTAAAGGTTTTATTGAAATTTTATTTAAGTTTCCACATGTCCTCCACCATTAGCAATACAAAGGGTAATACGATTTTGCAGTTCACGGAAAACATTTACCAACTGATTTACAGTAATGCCTGAAATCACCTTAGTTATTTTAGCTATACTTAAAACTAGGTACATTAAACTTTATAACATTTTTTACAGATTATTTCTATCGCAAATACAAATAAAGTTACAATTTTTTTTAAGTTCACACGAACTTTATGGACACCCTGTATAAAAAAACATCATTTATATGATTCTCTGCCTTTATCAATCAGAGTTTGTCCACCTTGGCGAGCTAAAATATTTGGCCGATAATTCCAAAGACTATATACTAGGTATGTCCAATATTTCGCTAAAAAGTGGTATACCTTGACGACAAAAGGTCCCCAAATTGATAAAACAATTTTTAAGGTTTAAATATTTATGTTGTTATTAAAGAGGAAAGACCAAAGTATTTTCTGAATATTTTTTCAGATTTTTTAATCCTTCCTATAAATGTTAAAAATTTTATTAAAAAATCTTGTTTTTTTTCGAGTCAAAATATTTCTTAAAATCGAACTTATCAACATTTCTGTCGGAAAGATCATAGTTTGTTAGTAAAAAAATCATGAAAAAGCAATTACACCTTTTTCTTTTGTTATCTTAGGAAATTTAGAATGATTAAAGTATACTTAATGTAATTTGAAAGAAACATTACTTACATTTTTAGCAGAAAATCTTTTAAGAGAGATATTTCCAACCAGGGTGCTCTATTTTGACAGGCGTTCATTGATGTACGTCAATATATTCACAACTTACGGCACGGAAATTTATTGGACGGTAGCGCAGAAGTGATATAATTCGTTCTAATTTTAAGTGAATCTGGTTAGTAGATTTTTTTAAAAAAAATTCACTTTCAAATTTTATTTTTTTTTTTTTACCTTACGTTTGAGGAAGAATTCTGCACTGAAAATAACATTTAAATTATGAAAGAAAATCAAATTTTACAAGTAAAAATAAAACAGTAAAAAAATACATTTTTTTAAATTGAGGTTTATTATTTCCAGTCATGAAATATTTTTTCTGAGAATATAAAAATTACATGAAACACCATTAATTGAAAATGAAATGAGATTTTATTTCTTTTTTATTAAGGCAGATTTTTTTCTATTTATTAATAATTATATGGCAGTAATATGAGTTTTATTTTATTTATTAATAAAATTAACATGCTATGTTGGTTTTGTTTTGACTCAACAAGTATTTTTTAGTTTGAGTAGTAGCGAGCTAACTCCAGAAAATTTAAACTCCAAAAATCGTTTTAATTGATAATTTGTCGTGTGGATAATAATTCCAAAGTAATGTACAATGAATTTATGCATTCGATTTCAAACTTGAAAATTTGGGTGGACTTCAAAGGGCGTTTTTTTTTTTTTTGTAATTGTAAATTGTCGATATTTTCTTTTATCCCACTATTCGATTATATTTGAATAGAAAAAGAAAAAAATGAAAATAAAACGACGATATTCAGAAAACTTGACAAGCGTTGTTTTGTTGTTACTGAACGAATCAAAGCCATTTCTGAAGTAAAAAAAAAAAACTTGCTTCTATCAAAGGAAACTACTCATGTGACATTATTTCAACAATGTGCATCCGTACTTTCGTTGTAGACGATTTTAAATACAATTTTGGAATATTAAAAATTATTTTTAAAATAATTATGGTTGTCAGATTTTAATAAGCTTTCAAATTTATGATCTTTAAAAAGTAGAGAACATAATATATCATTTCCATAAGGTTGCAGAAAGAACTTAATGTATAAATATATAACAACCTTTTGTCATATTGTGTATTTAAAATTGAAAAAAAAAGAAAATTAATGTAAAAATTCATTGTTCATCAAAAAAATTTTTTTCTTTCAGATAATAATTACCTTCGTATATATTATTCAGAAAAGCCATTAAAAACTTTCTTAATTAAATATTGTCTTAGTGTAATTGGGTTTTGTATTTTTACAATTGAGGTAAAAGTTTGGACAATTTCGGACATTTTTTTAACAAAAAAATCGATGATTTAGATTTTTCAGAGTTTTGTGCATTTAATAAAAAAAAAAATTCAGGTTGCAAATAAATTTCTTTTTGTGTTTTCATAAAATTAAGTTCGAGGGGGTAACAGATATAAAAAAAAATATTTATACCATGACTTTCAAAGAGACAAACATTTCTAAAATAAGTTCATTCACTTCTGAATAAGTTCTGAAGTTTTCATTAAAATCCAACAAGTAGTTAATTTTTACAAGAATTTCGAAATTAATGTGTCTTTCAACTGACAAAAAAACAACTAAAAAAAAACGCTAAAATGGTCAAAATTGGACATACCTACTATATACATACATACATAATAATAAATGGCTGGTCACTCGTAATCCGAGCAGCCACATCTACTAGACAAGTCTCCCTGTTGAAGACGTTTGCTCAGACACATTTTTTGCTTACTCAACATCCACAGAGCCTACCTGTGGTTTATACTGCAACTAGAGCGCACCTTAATTACAGTTTCTGGGAAAGAGCGCGTTATCTAGCATGAACTGAACAAAGCCGGCACGCTGAAACCCTCGGTCACGATGACCTGTGAGTTCGTGCTAGAACAACCATCGACGCCTCCCCCAGAGAGTACCGTCAACCGAATTTCATTCACAAGGCTTGGGTCAACACGTGGTATGGTTTTCAGGCATTTTACAAACATGACGCATGTTCGCACACCAATAATAAATATCAGCGAGCCCTCGAAAAAGCTAAGCCCCTGTTTGTTGAGAGAATGAGGCACTAAATAGCCTGTAAAAAACTTTGGCTCTCATGAATACTGGCGTCTCCGTGATAGGGTACTAAATAAGTTCAAGGTCTCTATTCTGTATTCTTCAATCGATTTGTGGTCTTCCTCTGCTGATAAAGCTGAATCCTTTGTCCGTAAAGTCTCCTTAAACTCTACTCTTGACTCATCAGGGGTATCCCTGCCTAACTTCCAACATAGAAATGATTCTCTGTTGAATGATATGCATATAACCATTTCCATGTTTTCTGCTATCATCTCTAACCTTGATCGCCACAGAGAATGTGGACCGGATAGCGTCTCTGTAATAGTCATTAAGAAACGTGCTCTTAAACTGGCCGCTATTCTCTCTAAATTGAATAATAAATGCCTCGCTGCCGTCTGCTTTACTGCTTGCTGGAAGGCAACGTCTGTTGTTGCCGTTTTTAAGAACTCTGGCGAACCGTCCGACCCATCCAACTATCTTCCTATTAGCCATCTGCCTCTTTTTGAGTAACACCTACAGGCCCTAATCAATGCTGAATCGGTTCATTTAATCTACATCCGGCAGCAATTGATTGGATTGTTTTGAGGAGCGTAGAACCGCATCTTAATTGATATTGTTCCCAGGTTCACCAGGAGTGACAACACCCGTTAGTGTCCCAGATATGGACAAATAGTTAACCCCACAACTGGGGTGAAATACTATGAAAGTATAAAAGTACATTTTTATAGTAAAAATACCAGCAATATATTTTCATAGTAAAAAAAATACATTTTTGTGTATTACTAATGTTCCCCCCCAAATTATATTTCGCCATTAAATGACCCATAAGGAGTTGATGTGCCGCTAAGAAAACAAAGTGGCAGGTGTTGATAAAAATTTTTCGCAAAAGTTATTTGATATTTCGGCAATATTTGTAATTTCGGAATCAGTATAATTGGACGTCTTTTGTCTCAAAGACAGCAAATTTACCGAAATTAATTTAAAAACTGTTGTGGTAGGATCCACCTAATTTGCATAGGTGAGTACCGACGATATAAATATGGTTGGTACCGGAAGACATGTGGACGAATACAGAGATCCAACTAGAGACTCTGCTCGACTGCGACTTAGTCAACACATTCTCCAGGAACGGTCTTCCCAGAAATATACAGAAATACTATATGTAAATATTGTGTACACTTTCTTGTTATAGTACATTCTTGTTCTAAGTACATTTTGTGTTGCATTATTATTCCATGCATTAGTCGAGATTCAACAATGAGTCAAGACTCAACAAAAACTTAATAAAGGGAACACACAAGCTCTGTCGTGTTTTGATGACATTCATTTTACATCAAAGAGCCTTTTTCCCAAAAATTCAAAAATAAGTTTTGAAACGAAAACTAACAAGAAAAACGCATCATGGCGAAACATTCGTTCATTTCTATTCTTTCATATCGTGAAAAATTAAATATTTTAGTTAAATATATGTACGACATCGAGATTTTAATGGATAATATGCTGCAAATTTGCAAAACGATTCACATAGGTATGTGTGTACTCCGGGGTTGTATTATACTCAAAGATGTAATTTATTCCGCGATTTTAGCTTCAGTAATACTGGGTGGGCGTATTATTATACTCAAGTCGTATTATACAAAAGGAAATACGGTAATATTCCTGTATTTTCAATTTAATACTATCAGCTCCTCGAGCTGCAGATAGTTTTTCTAGAGTAGAGAAATATACACAAACTACCATGTTAAAAATCGGGGATCTATTTATGATTGTTTTATATAATAAAAGTGATCCCCCACTTATCTCCACTGATGATCTATTCATAAGATTGCAAAATTCTTGGGGATAGCAGAGACTGTAAACTTGAATATTTGCTGGTTGATAAGATTTATTTAGTGGCATAGCAATATCTATGGGTTATTTAATGCCGGAATCTAAATATTTTGTACGCAATTTTGACTTTTAATTTTTAGATAATAATGGTTTTAGTGTGAATACTTTTACTAATTAACCCATGACTGGGGGGCGGGGGAAGAAGATGTCAATTCATATCTTTCCCAGAGGTATTTGCACGTAAGTGAATACAACGAACCCAACTCCGATTTAAAATTCCGAGCCATTATCAGTTGTTATAACACCCGCACATCCAAGTTTACATGACTTGGTATTCTCAGGCCGTCACCCATTTAGGTTACTGTCTAAGCTCGACTTCGCTCGTACAAGAACAGCTGTTTCAACGTGATGAAGGCAATAGGGCGGTGGTAATGGTATTTTTAATCGGGGAGTCAAGTTCCAATTCCAGTTGGGTTCATTATATTTACTTATGAGCAAATATCATTGGGAAACGTATGAATCCACCTCTTCTCGCACCAGTTATGGGTTAATTAGTAACATTCATCTCACTAAATCCTTATTATATCCAAAAATAAAAATTCTTAATATTTTCTGGCTTTAAATAACCTTCAAATCGATAAACAGTGAAAAAACGAATCAATCAATCAGTCATAAGCATGCTAGATTGGGGTACTTTGACTGAGTGTAATGGTGAACAAGTCTGTCTCGTTAGATCAATTAAAACTGAGTAGTTCGATCCAAACTGGGTGCCCCATAATTTCGGCCTTATTTTCTCGTCTAAGCTATGCTTAGTCAATCACTGGACACTTCGACCCGGTGTAATAGTGAACAAGCTTGTCTCGCTAGATCAATTACAACTGAATAGTGATTTCGATCCAAACTGGGTTCCCCATATTTTTGGCGTTGTTCTACGTCTAAGCTATGCTTAGTCAATCATTGAACACTTCGACATTGTGTAATGGTAAACAAGCTTGTCTCACTATAGATCAATTACAACTCAGTAGTGAGTCCGAGCCACACTGGGTACTGCATCTTTTTGGATTTGTTCCACGTCTAAACTACGCTTAGTCAATGGACACTTTGACGTGGTGTAATGGTGAACAAGTTTGTCTCGCTAGATCAATTACGACTGAGTAGTGAGTTCGATCCACACCGGGAGACCCTTACTTTTGGCCTTGTTCAACGTCTAAGCAACGCTTAGTCACTCATTGTACACGTCGACGTGGTTTAATAGTTAACAAGTTTATCGAAGTCCTAAATGATCCTCACCGGGTGCCTCATGCTTTTGGCCATGTACCACATCTAAGATACGCTTAATAGATCATTGGGTGCTTCGACGTGGTGTGTTTTTGAGCAAACTTGTCTCGCTAAATTAATTACGACTGAATAGTGAGTTCGATATTCAGTGGGTGCTCCATACTTTTGGACTTGTGCCACATCTAAGCTACGCTTAGAAAATTGCCATAACGCATCCAGATTGGGAGACAATAGCGAATCGGGTCCACATTTGAAAGCTCAAAGTTATTAATTTTGAACCGATTTTTCCTAATTAGTAACCAAATGTATCCAGACATTTTGAATGAATGTAAAAATCAGCAAGAAATTCACTATATTGTACTTTATACATTATTTATTTTTCATTGGTTATTTTCCAATATTTGCATCGCCAAGCGAAGAAAATATCATATATATATATATATATATATATATATATATATTATTGCGCTGAACTCTCCGCTGAGATGATGTATGCATCAATCTACAAAGTTAATAAATGCACGGGTTTTCAATTTTCTCACCCTTAGACATTGCCTCCTATTTTATAGATTTTATCTTGGAGAAAACGTCGAGATTCCTTCTACAATTCCTGCCAAAAAAAATCTCTTCATATGTTGAAATTCTTCAAGCAGAGATACACGTAACAAACTGGTCTACATTCGAATATCTTATGTCACTAAATGTTGAATTGATTAGCTTTTAATTAGTAGCATTATAACCGGGTTTCTGTTAAATGGGCTGAAATGTTCATAGGCTGACGACGAAGGAGTAATGCTGGAGCTATAAAATCTCGCAAACGGTAATTTCAACTCTTTTAATTAATAATTCCGTTGTTTATCTACAGGTAAACTAACATCTGGCTGTACAAAGAAAACTTCAAAAGGAACTCGTGGTGATGAACAAAACTTGGCATCCTTGTGTTATCAAGTAACTGCAGAAAAAGGGTTTAGATCCAAAGTACATTCATTCTTGCTGCATTAAGGGATGTCGCTCCAGCTTTATCAACAGTGTAAAGGTGGGCAGCTGAATTAAGGAAGGAAAGGGAATCCCAAGTTCTAGATGTCCTGCAACTGACACCACCGACGAAAATAGTGATCGTATTCACCACATAATGATGGATGATTGGTTGTTGACTATAAATCAAATAGGCCAATGCTATTAGCATATTCCGTGAAACAGGTGAGAATATTCTGCTTTGTGGGTGTTGTATCTCCTGATATCTGGACAAATGCATGCCAATCTGATCACATCACAGTTCATTCTGACATTGAAGCAAATCCAGCTGGTTGCTTAAACGTTTCCTGACCCAGGATGTTTTCTTGGTTCATCACTTTGAGCCAGAGACATGGCGAAAATCCATACAGTGGAAATACCTCTCGTTACTTGCTCCGAAGAAAACAAAGGGATATTGTTAGCCCCAATTGTTTTGGATGCGACATCATCAATGGAGAGTTCTATGCCAAATTGCCGAGGTAGTAACAAAAGTTTATCAAGACCCAGGAAAACTGTTGTGGTGTTCTTCCTCTAAAGAGTCTATGTTAGACTCTTCCGCCTACTATAAGATTAGTAGGACAGAAGGCTTCGGGGAACAGTCGAATAGATTGTTCATTACTGTCGAACTCTTTGTTTCTTTGTGTCGTGCCAGAAAGTTTTCCACGCCCGAGTCCATCCTTCAAATTTCATAAATCAACCACCCGTGCTTGCATGAAATATTGCTGTCATATATAGACTGGTGCTTCCGCTGTTCCTCTCGAAGTCCTCGACAATATCCAGAGACGGATATGCAATGTGATAGGTCCTTATATGCCATCTCGTCTACAGTCACTTTCTCACATACGTGCCGTGGCTTCTTTCTTCTACAAGTATTTTCACGGCATCTGTTCCGACGAGCTATTTCGCTAGATCCCAGTCTGCATGAATTTAAGCGAGCTACTTGATTGGCATCTCGGTCCCACCCTTTCTCTGCCAAAACGGTTAAATGTAACCGTCCCTTCTACTCAAACAGCTTCTTCTATCACACTTCCCGTCTGTGGAACTCTCTTCATCTTACTTGCTTTTCCCGATAACTATAATCTCCAAATATTCAAATGTAATGTCAATCGACATCTTCTGATGCTTTGATCGTGATCCTTTCTTCAAACACCCCTCTCTACTCTTGCTCTCACTCTCTGTAACCCCTTGCGTGCTAGTGGCACTCCCACCTTGCTTGGAGTGCTATGCTTAAAAAGAGGTTCACCCTTTACAAGGCCCGGGGGCCCCTCGAGATAGAATGTTACATTAGGAGGCCATTTGTGTATATAGGAGTGGAAGATAACAGTTAACCTTAGCCGAGTGGAATTATTATCACTTGCTTCCCTGAGAGCTATAATCTTCAAATATGAAAATGTAATGTCAATCGACATCTTCTGATACCTTGATCTTGTTCCCCGTCCTTCTCTTAAACCTTTCCTCAAACACGTCTCTTTAATCTTGTTCTCAATCCCCTGTAACCCCTTGTGTGCTAGTAACACTCCTGCCTTGATTCGGGTGAAATGCTTAAAAAACATTATTTTGGTCAGCCTATGAACGCTTCTGCCGACCCTCGTACAATAACATACTGAGCTATATTTGAATATCCCGTGTCTCTGAATTTTGAATTGATTAGCTTTTCGTTAGTATCACGTTCGCCAAGTTTCTTTTTTTACGAATATTGTTAATTCAGTGTTGATGATCAACAAGTTGCCATATTCAGCTAACAAGTAGAAAATTCAACCACATTTGAAAGCGTTAATAATTTTTTTAAAGAGATAACCTTAGGGCACCCCGAGGCTGTGTAATGGTTAGAAAGTTTGTCTAGCTAGACCAATTAGAAAAACTTAAAAAACTATAATTAATGTAAAATCAAAAGTAGTAGGAAGCTGAATAAGGCTGCCTAGTTTATATATCTAGAGATCTAACCCTAACCGTAACCCTAACCCTGCTTACATTTCTTGTTCTGTTTGGGTGACCAAGTCACAGTCATCTGATGCTGATTTGTTTTTCATACAACTCGGATTTGTCACACTAATTGTTAAATAATAGTTTAGCTGTTCACATCTGACTTCCTCAGGTTGACCTTAGTGATTAGGTATAAGACAAAATAAAGGAAGTCGATTTTGATTGGCTGAACTAGAGAGGGAATGATAGATAGAAAAAGGTTTTCAATGAGTTGAGTCTAAACCGTCATACAATGTCGACGTGTTTGCTTCGTGTCTGCATGCGGCTTTTCAGTGGGAGTTACAGAGCGGTTCCACTGGCTAGTTAGAGATGTCTCAGCGCTAATAAAATAGTTAAGGATTCCGTGCTGAAGTTCTTTCAACTCCGCAACCAAACCCATCAGCCATCACCGGACGGAGGAAGACGAGAGAGAGAGGATAGAATATATGAGTGAATCCATGCCAAAGGGCTATACAACACACGAGGTGAATGCGATTAACTAAAAAAATGGTAAGTAGCCCAATCCGAAAATCTTGCCTATAAGAACGTTTACAAGAGTAAACGAATATAGGTAATTGTTATGGACGACCAATAGCAAAAAGTTTGTTTTTTTTTAGATCCTCCACGTAGAATTCGTTTCTTCAATATCCTTGTCACCACTGTTATGGTCCAGATTAGGACCAAGGAAGAACAACACGAACACAAGAGTAGAAATAACGAAGATATATTACACGGAATAATAATACAAGATGTGGAAATATGACTGTCAGTCTGGTTTGGACTGAACTACTATCGGCTCGACTCGATTCGTCTCTCTCTCTTGAGAGGCGTAGTTTACATAGTGTTAGGAAGAGTTAATTCTGTAGTTATAGGTAAGGATCCATAACAGTAATATAGTAGGACAAAAGGTGGGTGATCTATTTATCTATTAGTTGTAAAATAAAGTTGATCCTTGTCTTAATACTCCGTTCATCGAGCGTGGATGTGTTGGTGTTTATGTCCAGTATATTAGATATTTGAGGTATTGGGATAGAAGACCACTGACTTACGGTGGTTCTCTCAAGAGTTTTTTTTTTTAATTTGTCAAACCTGTTAGCTTTACGCTTTTCAGCGGAACCGCATTTGAGCCGAAGGCTTTAATTTTCTTTCTGATGTTTATTGTTTTCCAGGTTGCAGAATGTTGTTTCTTCGTATGCAGTCTTGTCGATCTTCCCTTGGATGTCCAAAGCGTATACATTGGTAAAGGTCTCGTCTAGTATCATTTGTGCTTTGGTGATGTCTTTAAACGTACTTCCATTAGCTTTTGTTCATAACTCGGTTCCCCTCTTTGCAGATCTTGCCTTTCTCACAAGAACATCTGAACTGATGGGGGTGTGATCTAACTTTTCCTTCTTTAGCAGTTTTGAGAGTGTGATTTCTTCTGTAGATGACATCAGGTTGTTGTATCGTGTTTCAATGTTATCAGATTGATGAGAGAGCATTTCATGACGATTCTTAACATCTACAGCAAAGGAGTATCTCGAAATTCTGTCTGATGATACCTTGGCCTAATCGATTTGTTTCATGTGGTCTGCTACTGGCGCTTTGGATGACCTTAGGCTAAGAGCGACATTGATCGGAATCGACAGAAGCGAAAGACGAGTATGTCTGGACATTACGAACACTGTTCTTCCATTTGTTTCTCACGATCAGTTTGTGATCAATTTGTGATCGGGGTTAGCAGGGATGTTGGAATGTCCACAAACACTTTGGATGCTTCATGCTCCTCGTGTTTGAAATTTGGATTTGGAAATCTTGAGCGAAATAGTCCCTGTTCCAAAACAAAAGGTGATCTAACAAATACGGCAAAATACAGGGGTATGACTATCAAACAGATTGCAGCAAAAGATTACAATAAGCTTCTGTTAAATAGGATTGTCCCTACCATCGATCCATTGCGTCCTGGATATGACGATAAACTACATCCGCGTCCAGGGTAAGACAATAAACTACGTCCGCGTCCTGGGCAAGACGATAAACTAGCAAGGCTTATGATCAGGAGGTTTTGAGGAGCGTGAAACCACGTCTTAATTGCTGGTGTTCCCAGGTCTACCCTGGCCCGAGGTGGTAGCACCTGTTAGGGTCCCAGCTATGGGCAAATAGTTAAAACCCAAATTTGTGTAAGCGTCCTGGGTATGACGATAAACTGCATCTACGTCCTGGATAAGACTATAAACTACGTCCAACTGCAAGGCCTCTGATCAGGAGGTTTTGAGGTGCGTGGACCTACCTCTTAATTACTGCTGTTCCCAGGTCCACCCTGACCTGGGGTGATAGCACCTGTTAGGGTCCCATCTATGGGCAAATAGTTGACCCCACAACCTGACTCAAAACACTATGAAAGTGTAAAAATAGATTTTAATACCAGAAATGCTTAAAGAAAATTAGTATCAGCAATAAATATTTGAAAAAAAAAATATTACCAGAAATAAAAATTTTGTCAGTATTAAATAACCCATTGCGGTTAATATGCCACTAAACAAAACAAACGAAACTATACATTTAAAAAAGAATATTACCAGATATACATTTTTGAAAAAAAAAGGAAAATTTGTCAGCATTAAATAGCCCATTGAGGTTGATATGTCGTAAAACAAACCAAACCAAACCCGCAATAAAAATCTTGTCGGCATTAAATAACCCATTGAGGTGGATATGCCGTAAAACAAACCAAACCAGCAATAAAAATCTTGTCGGCATTAAATAGCCCATTGAGGTTGATATGCCGTAAAACAAACCAAACCAGCAATAAAAATCCTGTCAGCATTAAATAACCCATTGAGGTTGATATGCCGTAAAACAAACCAAACCAAACCAGCAATAAAAATCTTGTCGGCATTAAATAACACATTGAGGTTGATATGCCGTAAAACAAACCAAACCAAACCAGCAATAAAAATCTTGCCGGCATTTAATAACCCATTGAGGTCGATATGCCGTAAAACAAAACAAACCAAACCAGCAATAAAAGCGCGTTATCTAACGTTTCAAGGAGAGATATAGCGTGATCAACTGCCTGTAAAAGGCTAGCATGCTCAAACCCTCGGTCACGATGACTTGTGACTTCGTGCTAGCACAACTACCGACAGCTCTCAAGGGTTACGTCGGACCAGTTTCACTCACAAGGCTTGGGTCAACCCGTGGTATGGTTTACAGGCACTTTCCAAAGGTGCTGCACGCTGGGATCGCCTACTCCAGACCGATAACATCAAGAAGTCACCTTCCTGACAAATCGGCCTTGGTGAGATTCAAACCCGGGTCTCATGGTCAGAAAGCGAATATTCAGGTAATGTCATAAAATTTCTAAAAGCATATTTCGGATTACAACTATTCTTTCGTTGTCCTCTTATTACCTGGATGTAAAAAACAAATATATTTTCATACCTGATGTCTGTATGCACAGATGAAAGCTTGTAAAAAAATAAAAAAAAGACCTTATGCAACTGGAATTTATAAACAGGGACCATAACATTCATCTACAGGTTCGGGGTTAATGTCATTTATTAAATTTGTTTGCGAAGATGTATTCTCGCCATTTATATCATTAACTTCAATATCTGTTTTTGTATGAATGATTCATGTAATGTAAATTGAACTGCATCACATACTTGATATATACATATATATATATATATATATATATATATATATGTGTGTGTGTGTGTGTGTGTGTGTGTGTGTGTGTGTGTGTGTGTGTGTGTGTGTGTGTGTGTGTGTAGTTTAAATGAATGCTATATTCATGGGTGAAAGGGCTCAATATCACGGTAGAGCGTATGTAAATATAAAAGTGGATATTGAGGTCAAAACCAACTGCGAATAATTCATTTTCTGAGGATATTAGGCCGACGGACATTTAGCCGAAAATGTAGTGGCTTATTTACATGTGTCTGTCACCCTCTTTATCATAATGTGCTACATATATTTATATTTATTTACTGTATTAATTTATAATTTTTCGTTTTTTTTTGTTTTTTTTACAGGCTTTTTTAAAAATCTATTCTGTATATATTACATTTTACTTCAAATATTACTGTAAGAGGATAAGTTATTTTGCGAAAAAGCACATTTTAATACAGCAAAAATCTTAAGCTTTTACGATATGAAATCTTTCAATTTCACTTTTAATGATCATTATCTTAAAGGGATGAACTAACTTTAATTTTACTGTTAAATACGAATTTAAATAATTAGGCGCTACTTTTTACACAAATATTTAAAAAAAATACTAATTTCAATAAACAAATATTGAAATAAGAAAGATTTTATCTTTAAATTTAGATTTAGTAATTTAATCACTTGAAATTCAGTGGTAATTATTAGTCCTATTCTGTCTTATAATACTGCTAATTAAAATACTTAAACTATTGCTGGTTACTATTTTTACTTATACTTTTTCGGTGAAATGTCCGTTCAGCAAAATGTCCGTCTGCAAAATGTCCGTCGGCCAAATTTATGTTCAGCAAAATGTCCGTCTGCCAAATGTCCGTTCAGCAAAATGTCGGTCTGCCAAATGTCCGTCGGCCAAATTTACGTTCAGCAAAATGTCCGTCTGCCAAATGTCCGTCGGCCAAATTTACGTTCAGCAAAATGTCGGTCTGCCAAATGTCCGTCGGCCAAATTTACGTTCAGCAAAATGTCCGTCTGCCAAATGTCCGTCGGCCAAATTTACGTTCAGCAAAATGTCCGTCTGCCAAATGTCCGTCGGCCAAATTTACGTTCAGCAAAATGTCCGTCTGCCAAATGTCCGTCGGCCAAATTTACGTTCAGCAAAATGTCCGTCTGCCAAATGTCCGTCGGCCAAATTTACGTTCAGCAAAATGTCCGTCTGCCAAATGTCCGTCGGCCAAATTTACGTTCAGCAAAATGTCCGTCTGCCAAATGTCCGTCGGCCAAATTTACGTTCAGCAAAATGTCCGTCGGTAAAATGTTAGGCCACGACCCTGTCATACGCTTTCAAGATATTCAAAGCAATTCTTATTATTGCTTGATAAACTTTCAGTAATTATTTCAGCAGTTGGCCTAGAGGAGCGAAAGCCATATTGCTTATCTGAAAGAAGGCCCTTCCATGTGAGATGAATGATTCGTCTTGACCTTTTGGGAGTGGGGGAAATGAGGGAAAAGAATCTGGAGAAGTGGATTAGCAGAAGGTTTAGGAAAAAAAAAATTGGGAAAACGTGCTATGAAGGAATCGAGTTTTTTTTAGTGGCACAGGGGGATCAAAGCGGAGCACTATGTTCAAGTTGATACGAGATGTGAGCAACGTATTTCATCTTATTTGAGGAGAATTAAAAGATTCAATAATAGAGAAAAAGGAGACAAAAGAGGAAAAAACAAAAAAGAGAAAAGTAAGAAAGAAAGCAAGAGAGGAAAGAAAGAATGAAAGAAAGAAAGAAAGAATGACAGAAAGAATGAAAGTAGAAGATAAAGAAAGAAAGAAAGAAAGAAAGAAAGCAGAAGGTAAACAAAGAAAGAAAGCATAAGGAAAGGAAGAAAGAAAGCAGACGGTAAAGAAAGAACGAATGAAAAAAGAAAGATCTCCTCAAAGTAAGTATAGAATAATTTTCTATGATATAATCGAGACGTCATAATTGAAGACAAAGAATAATTGAAAAAGAAAAGAAAAATAAAAGAAAGAACGAACAAGTCTATGAAAGAAAAAGGATAGAAATAAGAAGAAAAAAGAAAGAAAGGATGAGAAAGGAAGAACAAGTCGAAAATAGAAAAAGAAAAAAGACCCGGAAAAAGAACGAAAGAATAAGAGAAAAAAGAAGCAAAAACACGGAGAGAGGGAATAAAATTTTCTTAAACAAAGACTGGCATAATTTTCGGTGTGACAATCAATAACGTCCTAATTGAAGACTAAGAAAAAAGAAAGAAAAGAAAGATAGAAAGAAAGAATGAGTCGATGAATGAAAAAAGAAAGAGCGAAAGAATGAACAAGGCGAAGAAAGAAAGAAAGAAAGAAAGAAAGAGGGAAAGAGAGAAAGAGGGAAAGGAAGATCAACGCGATGAAAGAAAGAGGAATATAGACGACGATGAAGTCAGAAAGAAGCTTTCTTCTTATCGGCACCCGCATTTGAGCATCGGAATCCTTATCCTTTCTCCCTATTCCATTTCTCACTCCAAATGGCGGTGGCGTAAATGGCTGTGAACCAAAGAGAGTTTTGACGAGGCCATTCGGGCTAATTTGGTTTTGGTTGACAACTCTGCGCGGCGGAGAAGCCGACACATTTGGCCAGAAGCGTCTTCCTCGCGATTCAAAGGGAATTGAGAGAGGCTAGTTCTGGCAACTCTGGTTGCATCGGGCTGGCGGAAGCCTGGTCTGTCAAGATCCCCCTCGGTTACACCAGCCCGACATGCGCTCTCCTTTTCCACCGGTTTGGCCGTTGGGATCGTGTAGATCTTTCCTTATTCCGCCATTGGGGATCTTCGGGGGTTACTTGCGTTCTGTCTGGTCCTTCCTCTTCGACCTTACCGCCATAGGTGGCCCTATACGGATTCGCTCTTGGGATCACTGGGAAAATTAAAGCCTCTACCATGGCAATGAAAAAGAAAGAAAGAAAGAAAGAACCAATCTCTCTCAACCGGATTATAAGAAAATGAAAATATGTCCTATGAACAAGTTACAGTAAAAATATTCTTAAAGAAAGAAAAAAAAAAGGAGAAAGAAAAAAGAAAGAAAGAAAACAAAAAAAGATATGACACCAGTGAAAAACTTAGGAACCTGGGAAAAAGCAACATGCATAGAGAATAAAAAAATGCCTGTAATGGATCCACTTGACATTTAAAGAGAATAAATTAGGTCCGTTCTCCCTTTTTTATTCTACTGGAACCAACAAATTGTTCGGAGATTCTAGCATTAAATACAAAGGATGAGACACTCTCAACTCTTTCCGTAAGATCTCTGCCTCGAAGAATATGCAGTTCTTAAATTTTAAATTAGAATGAAAACAAAATATCCGTGCTCATTTTCACACTTCGACCTCTACAACTTTTTTTTTTTATCATCGTTTTACATTTCATTGTTTTACCTTCATTCGATCAACAACGAAAACTTCGTCTCCCACAGAGCAGCCATCGGCCACCAAGAAGACGTGTCATCAGTAAGAGCAGCATCATAGCGAGATGAAGCGACCATAAAAAATGTCTTCTGTTATCACACGAGCAGAATCTTCGGAATCAAGCGACAAGAATTCTTCGAACTGAGTGAGGAAAAGTGAATGTTTGCATTAAAACTGACTCACTCAAGTACTGTAGACTCCACCGTGAAGCGTGGGACCACAACATACTGGAGCTTGTGATTTCCGTAGACTTTTACTTGATAAGCCCACACCCAACTGTTTTTGAATCCAGATTTTGTCCTTCTAGGCTGGTTGCCTATCTAACTATATATATATATATATATATATATATATATATATATATATATATAGATATATATATATATATATATATATTATAAATTAACTGATTTAAAATATGTTTTTCGCTACACAGTAATAACCAGGTTTCAAAAACTGAAGCTAAATCTTCAAATTTCATTTTACAATTAAATTAAAAGCATTAGTTCCGTTTCATCTTCAAGCGAATCTTGCAATAACTTATTTTAAATTTACTGAGTTTTAAACGCACATATAAATTCATAATTTCCTGTTTCCAAGGATACAGAGAAATTCAATCATTCAGACAGGGGCGGTAGCGTGTTCATTTTTATTAACTATTGTTGTATCAATTATGAGTTACGTTCGAAAATGAGGTTAAGTTTAGGGAGGGTAGGGGTGTATTTTTCAACGAATTCTGACATGACGTCTGGGATTTTTTCATTAAATATTTCATTTATTGTCTTGATAAAGTCGGAAGACGAAACGCGTCGGCAACTAAGATTTTTTCCTATTGTCATTTGTATACCAATTCGTCTTATCTACAGAATTATTCTGGGAAACTGAACTATAATGTCGATATGGAAAATATCGAGAAAAATCCTGCCGGGAATCATCATTGGTGTCCACAATCTTAACAATATAAGATACGCAGATGAGAGAGTGCTGATTGCAGACAAGGAGAAAATAAACTACAAAACCTCCTACAGAAGGTAGCTAAGGAAAGCGAAAAGAAAGGACTGAGCATAAACTACAAGAAGACAGAATGCATAGTTATCAGCAAAATGATGTGCCCAAAATGCAATTTACAGGACGGGGACACTAAACCCAAGCAGGCACAGAAATTTAAATATCTGGGAAGTGTTCTGACAGAGGACGGTAAGTGCGACGCTGAGATCCGAAGACGTATTGGGACGCCAAAGACGCATTCCAAAAGCCAAGCAGAGTATTAGGAGGCAGAAAAGTTTCGTTAGACGAAAAAAAAAACAGTACTGGACTGTTACGTGTTATCTGTCCTCCTGCATGGTAGCCAAGGTTGAACAATCTCCTCAAAGATGAACAAGAAACTCGATGCAACAGAAATATGATACGACTGAAAGATGATGAGGATAACATGAACTGAAAACGTGAGCAGCAACGAGGTTTAAGAGAAAATTGGACCCAAAAGAAAACTTATATTTAACTTCAGGGAGAAACAGTTCAAATTTCTACAGAAGGATGCTGAGAATACGATGGATAGAACATGTGAGCAACGTCGACGTTTTCGAGAACATGCAAACAAAAAGGAAACGGAGACTTAACATCAGGAATAGATAGTCCAAATTTCTACAGAAGGATGGTGATGATACCATGGACCGAATATGTGAGCAACGACGAGGTTTTAGAGAAAATGGCAAAACAATGCAAACCTATACTTAACATCAGGAAGAGACAGTTCAAATTTCTACAGAAGGATGCTGAGGATATCATGGACCAAATATGTGAGCAACGTCGAAACTTTAGAGAAATTGGCAACAAAAAGGAAACTTATACTGAATATCAGGAAGAAAAAGTTCAAATTTCTACAGAAGCATGCTGCGGATACCATGGACCCGAATATATGAGGAAAGGACGAAATTGTAGAGAAAATGGAAACAAAAAGGAAACTAATACATAACATCAGGAAGAGACAGTTTAAATTTCTACAGAAGGATGCTGAGGATACCATGGACCGAATGTGTGAGCAACGACGAAGTTTTAGAGAAAATTGAAACAAAAAGGAAACTTATGCTTAACATCAGGAAGAAAACTTATACTTAACATCAGGAAGAGACAGTTCAAATTTCTACAGAAGCATGCTGAGGATACCATGGACCGAATATGGGAGCAACGACGAAGTTTTAGAGAAAATGGAAACAAAAAGGAAACTTATACTTAACATCAGGAAGAAAACTTATACTTAACATCAGGAAGAGACAGTTGAAATTTCTACAGAAGCATGCTGAGGATACCATGGACCGAATATGGGAGCAACGACGAAGTTTTAGAGAAAATGGAAACAAAAAGGAAACTTATACTTAAGCTCAGGAAGAGACAGTTCAAATTTCTACAGAAGGATGCTGAGGATACCATGGACCAAACATATGATCAATGATGAGGTTTTGGAAAGCATCGAAAGAGGAAACTTATACTTAATATCATATAGGGTCAGCTGAAATTCCTGAGAAACTTAATGAGGAAGGCAGGCTTGGAAAATCTGATACTCACTGGAGGGATAGATGAACAGGGAAAAGCAACGCGTGTCATAATTAATGGACTTGAGTAAATGTCTGTTTGAATAGGGTCTGGGAGAAATAACAAAAAGACAAAATTTCTGAAGATCTACAAGAGATAGGAGGATGTGGGGAACAATGGCCGCCTATGTGCTGAAGGGACACGGCACATAAAAGAAGGCTGGTTGTCCATCCAACATAGCAGAAAGGGGAAAGCTTGCTCAAGAATATTTGCGACAATACAACGAACTTGACGGGTATTTGAACTAGGCTAGCTTATTTCTCTATCTGGGCAATCCCACTTACACCCCTTGCATATAGTTTAAAAGAGACTAATATGAATAAGTTAAGGAGGGTCGAAACTGGTCAGTACTTAGATGTATAACCATTTAAGATCAGCAAATATCGTAGTCTTGTGCAAGATTATACCAAAATTCGTAAATACGTACCTCTTAGATTTTTCCTCAGTTAGTAGCTCATGGAGTGGTACCATACTAAGTCACCAAAATAAGAGCTTTTTTTTATCAGTTCAGCCCAGCAAGGCTTTAATACCATTAAGACGTTAGAGCCTACTGAAAGTGAAGGAGAAAGAAAAGACTGGAAACCCAGTCATAAACAAGGAACAAGGTATAAACCGTTACTGCTGTTCAAAAGAGTGGGAAAGAGTGTCAACTGGAGATCAGTTGGACCTATCTACCTCTTTTCAAGAAAAATAACTCAAATATATATAAGTTTAAAAATTCAGTGTTTAGGCAGTAACTCAATAGTAAATAAAATTGCAGTCATTTAGGTGGAAACATTAGAAATATAGAGTTGATGTAGACTTTATAAAAGTTATTGGAAACCTATTCCTAAACAGGAAACAAGGGACAAACCTCTGCTCTTGTTCAAAAGACCATGGAGGAGTGTGAACCGGACTACAGGCAAAGAGGACATATAAATTCCTATTGAGAAAATAAAAAGTAATTCAATAGTAAATAAAATTGCAGGCTTTAAGTGGAAATATTGGAAGTATAGTGTTGAATTAGTCTTTAGAAGGAACGAGAAACCCAATCCCAAACAGGAAATAAGGGATAAACCTCTACTTCTGTTCAAAAGACTGGGGAGGAGTGTGAACCGGACAATAGATGAACAGGACCTATATACTCCTATTGAGAATAGAAAAAAGTAATTCAATAACAAACAGAATTTCAAAGTTTTTGGCAGAGACATATGTATAGAGCTGAAGTTGACTTTAGAAAGAACTGGAAATCCAATCCCAAACAAGAAAGAAGTTATAAACAACTACTCCTGTTCCGTAGTGCGGGGAAGAGAGTGGACCAGAGAACAGTTGTACCTATCTATTCCTACTGATAAAAATAATAAAGAAATATGTAGTAAATAAAATTTCACTGCTTAAGCGGAGACATTAGAAGTATAGAGTTGGAGTAGACTCGGAGAAACCGGAAACCCAATCCTAAAATGAAACAATGGATAAAACCCTACTCCAGTTCAAAAGAAAGGAGAGGAGTTTGAAACGGAGGATAGATGAAACTATTTACTCCAATTGAGGAAAGAAAAAGTAATTCAATACTAAATAAAAGTTCAGACTTATAGTAGGAAACGTCAGAAGTATAGAGTTGAAGTAGACTTTAGAAGTAACTGGAAACCTAATCCTAAACAGGAAACAAGGGATAAACCTCTGCTCTTGTTCAAAAGACCAGGGAGAAGTGTGAAGCAGACTACAGGCAAACAGGACCTATAAATTCCTATTGAGAAAAGTAAATGTAATTCAATAGAAAATAAAATTGCAGGCTTTTAGGTGGAAACATTAGACGTATAGTGTTGAAGTAGACTTTAGAAGGAACCAGAAACCCAATCCTAAACAGGAAATAAGGGATAAACCTCTACTTCTGTTCAAAAGACTGGGGAGGTGTGTGAACCGGACTATAGATGAACAAGACCTATATAGTCCTATTGAGAAAAGAAAAATTAATTCAATAGCAAACAAAATTTCAGAGTTTTAGACAGAGACATAAGAAGTATAGAGTTGAAGTAGACTTTAGAAAGAACCGGACACCCAATCCTAAATAAATGCTTGCAAAATGTCTGATTGATAAATTCATATTTTTCATTTTATTATTTGCTATTTATGATTTTAGGAACTTATCAGTATTACATGATTTATTCAGATTATTGAATTCATCTTTTATGCTGGTTTTGTTGTTGCCACATGGCACGTGGAACTAGAACAGTCTACCCCAGTGAGCGAAATTAAGGGTTCAGTTCGACATTCCAACCACCTGAAGAAGGGCGGAGCGTACAACGGCCGAAACGTTGTAATAAATATGGCGACAAAGTTGAGGACAATAGTCCGAATAATGTAAATAATGTACATAATACCTCATCTCAGAAATATAGACAGATACCGAAAGGCTGAAACGTTGTAATAAATATGGCGACAAAGATGAGGACAATAGGCCGAATAAGGTAAATAATGTACATAATACCTCATCTCAGAAATATAGACAGATACTGAAAGGCCGAAACGTTGTAATAAATATGGTGACAAAGATGAGGACAATAGTCTGAATAATGTAAATAATGTACATAATACCTCATCTCAGAAATATAGACAGATACTGAAAGGCCGAAACGTTGTAATAAATATGGTGACAAAGATGAGGACAATAGTCTGAATAATGTAAATAATGTACATAATACCTCATCTCAGAAATATAGACAGATACTGAAAGGCCGAAACGTTGTAATAAATATGGTGACAAAGATGAGGACAATAGTCTGAATAATGTAAATAATGTACATAATACCTCATCTCAGAAATATAGACAGATACTGAAGGAACCTATCTATTCATATTTGGGAAAAAATAAGTAAATAAATAATCAGTAATATTTCAATGTTTAGGCGAAGACATTAGTAGTATTATATTGAAGTAGACTTTAGAAATAGCTAGAAATTCAGTGCTATACAATATACAATGTATGAACCACAATTTCTGTTCAAAAACCCGGGCGGAGTTTGAACCGGGAGATGGATGAATTTATATATTCTGTTTATGAAAAAAAAAACAAATAAATAGTAAAGAAAAGTTCAATGTTTAGGCGGAGACTTTTGACGAATAGTGTCGAAGTAGACCTTAGAAAAAAATCAGAAAACCAATCCTAAACAAGAAACAAGGTATAAACCACTATTCCTGCTAAAAAGAAAAACGGTGAGGAGTCTGAACCGGGCGATCGACGAATCTATCTACTAGCATGATGATGTAATTAAATGTCTTTTTTCATATTGACAAATCCGCCGTTTTAGGCCCTTGTGCTAAACGACAGTCTGTTTAATGAGTAACCCTATATAATTTTCAAACTGTCAGTTTTCTTGTTAGCCAATTCCATCTTGGCGTGAAATAGCTTTTATGGCTGCCCCCCGAGATCTCAGAGTTCTACTTCTCTTTTCACTTGTCGAAGCGAAGCCCCAACTATTTTTCGATTGAGTAAAATAAATAAGTATGTAGATAAATAAATAAATAAACTAAAATAAAGAAAATAGAAAATCAGTTTTATGTTCCGGCAAATAGAATTCTGCTTCCAAATGAGATATCGCTTCGATTCAGTTTGAACTTCACGTAATGAAGGGCAGCGTCCATATTGAAACTGTTATTTCTCGGTGGCGAACGAAATATTAAAAAACAAAATCGTTCAATAATGTTACGAGAAAGCATATCTCGACTTTCATTCGGAACAGAAGCTGATTTATTTAATTAATTAAAAAAAAATAACAGTTAAATTTTAAAGAAAATATGAAATTTGATTAAATTTCCTATTACGAAAAGTTCAGATTTATCACTGTTCCACGCAGAAATATATTTAAAATATTGTTTAAAATTCGTTATATTTCTAAGGGAAGAGTGCTTAATGTCGGCTGGTCGTTTTTTATGCAATTCACCCCAAGCAAGGTGTAAGTGCCACTAGCATGCAAGAGGTTGCAGATGATTGAGAACAAGAGTAAAGAGGCGTATTTGAGGAAGAGATACAGAGAAGGACGGGGGAACAAGATCAAGGTATCAGATGATGTCGATTGACATTACACTTGAATATTTGGAGATTATAGTTAACAGGAAAACAAGCAAGAAGACGGGAGCTCCACAGACGGGAAGTGCAAGAGAAGAAGACGGTCAGATGTGGCACAAGGCCGAATTTAATGTGGGGTATTCGATCACGTAGACTCGGCTAAAAATTCCCCGTAGACCCCGTATAAAACGTGGTCGGGTAGCCGTTTCACGAGACGAGACTCTGCTCTTCGACATATCCTCGACTGGGGATCCTCTCTGTCCTGAGGCAAAGTGTTTGACCAGCACAGCTGGAGACGAATCTCCAACTACAGACCAACATACAGTATTTACTATTGTATTTATGTGAATGGCGACATACCCATTATTCACCGTAAGTATGTTACAACCCAAAGTTACATGGAGGAGCAAATGAAAATATCACAACACATCAAAATGTTTAAAGTGTATACATTTACCTGTTATGAAATTAAACCATAGAATTTTTAAAAATGCACACAAATAAGAAGCTTATTTTCAATGTTTCTGTTCACAGAAACATTGAAATAAAGTAAGTTATTATTTGTGTGCATTTTTAAAAATTCTATGGTTTTATTTCATAGCTAGTTGTCGAGCTTATTTAGTGTGAATTCTGTGTCTGATGTGTTTGGTCGAATGTGCGATAAGAAGACCCCCATCTCTTCTTTAGATGGGTATTCATTATATTATTTACATTATTTATAGACGGACTATGTTAAACTAAGCAAATATTTTTTTTTAAATCTACATGCAGATGCCATGAAGTATACACATTATATTCCGTACAACTAATAAAAAGAAAACAGAATTAAAAAATTGATTCAGATATCACTACTAACGCATGATTTCTACAAACCGAATAAAAACAAAACAACATACAATTTATGAAGAGATTTTGAATCCAATCGTACTTTTCTTTCCTCAATGGTGGAATATAATAGTTGATGTTTTCAGATGGGTAACCATAGGGATCACTTAAAAATTGATACAGATATCACTACTAACGCATGATGTCTACAAACCGAATAAAAACAAAACAACATACAATTTATGAAGAGATTTTGAATCCAATCGTACTTTTCTTTCCTCAATGGTGGAATATAATAGTTGATGTTTTCAGATGGGTAACCATAGGGATCACTTAAAAATTGATACAGATATCACTACTAACGCATGATGTCTACAAACCGAATAAAAACAAAACAACATACAATTTATGAAGAGATTTTGAATCCAATCGTACTTTTCTTTCCTCAATGGTGGAATATAATAGTTGATGTTTTCAGATGGGTAACCATAGGGATCACTTAAAAATTGATACAGATATCACTACTAACGCATGATGTCTACAAACCGAATAAAAACAAAACAACATACAATTTATGAAGAGATTTTGAATCCAATCGTACTTTTCTTTCCTCAATGGTGGAATATAATAGTTGATGTTTTCAGATGGGTAACCATAGGGATCACTTAAAAATTGATACAGATATCACTACTAACGCATGATGTCTACAAACCGAATAAAAACAAAACAACATACAATTTAGAACGTGAAATATAACCTTGAATCCTTCTATTCTTTAATGTTTGTTTGAATGTACAATAAACCGGCCCCCATTTCTTCATCTGAGCGTAGTCTTCCTCACTTTTTATTTTTTATGTTATTTATGGTTGAGGGAGCCTAATTCACATAACTAAGAAGCAGAAAATTGCAATAAAACTGAGAAAGCCCTTTTAGCTAATATGGGATATTCCTTTTGCATTGAAATGACAAATGTATCAATGGGTACCGTTGAATGTTTGTAGTTTGAGCCTTCTATCACTGGAAATGACAAATATTAAGAGATTCGCGCGGCACACTAGTGTACAGCGTCACGGCGGTAGCGGGTCACTACTCTATTAAGATGTGCTTAACACTGATAACTTAAACCTCTGCCTTGGCGTAGACGTGTATATACGTTTTCACCGAAATTGTCTTTTCAGACTAGGACGAATAAATACGTCCAAAACGTAACGCTCATAAGCCAACTACAGAGGTGTTTACAGGCCGGTCTTGACTCATTTTATGCAGCTTGAAACGAGTCCAATACTCGTCTCATACGGCTGGTAGAGGTGTTAGCCGCTGCTAACACTGCCACCAGGCGTGAGTACTACTTATTTTATAATCTCTATACGGAAATCCAATGTCGGTTATTGTCATTCTGGTTGCCTCATTTGGCAGTGAAAAGCCTTTTTTTGATTTCCCTTAATGCCTACATGGCCAGGAACCCACAGATAAAGATATTTTTGGACATAAGAATCAACACTGCATGGTGAATGTCGGTTTCAGGCATGTGTGCAGCTTTTAAAAAGGGGAATTGAACCTTGCTTAATTGTGAAAATGTTCTGTCGTTGAACTTTCAAAAACACATTAGACTTTACGATGGTTTTTTTTTTAATACGGGGGGTAAGCAGATTCGAAACATGCCGGGTGGTGCAATTACTTTATTAAGATTCTGAAATACACAGACAGGTAAACGTAAATTTACATTGTAGTTGTTCCAACGAGAGAAAAGTGTATATTTTAAAAAGAAAAGAGAGGCTGCAAACGTTTTTGGTTATAATCTGAATTTTTTTTTATATTACTTATTATATATATTATTATATACTTTATTTTCCATATTTTCTGCTACATGGGTTTCGATTCTTGTGACCACCTTCAGGTGAAGAATGGTCATTTCCAAGGAATTTTTTTCTTATGTTTTACCATTGACTTTTGTGTATGGTAATCATCAAAATTATTCTTGGACTAGTGGAAAATGTTCGTCTACTAAAGTGAAGTGCGACTTCTATTTAATCTTTAAGATATATATATATATATATATATATATATATATATATATGTGTGTGTGTGTGTGTGTGTGTGTGTGTGTGTGTGTGTGTGTGTGTGTGTGTGTGAACTATTGTTATAAAATTATATACTTAGTGTGTAAAACAGTGAAATTAATGTCTACCTGCCAAAAGATCAAACGTATCAAACACTATAACACTCCTTATAGGAATCAGAATTGTACTCCCTTTTTCATCTGGGAAAGATACGCATCAGGTAAACTTGTTTTACCATTGAACCACAGGAAGCCGTAACAACAAAACGAAGTTCAATTGCACAACTTAAGAACTGTATATATCACGTTGCTTATATATATATATATATATATATATATATATATATATATATATATATATTAAATAAAAACAGACCACTTTAAGGTTCCATATAATAAATTCATTCACCACAGCCCTTTTAAACTACCGCGGATCATCAGACTTTACTTCCAAAGGTTGAAACGAAAAATGAAAAGAAATTTACTCATTTTTGACGGGCAGTACTAAGCATATGTAAATTAACGAAGTAAGGAAGTGAGGGGGGAGAGAGACATGATTGAGTTAGATGTAACATTTCTATTCTCTCAAATTTAAATTGTTTGAGGAAGTCAAGACATTGACACATTAAATCGGTTAACTTAATGGAAGTTATATATTGATATGGAAGGGGGAGAGGAGAAAAAGGCATAAAGAGAAAAGAAGGGTAAGAAGTCATGAGAGAAAGTGCCATTAACTTTCTTTGGAATGAAAGGCCCGAAATAGGCGCTGTTGTTTTGCTTTACTTTGAGAGTTCATAAATATTATAATGTTTGATATCAGTTTGAATGTTTAAACAGTCTATAAGGAATTTAATTATATGTTTGTTAAAGTTTTTTTTTATATGAAATAGTCGATTAGAAAAAATATTCATAGAATTTACATTAAACACTAAAATTTTATTTTCAAATATAAGTTTACTTCTAGTTGTAATTGATTATTAAGGTGATATCTCTATCAGTTTGAATTTTATTCATGAATTTAATTTGCGACTATTTTTAGATTGGTAATTTCTCTTACTTAAAATTTAGTTTTTAAGTTAATATGGAGTGATATTCGAAGGTAATATTAGAGATCTTGCTCTATCATATATTGTAAACACATCCATGCAAATTTCACATATACATACGTTCTTTTACATGTGCAGTCACTCATACAGGTACACATGTACCGATATACACGGGTAATTTCATGTATTAATACCTACATATAACTTTTTAAATGTTTCCGTATACTTACAAATATATATATTTGTGTGTACTTAGAATTCCCTAAAGAATTTCACTAAAAAATATTAGGTGATGACTTTAGTATTCAATTATCAAAAATCTAAATATTTTATCATCAATAATGATTATTAAAGGGTAATACATTTAAATTCGATTACCAATTTAAAAAAAATTTCCTCCGTATTGTAAAGAATTTTAAACTCACAATTCCAAATGAAGAATATTAAGGGAGAAAAAAAATATATATCTATATG
>OZ038502.1:29547464-29589964 GCA_964036315.1 Acanthosepion esculentum | reverse complement strand
TTGTTCTCATTTTACCTATATATATATATACATATATATATATATATATATATATATATATATACATATATATATATACATATATATATATACATATATATATATATACATATATATATATACATATATACATATATATATATACATATATATATATACATATACATATATACATATACATATATACATATATATATATACATATATATATATACATATATATATATACATATATATATATATACATATATATATATACATATATATATATACATATATATATATATATATATATATATATATATATATATATAAAGACAAGAGGAAACACTATTCTTAGCGTACGCGTTTTGTCTGACTGGACTGGTTTTTCCTCTTAACTTTTTTCGTTTTGTTTGCTTACTGATAAACTGTATCTGAAAATAATTTACACACACACACACACACACACAGACACACATATATATATTAATCATTTTAACCCAAGCAAAGTATGAAAGAATATGAGAAATGGGAAAAAAAAACTCATTAGAGACGGAGAACAATAAAAGAGTCGGAAGATAACGATTAACATTGCCTTTATATTTTCGAAGGTCAATGTTGCCTGGAAAGTAGGGAGCCCGATGAAAGTTCCACAAGCGAGAAGTGCGAGAAAAGACACTGTCACCAGAGACCTTACGGTTACATCTAGCCATTTCAACTATGAAATGGTGAGATCTTTCCGCCAATCTAGTACTGCGCTAAAGCTTCTGTACTGGAATGACCATGAGAAAAACTCTGGCGGTGGCAAAGTGACTGAAGTCGAGATGCCAGGTCAGGACCACTATGCAGATTCTTAATTGAATTTTATCAAGAATTTTATTTTAAATATACAGCGGGAGCACCAGACTATATATCTTTAACCATATATAACCTATAGTTTTTTAAATATATTTTCTATTCTATAGGGTTGTAAACAAATGAAGAAATTGATTATTTATACGACAATAATGGTATAAAAAATGAATTAAAAATTGTTCAATCAGTCTTTTTTCTTTTGCCGATTGTGTTTATGCTTTGGTAATTTGTTTACCTGTTTCATATCATGAAATAATTAATTGCATCCAATGAGGATTTTTAATTATTCTGATTTTGAAAAATATTCAACTAAGAGAAGTGCTATAAAAATGTGAAACAATTTATAAAGACTTATTGAATTGATTCTGTTAATTGATTGCCTTTGCAGAATTATTGAATTATTTCCTTTTTGATCTTCCATATGAAAATTATCAAACCGTTGTGACGGCGAAAAATAAATGAAATCGACTTTCAACATATTCCCAATTGAAAATTACATTTAAACCTTACATTTTTCGAGTCTTCACACATGTCATTAATTAATAAGACGTCTCTTGCATGGATTTCAATAACTGAAAAATTACAATGAAATTTATATTTTTTCCTGTCAGATCTGAAATGAAAAGAATGTTTTATTTATTTTTGTCCAATCAAAAGAACGCTTTCTTGAATTATGGAAGCGAACAACTCCCAACAAAAACATTTTTTTCAGTTTTATTGAAATATATTTTGTAAATTTCATGATGAATTTTCCCTATATTCAAAGTTGCACACATGCACACGGAAATTCGAAAGGACATTGGGATAGCCAAATATGCCTTCCAAAAGCTAAGCATAATACTAAGGAACAGTAAAATTTCGTTAGACAGAACGAAAAGTGTACTGAACTATTAATACCAGTTCTCCTATATAACAGTAAATGCTCACAGATTTAGAAGAGATTGAAGCAACAGAAATCTGGTTCAACAGAAGGATGATGGGAATGCCATGGAGAGAACATGCGAACAACAATGAAGTTTTAAAGAAAATGAAAACAAAAATGACACTTATATATAACATCAGGAACAGACAGTTGAACTTTCTAAGGTAAATAATGAGGAAAGAAGTCTTGGAAAATTTGATACTCACAGAACGGATGGAAGACAAGAAGGAAAGAGAGGAAAACAAAGCATAACGTACCTAGAGAGCTAGGATGGATGAACAGGGTTTAGGAGAGATAACATAAAGATAAAATGTATTTAGAGTTACAAAGAACAGGAAATTGTGGAGAGTCATGGCCGTCAACGTTCTAAGGGACACGGTCTGTAGACCTTAATGGCGTTTCACAATTGCCTGTCCTTTGTAGCAAATTTTAACATATTCAGTTCATATTCGTTAATGAATTCATTTTATGATAAATACTTCAGTATTTCAGCCACGGAGGAGTAATGGATGGCAATTCAGATTGAGGAATCGGAGAGCCGAGTTCGAATACTAGTCGAATTTATTGCATTCACTTACGTGCTAATACGAATAGGCTAATATGAAACCTCTTCTTCTCTCCTCTACTATGGGTAAATAGCAGGACAGATCAGGTTCTTGGATGGCAACTGGTCTAATGCAGAAAGAAATCTGCATCGTCAGTCATGTATCGAAAGATACATGATCCCCTAAGCGTGTATCATGCACGGCGTATAACTGACTGACTGTCGTGCTAATACAACTGAGAAAAGTATGAATCCTCTTCTCCTCCCCCACCTCCCAGCTATGGGTAAATAGCAGGACAGACCAGGTTCTATAGCCTTGGATGGCAACTGGTCTAATGCAGAAAGCAATCCGCATCGTCAGTCATGTATCGAAAGATACATGATCCTCTAAGCGTGTATCATGCACGGCGTATAACTGACTGACTGACGTGCTAATACAACTGAGAAAAGTATGAATCCTCTTCTCCTCCCCCACCCCCAGCTATGGGTAAATAGCAGGACAGACCAGGTTTTATAGCCTTGGATGGCAACTGGTCTAATGCAGAAAGCAATCCGCATCGTCAGTCATGTATCGAAAGATACATGATCCTCTAAGCGTGTATCATGCACGGCGTATAACTGACTGACTGTCGTGCTAATACAACTGAGAAAGGTATGAATCCTCTTCTCCTCACCCACCCCCCAGCTATGGGTAAATAGCAGGACAGACCAGGTTTTATAGCCTTGGATGACAACTGGTCTACTGCAGAAAGAAATAGCAACCTACTGCGGGAAAGAATCTGCCTCGACAGTCATGTATCGAAAGATACATGATCGCCTAAGCGTGTATCACGCATGACACATAACTGACTGATTTCAGTAAAATATGTGAATATATTTTGCTTGGTCAATAAGCAGACCATTCGCGAACACTCTTAAATTTGACGGGTGATCGCCAATGTATGACGGAACAAGGTTTAAGAAAGATAACCAAAATACAAAATTTATTAAGTACTAAAAAGGACAGGAAGTTGTGGAGTACCATGATCGTCAAAGGCCTGAAGGGACAGGGCACACAAAAGAAGAATGCATCTCCTTCGTCTATACAAACTTCTGCAATAACCAAATACCTTTAAGCTATTTATTTCACATTTACCGTGATTATTAGGTCTAGATTCTCCCGTAAGAGTTCAGAGGGACATTCCAATGCCAATTTCAAAGTTATTCAAAGAGAGAAATTTGGCAAATTCCTCCAAGAGAACGAACTATGAGAAATCTCAATTGTTCAGGCTGTTCGATAATTAAGTGATCCTTTTTATATATTTTTTTCCTTTTCGTCGTGATTTGCCAAAGGTAATTTTTCATGGCATCAATTTATGTTCCAGGACTTCTTTTATTTGTTCCAGACCGAGGAATTATACAAGCCATTGTGACAATGGGAGGAATGTGTTTATTGGCCGCTGTTATTGGTGCAAGGTCCCGGCCTGTAATTTGGCCCGTACAGTGAAGTCCCGGCGCCGATCGGTTGTCTCGTTTGGTAGTGTCAAGCCAAAGACAGGAAGAGTAAATTGAAATCAGGTCCTGAATGATTGCCTAATTAAATGGGAGGGAAGAAATTCTTTACTACCAGGAGTATCTATCTATCTATCTATCTATCTATCTATCTATCTATCTATCTATCTAATTCTGTTCATTATATCGATTTATCTATCCATCTATCAATTGATCTATCTACCCCCTGTCTGAAGCTATTAAATCTATCTATCTATCTATCTATCTATCTATCTATCTATCTATCTATCTATCTCAATCTGTTCAAATCAATTTATCTCAATCTGTTCAACTTTGTCTATCTCAATCAGTTGTACATCATCTATCTCTTTCTTTCTTTCTCTCTCTCCCGATATATATATATATATATATATATATATATATATATATATATCAGTCTTTTCATATGCTTCTATCTATCTGTCCATCACAATCTGTTCAAATCTCTTTGTTTCAGTATGTTCAAATCTGTCTATATATCTATATATCTATAATATATACATATATCAATATCTGTTTATATATATATATATATATATATCATTCTCAAGCTGTTTCATTTCCTACATCTCTCATTCTGTATATATATATATATATATATATATATATATATATATATATATATATATATATATATATATATATATATAAGTACTTTCACAAATCCCCATAGAAAAAAGTCACAGGGA
This sequence comes from Acanthosepion esculentum, assembly GCA_964036315.1. Taxonomy (NCBI): domain Eukaryota; kingdom Metazoa; phylum Mollusca; class Cephalopoda; order Sepiida; family Sepiidae; genus Acanthosepion; species Acanthosepion esculentum. The sequence continues at coordinate 29,585,442 of OZ038502.1, read as the reverse complement.
GTCAAGTAAGGTGTAGGTGGTGGCCATTTCAACAGTATATTGTCATTATCATTGGTACACACGATCCATCTTCATGGTAGATTTTCATTTTGATAAATTCGCACAATCAACTTTGTTTTTACAAAATTTTATTAGACTACAAAATGATGACAGTTTTTAGGGGGCACGCTGAATAGTCTCAAACACAAAGTAGGGACAGATATGTGATCACTCAGTTTCATTTGTTATTTTATTAGAATTTGAAATTATTGACAATTAGTTGCAAAATGGAGATGCTAAATTCAAGCAAGTACAAAGATTTAAATATCTGGGAAGCGAATCCGAACATACAACACCTTATACGCAAACTGAAAAAACAAAACAAATTAAGACAGACATTGTCAGTCGATTTTAGTAAAAGTTTTTTCAATGAATTTGCTGACTCCGTATACGTTATATATATAGAAAATTTCTCGAAGCTGGTTCGTAACACACGCACACACACACATATACATACATATATATATATATATATATATATATATATAAGTATTCCATTTGTCTGTTCACTTTTATCCGTTCACGTATTTCACCAATGCCATTCTCAATTCGTGTTATCGGGCCACAAGACATGTGTGCGGCAGGGTTAGTCATGAGAGGTCTGGTCATGTGATTTTACTGTCAGCCAATCAGCTTCCGGACTTCGTGAATCAAAGAAAAGAAAAGAAAAATCACAGATGTCATCTACAGACTCTCGGACGTCTTAGGCTAGAGACTACTTTTCTGAAAAACGTCTTGTGTCCATAGCTGGTTTGTAAGACTTTCTTTTTTGTCTTTTTCTTTTTATTGGCCAATTTTTATTTCGGGAGACAATGGTCGAACCGACCGGGTTTCAATTGTGTCTCTGAACTTTTTTCTTGTTCGTCTGTGTGAGTACAGATGAGTTACGTTACACCAATACCAAGACAAAGAGATTGTTGTTGAAAAAAATCTTTAAAGTCATTACAAGTTTTATAAAAACAAAATCCAATCATAATTATCTACAAAGTTATGAATAAAAAAAATAATACTTCGCTTTTTCATTAAAAAAAATGGCAGCAAATCGTTTTTGTGTTATAACCTAGGTAATGTTACTGAACAGAATAATCACACGAAGGTTGGTAATGAATACAAAATGTGTTGGTAATGAATGACAAAATGTGTAAAATCTAAGTTGATTGTGCGAATTTATCATAATGAAAATCTACCATGAAGATGGATCGTGTGTGCTAATGATAATGACAAGAACAACACATATAAGATTTGCCAGCGGCGCGTAGAAGAAGTAGTCAACTCCTAGAAGTGAGTCAAGTGAATTCCACAATGAATCTCTAACTGCAGGATATCTACCAACCGCCCCACGCGATCAGTTATGGCACAAGGTCGAAATTAATATGGGGTATCAGAGCCCGTAGGCTCGGCTAAAAATTCCCCGTAGACCCCGTACAGGTAGCTGTTCCCCGAGACGAGACTCTGCCCTTCGACATAGCCTCGTCTGAGGATCCTCTCTGCCCGGAGGCAGGGAGTTTGACCAGCACAGGAGGAAACGAATCTCCAACTGCAGAATATCTACCAACGCTACCTCAATAGCCAGGTGAAAATGAATCCGAGCTCCATCGGACAAAAGTCTATCATCCGAATTTCGATGAATATAGCACGTAGCAAAACACAAGAACAGTGCAGTTTCCTTAAAGCACTGGAACAAGAAATGCAATATTCAATACCTGAAGTATATCAGCAATAGAAAGAGAGAAGGGTGTATACTTATATTTCATAAACCACGCAAACACATTTTTTTTAATAATTTCACCCTAAGAAAGTCAATAAAGCCACTAGGAAGTAAAGGGTTACTGAGTGCGAAACGATATTAATAATAATAAAAAAAAACATTAAGGAGGGAGACGAATAAATTTGCTTTGGTTGGTTTCACGACATATCGACACCTTATGGGTCATTTAATGTCGAAATTTAATTTCCTTGGGAATTTTTTATTACAATTGCTGAAATATTTTTATAGTATTAAAATATAATTCTGGAAATGTTTACCATAAAAATGTATTTGTATCCTTTCATAGTGTTGACTCCAGTTTGTGGTTCCACTATTTGCCCATAGCTGGGACCCTAACAGGTGCTACAACCTCGGGTAACGGTGGTCATGAAAACAACAGAAATTAGGACGTAGTTCCACAGCCCGCAAAACCTCCCGATCAGAGGCCTGGCTGCCGAATGTAGTTTATCGTCATACCGAGGATGCGAGACCAATAAAAGAACATAAATTAAGAATAGAGAAGATAATGATTTATATTGCGTTTACATTTGTGGCGCTCAAAGTTGACTGGAAAGCAAGATTCCAGAAATGAGTTCCCCGATCGAGAAGTACGACAGTGGAAAATAATTTAGAACTGTTGAGATTTGGATCTTTACACTGATCAGAGTGTATATAATTCAGTTCCGCCGCCATTGGCCATGATTCGAGAAGTAACTGGATCTGAGGATAATAATCGCATTTTTGAGTCGTAAAAGACGAAATATGATTAGAATATGGTATCGTCAAGCGTCATCATAAGGTCTATGACCAAGCGAACCGTTGCCGTTTCGTCCGAAGAAGGTGGCGCGAAACGTATCTCTGATCTCGAAGACGAAGTGTGCTGTAAAGTTCTGAACGTTCTTTCCCTGGAGCAATCCAAAGAAAGAGACGAGCATCACCAGGAATGCGGTGTTAATACTAAGGAGAGAGGCAAAAATCCTCTACCGTTTCGAAGATTAAAAACTTAAACCGACGACCCCAGCATTGAAAAAGACAAAAATCTAACAAACTATAAATTCATTTATATATATTTATATATTGTTGGAATTTTACGAAAAAGTGGGAAAAAGTTTACTTGTGACGTGTTTCATCCATTCGGACTTATTTTGTTATGTCTAAACATGCGCAGGGAAGAGCCAAATACATTTAGAATCACTTTTGTAAGTAGGTATCCCACACTGTAATACATATATATATATATATATATATATATATATATATATATATATATATATATATATATATATATATATATATATGATATGTTTAACGTTCTTTTTATAGATACAAGTATTTAAGCAAATGCTCTGTTTTATAATAAACAGTATTAAATAACATTTACTGGCCTGAATGTCCGAGAAATTTTCATAGAAAATTTTCGTTCTCCGACAGAACATTAAACATATCATAAATGTCTTTAAATAAATTGCCGGACTTTGTCCAATTCAATATATATATATATATATATATATATATATATATATATATATATATATATATAGCGAGAGAGAGAGAGAGAGAGAGATAATATTAGTTTTCAATATATATATATATATATATATACATATATACAGGGTGACCCCAAAAAACGGGAACTTTTTAACAATCCAATAAAACCAAGAGTGATGGAAGAAAAATATTTAATTCATAGTAATTGAAACCTTAAAACATGCCATTTAAGAAGCAAGGATGGAATTTTCATTTTTAAAAAATTACGTCCTGTAGATGGCGTCCTCCTGTACGAATGCATTCTTGAAATCTGCTGTTGAGATTCCTCATTGACTGCTGCAACATCTCAGCTGGGATACTGTGAATTTCATTCTCGTTACTAAAATGCCGAAATGTTTACTTGGTCAAGGTCACTGTCTCGCAGTGTTTGTCACTTGCTCATGTCTGGCAATACGCACTTCAAAAATTCCCGTTTTATATATATATATATATATATATATATATATATATATATAAAACCCGTTTGATATATATATATATATATATATATATATATATATATATATATATATATATATATATATATTCCCAAGAGGAATGTGTAGGTCTGATGAGTTGGATCATGATTACGATTCCAATGTAATAAACTATAACCATGGAATATTAGTGTTTCAGCCATTTTTGTTATTTAAAAGAAAGCGCTTGGATAAAAAGAACATTCGGACAGTTTTTATATAATTTATCATCTGAAAAGAAAAAAAATCATTAGATTGCATCAGAAATTGTATAAACAACTAAATCAAAGTACCTTGTCTGTCGTATCCAATGAAATGTGCATGAAAGAAGGATTGCTGCCTAAATACAAACACACACACCCACACACACACACATATATATATATATATATATATATATGAATGAAGAATGAAAATAAATAAATGTAAGTTATACATGTGACCTAGCTGCCAATCTAGTACTGCATTCATAAAGTCTAGGTGCCAAAGAGATAAGCTAATCAGAACTATTACCACGAAAATATTTAAAGTGTAAGCACGGGGAATTTACATCAAACCAATGGGAAAGTGACTGAGTTAGACAAAGATATACCTGTATAATACAATCAGAAAGTGAGATCAACTTTGACCAAAAATCATTAAAATATCTTCTTCTTCTACATGCTAATGTTAATATAAACAGTATCCTCATAAGAAAACATTTGGCATTGACTACCTACTCAGTCGTAATTGATCTAGCGAGGCAAGCTTGTTAACCAATACACCACGTCAAGTGATGTCGTTTTTCTTACTTTAGAAGGAAATAGTTAGCATTCGTTAACCGAGTAGGCAGTACCGCTTTCAGCAGAATTTTTAAAAAATCTTTATTTTAAAATAATTTTTCGGAAAAACAGGTTTCTCATGTCCAGTAGCTGTTATCGATCTTTCCAGTAGTGATAGGGGTTTACTTCGCAACCATTTGTTTGAAGTGGTGTGGAATGTCAACATCTTGATTATGTCATTATTTTCTCTTCCAGTTATATGCGCTATCCATTTTAGTTGTTGCTGCTGTTGAAAGTCCTCAAGTGACGTTGTTTCTGCTATGTTGTACAGTTTCTTTGTTTGTGACTATGTAGCACCAGTCCAAATATAACTCACTATCAGATTAATCCGGGTGCGAGGTAGGCGTAAAGATTATTAGCACGAAATATGTAATCTGCTGTTCGAGTTCAATTTCCAACCAAAGCTGCTGCGTTCACTTCTCAACACTGTTGTTTTTTTTTCGGAAAGGCTTGAACCTATCTCTTGAATCTTTCAAATTGTGGGTAACCAGTCTAATAGTTTGTTCTATTTTTGACAATGCAACTCACCTGACTGAAAGAAAAATCTTGAGTTGAAAACAGTATGGAAAAGTATTACACACTAACGAAAGGTATTAAAGTATTACACTTTTTTGTTGTTTTTTTTTTAAGTATAATCATTTCATTATTTACATAATTCGGATTGTTATCTTCATTTTCAATATCTGCCTATATTTCTGAGTTGAGGTATTATGTACATTATTTACATTATTCAGACTATTGTCCTCATCTTGGTCGCCATATTTATTACAACGTTCCGACCGTTGTACGCTCTGGTCTTCTTCAGATTAGGTTTTGTAATACCCAGAAATTCATACACAGATGTCCTCAAGGACACATGGCAAGTGGATAAAGGCGTTGGTTAGATCCAGTACAGGACCCAAACAGTTTGAGTTCAATACCCGGTTAAGGCAGTGGAGAAGTTTCAGAGGGAAATTAACAGGAGATAACTGATAACTGACATCCATTAAACATGGCACGTGGAACTAGAACAGTCTACCCTAGTGAGCGAAATAAAGGGATCAGTTCGACATTCCAACCACCTGAGGAAGGGCGGGGCGTACAACGGCCGAAACGTAATAAATATGGCCACAAAAATGAAGACAATAGACCAAATAATGTAAATAATCTTCATTTTCATTGCCATATTAACAACGTTTTGGCCGTTATACGCTACGGCCTTCTTCAGGTGTTGGAATTTCTAACCGAACTCTTTATGGCAATAAAGATGAAGACCACAGTCCGAATAATGTCAGTCGGTTATGTGCCAGGCGTGATAGATGCTTAGACGATGTATACATGAATGACGAGGCAGATTTTTCTCTCATTAGGTTCCCATTTCTGTGTTGAACCATCCAAGGCTATAGAACCCGGTCTGTCCTGCTATTTACCCTTAGCTGGGGGAGTAGAATAGGACTCATACCTTTCTCATTAGCACGTAAGTGAATGTAATGGATTCGACTAGAATTCGAACTCGGCTCTCCGATTCCTCAATCCGAGCCGCTATCCATTACTCTACCGTATGTAAATAATCATAATACCTCATATCTGAGATATAGACAGATATAGTCATTTCAATTTATAGATAATCAAGAGAAAGAAGCTGTCGAGAGCTATGATTTATAACATAAAAGGACAGGGCTTTAAAAGAAGATTTAAAAGTCTAACATATCTTGTGTGGCTGATATAGCCTGGACTGAATTTGCAGTTTGGTGATCATTGTTAAACAGGCACATCGACCAACCAACACAAAGTTCGCTGCTAATAGCTTTGTTTGCCTTGTCAAACTAATATTGGCAAAGAAACTTCGAGGAATACTTGTATTTTTTAATACTTGTTTATTAGACAAAAAAAAAACAATTCTTATTTTTGTAATGTTTGTTATTTTTATGCTTTCATTTCTTCGAAAGCTTTTATTTACTCTCGACTCAACCTCTGTGTTTTTTTTTATTATTTTATTCTTATTATTTTTATACATTTTTTTTTCTTTTCAGGTGATGTGAGTTGGCGAAAGAGGACGAGGAGTTGGCTTGTGCTTTCTTACTGTCGGGTTTTTGGCAATTGTTAATACCAGATAAGGAAAAGAATGAAGATAAGAATGTTTCGTAGGCAAAAATAGTGTTTCTTTTATTTAATTTTATTTATATTTTGGGGGGAAGTTACGGTGTGGATAGTTGAGGGAAAATTCGATTCTTTAGAAATTACAAAAGCAACAAGACTGTATTTCTATTAACGATATTCCCAAGAGAAACAATAATCTTTAAATTAACACAAGAACCATATAAAATATGTCTGATCAAGCATTTCATTGGTTAATGGCAGTCTTTGCTGGAATTAAGCAAATTAATAAGCAAAGAGAGATTAATAAACAGAATTAGTAGCAAATATTATTTTCTTATAGTATTGATACAGAGAAGACAAATTCAGTAAATTATACAAACAGAATGGGGTGTAAAACAAGGATTCGTCGTCTCGCCGGGCTTATTCAACCTATACAGTCAGGTCATTCTGAGAGAATTAGAAAACCTTCCAGGATATATAGTCGGTCACAGTCTTAACAACATAATATATGCAAATGACTCAGTGCAGGTGGCAGACATATAAAGCAACCTGTTTTATTTATTCATTTCACCCCAAACAAGGTGAGAGTGCCACTAGTACGCAGGGGGTTACAGGGAATGAAAGTGAGAGAAATGCTTATAGGGGAATTGGGGAAAGGATAAAAGATGAACGGGGTTCAACACAACAGAAGATGGCGATTGACGTTGCATTTAAATTTTTTTGAAGATTGTAGTTATTAGGGAAGCAAATAAGCGGAAGGGAGTTCCACCGTCTGGAAGTGCGAGGTAAGAAACCGCTGGAGTAGAAGTGTCAGTTACATTTAACTATTTAAACAGTAAAAGAGTGGGACCTAGATGCCAATCTAGTATCACGCTTAAATTCATGTAGAGGGAGTACCAGGGGGGAAAATTGTCAGAGAAGTAACCATGAAAATATTTGTAGAAAAGACAGAGGGAAGCCACGTGGCGCCTTGGGAAAGTGACTGAAGCCGAGATGCCAAGTCAGGATTGTTTACATTGCAGATCCTTCTTTAGATTTTGTCAGGAATCTCGAGAGGAACAGTAGACAAGAACTACAGAAACTAGGAAACGAAAACGGGAGCAAAGGATTAAATATTGTAAGAAAACGGAGTGTATGGCTCTTAACAAAAGTAACAGACGAAATTACAAGTTGTAGATCGCAAAATCCAACTAGTGAAACAATTGAAATATCTGGGAATGTCTTAACAGAGGACGAAAGGTGCGACACTGAAAACCGAACGCACAATGGGATAGGGAAAGATGCCTTCCAAAGCCTGAGTAAAGAATTAAGAAACAGAAAAATTCTGTTCCAAACAAAGAGTAGTGAACTCTTACGTAATATCAGTCGTCCTATACAGCAATGAATGCGGGGCAATTTCCTCACAAATCAAGGGGAGACTATAACTAACGGAAATCTGGTTCTACAGAAGGATGTTGAGAATACAATGAACCGAACTTGTGAGAAATTACGAAGTTTTAGAGAAAATGGAAAGAAAAATAAAATTTAACACGAGGAAGAGACAGTTGAAATTTCTACAGAAGGATGCTGAGGATACCATGGACCGAATATGTGAGCAACGACGAAGTTTTAGAGAAAATGTAAACAAAAAGGAAACTTATACTTAACATCACAAAGAGACAGCTGAAATTTCTACAGAAGGATGCTGAGGATACCATGGACCGAATATGTGAGCAACGACGAAGTTTTAGAGAAAATGGAAACAAAAAGGAAACTTATAATTAACATCAGGAAGAGACAGCTGAAATTTCTACAGAAGGATGCTGAGGATACCATGGACTGAATATGTGAGCAACGACGAAGTTTTAGAGAAAATGGAAAACGTCGTGAGTATCAGATTCTCTAGGCCGTCTTTCCTCGTATTGTGTTCCAGAAACCTCAGCTGCCTCTTCCTGATGTTAAGTATAAGCCTCCTCCTTGTTTGCAACCTCTCTAAGAAACTCAGCGTTGCTCACACAGTCGGTCCATGATATCCTTAGCATCCTTCTGTAGAACTACATCTCCGTCGCCTCGAGCCCCCCCCCTCTTGATCTCAATTATAAAGACCGTTTATCTCAAAAATGCAGATTTCCAGTATTTATCTTGTTGAACATTTTCGGCGAAACACAATTGCGTGTGTGTGTGTGTGTGTGTGTGTGTGTGTGTGTGTGTGTGTGTGTGTTTATTCCTATTGACATCGTTAAATGTTATGATGTGTCATAAGTAATTTCAGTTTTCTTAGGGAAACCAGTTTTCATTACAGATGTATCTTCCTAACTACTAATCATCGGTGGCAGTTTAGAATAAATTTGACAGTACATTAACGTACGATAACATTCAACGCAATAGGCCGATGAAGAGAACTCTCCACAGCCGAAGCCAAAAGCTGAGATCCAAAGAAGAAAACTAATGCCCTGCCTGTGGTGGATATTATATATTATTTTTAATACTATTGTTTCCTGGTCACATTACTTCTCCAAGTTCTCCACTGCCTTAACTGACATCCATTAGACATGGCACGTAGAACTAGAACCGTCTATCCCAGCAAGCGAAATAAAAGGTTGTTAGACATTCCAACCACCTGAAGATGGACGGGGCGTAAAACGGCAGAAACGTTGTGATAAATATGATAACAAACATGAGAATAATAGTCCGAATAATGTAAATAGTGTATATATATGTCTTACCAGTTTGTAACTGGAAGGGATAATTCCGAGGACGATATAAATCCAGGGAAAGCTCAATGTCGACTACAGAGCATAATAATGATAATAAGAAGACGGAGACTTTAATTATCCATTTCGTTTATAAGTTTATTTCGTGAACACCAAGATGTACAACTCTTCGGATCGAAGGTGAGTTCGATCCGAAGAGTTGAACATCTCTGTATTCACGAAATAAATTTATAATCGAAATGGAAAATTATAGTCTCCGTCTTCGTATTATCATTATATATATATATATATATATATATATATATATATATATATATATATATATGAAGAAATATAGACTTAAGGTGTGCTATATTTATGGGATAAAGTGTTTAATGTCAGAGATAGAGCGTGTGTAAATATAAAAGTGAACATAAAAGTCAACACTTAGAGGCGACAGTCTGTTTCATTATAGACGCAATCATCAGTCCACGAGTGCTGTTTATTTTTTCTCGGCTATTTATATATACGGACCCGTATATATAAATGTTGCTGTCTCCTCTAAGGGTTGAATTCAATGTTCACTTTATATATATATATATATATATATATATATATATATATATATATATATATGTTTAACGTTCTTTTTATAGATACAAGTATTTAAGTAAATGCTCTATTTATAATAAACAGTATTAAATAACATTTACCGGCCTGAATGTTTACTTAAATACTTGTATCAATAAAAAGAACGTTAAACATATCAAAAATGTCCTTAAATAAATTTAATAAATTGTCCAATTCAAAAACATATATACATATATATATTATATACATATATATAAAACATTTATATTATATTATATATTTTTATATATATATATATATATATATATAAAACATTTATAATATATATATATATATATATATATATATATATATATATATATATATATATATATATATATATATATATATATATATGAGGCACAGTGGAGTAATAGATAGCGGCAGAGATTGAGAGAAAACCAACTTTGCTATCTTCAATTTTGTTTGGGTCAGTTATGGTTGGTTAGTCACATATCACGTGCATGGAAATCGTAGATAATTCTATATGTATGTAATTTTGTAAATGTTCTCATATGTCTACAAAGTTACGTACACATAGAATTATCTACAGGGGCATCTGGACCTGGTGTAATGGCTAGCAATTTTGTTTCGCTAAATCAGTTACGACTGAATAGTGAGTTCGATCCTCACTGGGTGCTCCTTACTTTCTGTCTTGTGCCACATTTAGGCTACACTTAGAAAATCACCATATAATTATCTACGGTTTTAATGCACGTGATACACGACTGACCTATGAGAATCGATCAAAATAATATTGAAAATACCAGAAAGTTTGATTTTTTTTCTCTCAATCTCTGATGAAATTTCTAATAAAAATGAAGCATGTTAGACTGCTAAAATTTTCTTATTTGTTCTTTATCTTTTCATCGCGTCGGATTCTGAACCATATTTGATCTTTAATTCATCTCTCTTTGTCTTTCTTTCTCTCTCTCTCTCTCTCTCTCTCTCTCTCTCTCTGTCTTTCTCTTTCTCCTTTTCTGGCTTTTGACTATTTTCTCTCAATCTCTTTGGGACGAAGCGCAACACCCGAAAAGGAAGTATATTAAAGCGGTGTTTAGCTTCAAGCGACTACACAGGCTCACGAACAAAATGTCGAGGTGAGAATTTTAAATTGAACTTTAAAAAAATCTTTTGGGTATATTCTAACCGATTTCATCACTGTTTCTTTTTGTTTGTGTTTCCATCACTTTTCTTATTAAATATCCAACTATTTTTCCACCTTGTCATAGAAGTTTTTCCTTAAAATTGTTCTTGATATATATATATATATATATATATATATATATATATATATATATATATATATATAATGTTGCCCTCCCCCGATATATATGAGTGTTGTCACTTCTTTCTAGAAGACCTCTTCACTTGCTAGGTTATTTTTGTGTTAGATATATATCTTTCTGTGGAACCTCATTTCTGTTGCTTCAGCGGAGGAACAAAGAGCAGTGATCCGATTTCTCTGGTCGGAAGGTGTGCCAGGGGCAGAAATTAATCGGATGCTTTTAACACAATACGGTGACAGGGCACTACTGCGGAGATGTGTGTATGCGTCTGAGTGAGATTATCGCCTTGCTTGGCCTGAAGTGATTAACATATATCTCGATTGGTGATTAGATTATCCAAATAAATTATCACCTGACCTGATGGATTTTTAAGGAGTCTGTATTCATTATTTTCGTATAGAAACAAAAACGTTAAAATTCCCTTCTTTTCTGCCGTGCTATGATGGCCTTGGGGTAAGATATCTGACTGATGTTCTATCTCGGCTTGAAGCAGCCGGACGTGTAGCCACACTGAGGTGGTGTGATACAGCGAAAGAGTCTGACTCACCATCTCTCTCTCTCTGTCTACATTTATATATATATATATATATATATATATATATATACTAGCGAAAAATTATCACATGTTGGAAAAAGTTTTCGTATGACACGTTTCATCCGTTAAGACTTTATCTGACTAGAGTGTATGCATGTAATGTTTAGATTCAAGCGACTAAACAGGTGAAAGGTCAAGCTGAGAATTTTAGATTAAACTTTTTAAAAATATGTTTTACGTAAATAGTCTAACCGAGTTCATTATTTTTTACTTTTTGTTTCTGTTTCCATCACTTTTCTTATTAAATATCCAACTATTTTTCCACTTATAAGATCCAGAGACGGATATGCAACGTTATTGGCCCTCATCTGGCATCTCATCTGCAGTCGCTCTCTCACAGACGTGCCGTCGCCTCCCTTTGTCTTTTTTTACAAGTACTTTCATGGTAACGGCTCCGATGAGCTGCTTTCGCTGGTCCCCAAACTTCATGAATTTAAGCGTTCTACTAGGCTGGCATCTCGCTCCCACCCTTTCAGTGTCGAAACTGTTAAATGTAGCAGTCTCTTCTACTCCAACAGCTTCATGTCTCGCACCCCTTGCCTGTGAAACTCCCTTCCCTTTTCCTGTTTCCCTGATAGCTATAATCTCCAACTATTCAAATGTAATGTCAATCGACGTCTCCAGATGCCTTGATCTATCCCCTATCCTTCTCTTCATCCTTTCCTCTATCACTCCTATTTGCTCTCGCTCCAACCCTCTGTAACCCCTTGCGTGCTAGTGGCTTCCCGACTTTCTTGGCGTGAAACGCTTAAAAATCAAAAAAACTTTGTCATAGAAGTTTTTCCTTAAAATTGTTCTTGATATGTAAAAATATACAGGGCGTCCCAAAATATCTGACATCATTTTAAAAGCAATTATCTTGAAAACTACTAAGTTTAGCTCAATGAAATTGAACAGTTTAGGTATTGAACATCATTAGTTTATCATGGGACCGATTTTATAAGTGTATATGTGAACCGCCTGTGACACAGCACAAGTCAAGTAGGTAGTTAAGCACTTGCCAGTCACGCTGTAGCATGTCTCCGGTAACATTATCCAGTGCGGAAATCATTCTCTGCTTGAGTTCATCGATACTAGCAGGAAGAGGGGGGTACATAAACCAATCCCTTCACATACCCCCATAAAAAGAAATCTCACGGGGACAGGTCCGGTGACCGCGACGGCCATTTCATCAGAAAACTGTCTTCATATCCACCACGCCCGATCCACCTCTTTGGCAGATTTCCAAATGAGATAACAAAAATAAAATATTAAATATAAAATCTTCATCTGTTTCTATATATTCTGCGAAAATTTGAGGTGGTTTCAATAAGAATTGACAAAATTACTGGCCAGGGAAAGGATGTCAGATTTTTTGGGACATCCTGTATTTCCCGCGTCAGGATATTATTCATCCCCAATTCTTAAAACGTATTAAAATACTAAATGCTTGTTTATACGTCCATCAAGGCCGCACACAGCACAAACAACACCGGAAAAACATTTGGAACCCTGTTGGACTGTTTTACACCACCAGCCATACTGACCTGCCCTTAAACAAACCAACTGATGTCTGAGTAAGTGATAGTGTTCAACACTATCACTTGATAAGACACCAGAAATGTTGAAACAAAATGTCTATTTTTGTAGTGATTTTATAACATATTTATGTTATAATTTTCGAATAAATTATATATATATATATATATATATATATATATATATATATATATATATATATATATATATATGTTTAGTTTATACTTCTTATGTCACATCAAAGTTATGCTTAGTAAATCACTATAAAATAAAGGTATTGGGCACTTCGACGTGGTGTAATGGTTAACAAGCTTGTCACGCTAGATTAATTACGACGTAGTAGTGAGTTCGAACCTCACTAAGGGGTCCATACTGTCGGCGGAAGTTGTTTGTCGCCGGTAATGAAAATGCAAAATAGGATCGATATGAAATGAAATTTAACTCATGTATGGCATAAGGTGTTATTTCGAAGCTCTCCCGCTATGAAAGGTTTTTTTCTCCATTAACAATTTATTTCTAACAGGTAGCTACCTGAAAGTCGCTGTTAGGGAGTAGTCATCCCAAGCCTATCTTTTCAATACAGGTCTTACCCACTTTCAAGTTTATATTAAAGATCTGCCCAGGAACTTACTCAGCTGTCATGTAAATACATCTGCAAAAGATACAACAGTTCACGGTGCGATGGGTAAATTGTCGCCATTTTATATTTCTAATTTTCCGTCTGCGCGTTGTTTGTTTTTGATTTTTTTTTCGACTGCACAGTATAGTAGGGTCAGTTGGGCACCGTCTGTGAGAAAAAAAGCAGCAATTCACTCCGCCAGAAATTTGGAAACGGCATGCTGTATTGCTTGGCATTTGCGCCGGAGTGTTTGATTTCAATCTGAGGTACATTGGAGAAGATTCGTTCTGATAAAAAGTACTTATGAATTTGTTGGTTATATCCAGACCATGATTGTAAACGATCCCGCCAAGTCACTCGGGTCCATACGGAAATAGCACTGCTCTTGGTCAAGAGGGTGGCTACTGGAAGACCCTATATCTGGCAACAGGACTGTACACCATGCCACACAAGTAGGATAACTCAGTCATGACCGTCAGACAATTTCTGCGACCACATCGCCCCTTACATCTGGCCACCTAACTCCCCAGACTGCAACCCTCTTGATTATTATGTGTTGGGTACAGTTGAGCGAGAGACCAATAAAACTCCTTGTAATACCAGAGATGAACTGAAGGCAAGGATTATGACAGCAGTCACCAACGTAAACAAGGAGACGGACAGAATATTAGCAGGGGATTCCTGAAGTCGTCTGGAGGCCGTGTTTGAAGGCAATGGCGATTTTTATTGAATAAATTTACTCTTTAATATTTCAAGATATTTTTGTGTAATTTTGGTAAATATATCTTTTGAAATGAGACGTCAGTGTTATTTTCATTTTTGCATAATTTATCTATCACATCGTGTTTATTGGCATAACTGCAAACATCTGCATGTGCTGAGACTGTGAGCTGATCTATCTTCTTTATCAATACTTCCTAAACCAAACGTGTAACATTCCGCCATCACCGAGAAGACCCTGAACTTTCGAAATTCATGATATCTTATTTCCCACTTTTTATTTATCTGTCCTCCATATCGTCCCTTCCACCCTCTCTGCCTCTCGTTCTTTCTTTTCTTTCTTTCTTTCGTTCCTCCTTTCTTTTACATTTTTTATTCTTCCTTTCTTTATTTCTTTCTTTCTTTCTCTCTTCTTTCATTCATTCATTCTTTCTTTCTCTCTTTCTTTCGTTCCTCCTTTCTTTATTTCTTTGGTCTTCAAACTTTTTGCAAACTTTTTCTTTATTTCCTGCTTTTCTCTCTTTCTTTCTTTCATTCATTTTTTCTTTCTGTCTTTCATTCTTTCTTTCTTGCATGCTTGCTTTTTTTTTGCTTTTTTTCTTTAGTGTTGAACTGTTTTAAAATTTTTCTTTATTTATTGCTTTTTCTCTCTTTCATTCATTCATTCGTTCTTTCTTTCTTTCTTTCGTTCTTTCTTTCTTTTTTTTTTAAAAACTGTCTTAAAACTTTTCTTTATTTCCCGTTCTTTCTTTCTTTCTTTGATCTTCAAGCTTTTTTTAAAAAATTCTTCATTTTCTGCTTTTTTTCTTTCTTTCTTTCTTCCTTTCATTCATCATTCTTTCTTTCTTTCTTTTTTTGTCCTTCCATATTTTCTTTCCCTGTTTTCCTTATTACCCTCCTTTTACTATCATCTCGCTGTCATCACGTCTTCCCTCTCTATCTTTCATTCTTTCTTTTCTATTCATCCTCTTTCCATATTTCGCTTTTATTTGTTTTTTCTTCTCTCCCTTCCTTTCTTCTATTTCCTTATTTTCTTCTTTCCAATTTTTCCTTCTTTTTTTCCTTCTTTTTTTCCTTCATTCTTTTCTTTTACTCACTCACTCTCTTTATCTGTCTCTCTTTTTCTCTTCTTATCCTTTTGATCTTTTTCTATGTTTCTTTTTTTTTATATTACACCTTACTTTTTTGTAACATTCATTTTATTTACCATCTCATATCATAGCATTTCATTTTCCATTCCTTCTTTCTTTCTTATCGGCGTTCTTCTCTCTCTTTTTTTTCTCTCAGTCTCTTGGAGAACATTCTAAAATATCCAATCAATCCTCCAAGCCAGCAAGCGACCAGACCTGATATTGTTAACGTCGTACAGAGAATCAATCTTCTTGAAATCACGATACAAAAAGGACGTCTACAATTTCTATTACGCTGCTCAGACTAAGTCTTCGTTCTTGAGAAGCAATGACACTTTCGGAATGATATTTGCAGAGATCTATAAGTCAGCATTTTAAGAAAGACGCCGATGGCAGCACCGATCAAGTGGTTGGTAAAAAAAATCACTAGAATACGTCTGTGGACGCCATTCAGCTCGTGTATAAGTAGTGACTCAGTTTGTTTACAAGTCGCCATACTAATTTGAAAACAAGATAAGCAGTAAAAAAAAGGATACATTTAAACTATAAGTTCAAATCAAGTTTACTCCTTTTACAAACCGCTAAGTGGTGTGGCATCCTTACAGGCATCAGTTTAGGAATTTGAGAAAAAAGTCCCTGGTAATTTTTTTTTACTCCCTTCACTTTCATTATTTAATGAAATGACACATTTCTCTCTCAGAGTTTATCACTTGTTTTTTTTTTCTTTCTTATATAGTATTCTGTGTGACGTTTCCACACATTATATATAAAGTCATCAAATGATATGGTTTTTTTATTTGATACAGTGCTTTGTTTGTGATCCTATAATGCCAGTCAGCTGTTCTACCGTCCTGGGTACGACGATAAATTACATCCGGCAGCAAGATCTATGATCGTGACATTGGAGGTTTTGAGGAGCGTGGAACCATGTCTTAACTGCTGTATGTCCCCAGGTCTACTCTGACCCGGGGTGGTAGCACAAATTAGGATCCCAGCACATTTTTATAATAAAATTAATCTCACAGTAAAATTACCAATAATACATTATTATAGGAAGATGACAATTAATACTAAAAAGAGTAAAAGTACATTTTTATAGCAAAAATACCTTTTTTTAAATATAACACACTATCAGCAATACACTTTTTAAATTACCGACAAAAAATTGACGATATCGGCTGTAACAGCAAAATTGTCTAAATCGTGTGACAGCAGGGAATAATTGTCCATCCCAGAAAATGCTTAATGGTACCAACATTCATACTCTGGCTTCCATCTTCAAAGTCCATTCAAGAACCATCAAGATAACAGTGAATAAGTTTTAAAAAGAGAGAACAATAGAGAGGAAAACTGGATCAGAAGGTCACAACAGCAAGAGGGATCATCATTTCAATTTAGGGCTAAATACATTCTTATTGTTCAAAGTAATGTTCCATAGTGTTATAAAAACAGCAAAATTGTCCAAATCATGTAACAGCCTACTTATCCATCCCACAAAATATTTAGTATCTAAAAAACACTAAACTAATTCAGTTTCTTTTCTTTCAGGTTTTCAGATAAGACATTTAGCCATCGTGACACCATCTGTCATTAGAATTACTGAGTTATTCAGCTAGAAAGAGAACAGGTTAAAATCGTTTTGTGTCAGACCCACTGTCTTCTCAACTGAGCAATGGTGAGAGGAAAAATCATTCAGGCCTTAAATAATGTACCAACATTCATACTTTTGCTTCCATCTTCAAATTCCATCCAAGAACCATGAAGAGAACGGTAAATAAGTTTTAAAAAGAGGGAGCAGTGGAGTGGAAAACTAGATCAGACGGTCGCAAGAGCAAGAGGAAACATTATTTCAAGTTAGAATTAAATACTTTTTTTTTAAATGTCGAGCCAATAGTGTTACAAAGACATCTGAGAATTCCAGTAATATATCTTTAATCATTTCTAAGATGCATCGTTTCAAAGTTAAATCTAACAATTGGACATTTTTACTGTTACACGATTTGGACAATTTTGTCGTTACACTCGGTATATGTAAAAAAATCAACAAAAAACAACAAAAAAAAACACTTACCTTTGCTCTGAAAGTATCAAATTATGTAAAATAAAATATCTGTAGGTGAAGGCATGAGAAGAACACGTACAGAACATATGAGCAATGGGAAAGTTTTAAGGAAAATGGAAGCAAAAGAGACACTGTTGAAATGTCTGGAAACATACTACGGAAAGAGGGCTTCGTGAACTTAACACCCACAGTATATAACGAGTGAAAGAGTAGCAGTGAGTAACAGAAAATAACTTATCTCGCGAATGTGTTTGAAAAAAGAACATGGGTTAAGAGGGCTGATAAAAAATCAAATATTACTTAGAGCTGAAAAGAAAAGGAACTTGTGGAGAGCTATGATCATCGTTCTGATGAGACACGAAACATAAAAAAAAGATATAACGAATGTAGAACTGCATGTAAAAGAATAAATATTTATCAAATATAAACTAGAAACCCTAAAAATCTAAAAAGTTAAATAATACTTAGAGGAAGATGTGGAGAGACATAGTCAACATTGTCCAGGGGTGGTACTACACAGATCGTCGAGAAACGTGAAAGATCAAAAGGTGCATCGACCTAAAAAATAGAAAAGAGTGGAGATCCATAACCGACCACTTCGTTGAAGGAGACAGCTTAGAAATGAAAAAAAGATGTGACGAATACATAATGTTTAGAAAAAATAAAGAGAGAGAAAATTCAACTATGTTTACAGATGAAGCGATTAGGACGTTGGGGAGAGCTATGATCGCTCACTGACATCATTCTGATTATAAATGAAAAAGATCTGACGAAAGTAAAACGTTAAGAAAAGATAAAGAGACACAAAATTCAACTATATTTACAGCTGAAAAGAAAAGGAAGTTGGGGAGAGCTATAATCGCTCACTGACATCATTCTGATTATAAGAGATGTGACGAAAGCAAAACGTTTAAAAAAGATACAGAGATAAAAAAAAAATCAACTATGTTTATAGCCTGCACAGTCTTTTTTTTAAACATTTCAACTCAAGGATGGCAATAAAGCCACTAAGATGCAAGGGTTTACTGAACTTGTGAGATTATGAGAAAATAAATCATTATTCAGGTGCATGAATTATAAAAGAACAGACAGAACATAGCAATTGATATTGCATACATTTTTGAAGATCAAAGTTGACTGGAAAGCAAGAAGCTGGAAGAGTTCTGGAATTGAGAAGTGCAACAGAAGAAGCTGTTAGCATAGAACTTACGGTTCCATCTAGTCATTTCAACCGTAAGATGATGATACCTTACCGCCAATCTGGTTTTCTTCTTTATATACCGTGTCACCTGAGGAAGTAGGCGATATTGGTTCTCCACAATTTCCTGTCCTTTGTAGCTCTTAATAAATTTTGTCTTTTTGTTATTTCTCCTAAACCCTGTTCCGCCAGCCATTTAATAAAAAATGAGTTTATTTTCATCTATCCGCCTTGCATTCAATCTGCCCTGTGAGATATCAGATTTTCTAAGCCCTCATTCCTCATTATGTTCGCTAGAAATTGCAACTGACTCTTGATGATGTTAAATACTCCCTCTGT
This sequence comes from Acanthosepion esculentum, assembly GCA_964036315.1. Classification (NCBI taxonomy): domain Eukaryota; kingdom Metazoa; phylum Mollusca; class Cephalopoda; order Sepiida; family Sepiidae; genus Acanthosepion; species Acanthosepion esculentum. The sequence continues at coordinate 29,565,981 of OZ038502.1, read as the reverse complement.
TCCGAAATAGTTCTTCCCTAGCCAGAAATCTCATGTGGAATATACTAATTCTTAGTCGCATTGTTTGCCGTTTACATTAACAGGTTAGCGTTGATATTCCTCAAATATTTATATTAGCTTATTCAGGTAGAATAATTTGAAGCGCAAATTATATCACTTTTTCACTACATTAAAATTGTATTTTTTTTTTTTAGACATACCCCCACACGCACATAGATATCTACTAGGGCGTTGCAACCGGATGTGACGCAAAGACGAGGTTCAAAATAGGTTTAACAGCAATACCGTGGAAAAATCCCACACACACATACACATTGTGTCGTAACCACCAATCGTCGTAGGTTGTGACTGTCGTAATTCGGGAGCATACAGCATATATACCGCCTCCACACACACACACACACACACAGATATCACCTAGACCGCTCACGTCCCAACCGGATGTTAGACAAAGTCGAGGTTTTCAAAGTGTGTTTAACAGGAATACTGTGGAAAAATCCCCCACAAACATACATATTGTGTCGTAAACACGAATCGGACTGTCGTAACTCGGGGAGTTTACTGTATATATACATACCCCCCCCCCATACGCATAAATATCTAGGTCACCCACGTCGCCACAGATGTAACACAAAGTCGGGGTTTAAAGCGGGTTTAACAGCAATACTGTGGAAAAAATCGCCCATACACATACACGTTGTGTCGTAACCATGAATCGTCGTAGGTCGGGACTGTCCTAACTAGGTGTTTACTATATTTATGCAAAAGACACACGGAAGCTACATTACGACGGTGGGGAAGTGACTGAAGCCGAGTAAGTCATGGACAGCTGTGTTCGTGATAAGGACATGGCACAGTAGATAAGATAAGAAAGCCATGAGCAATGCAGACGGTTTAGAAATGCTCCGGCTAAACAAATGTTCCTGTATATTTCAGTTAATTCAGTTTTATTACGCAAACATTGACTTGCATAACAGAAACTATATTTCAACAGGCAGTCGATTGTCAGAAAATATACAAAGTTCGGCGTCAATTGGAATAAGTATGATGCATATCTATTTCTGCTTTCATTTGCCTAATGCAGTTATTGCGAGCGTGATAAACGTTTATCTCTGAATTCACAAATTGATATTCCTATAAAATATATACCTTGAGTGAGTCAAGCTAAACAAGAAGTTTATGAACAGTGAAATGGTCGAATATAGAGAGCAAGGCCGAGAATACATCCATGTGTCAAAGATTTTCTAAGTCTCCGGTCATGGATCTCCCCAACTTCATATCATCTGCAGCTCCTAGAAACTTTCATGTCGACGTCGTGCATGGTGACAAACCTGTTCAGGAATGGCCAAACAGTCAAGTACATGAAACCGCGAATATACATCCATGTGTCAAAGATTTTCTAAGTCTCCGGTCATGGATCTCCCCAACTTCATATCATCTGCAGCTCCTAGAAACTTTCATGTCGACGTCGTGCATGGTGACAAACCTGTTCAGGAATGGCCAAACAGTCAAGTACATGAAACCGCGAATATACATCCATGTGTCAAAGATTTTCTAAGTCTCCGGTCATGGATCTCCCCAACTTCATATCATTTTCAGCTCTTAGAAACAATTAGGCTGACCCCTCTACAACATGTTCTGCCATCCATTTGCACAAGATAGGTAGATTTCTTGCTGATTCCCTATCCCCACGGTGGCGTTTGGAAGGTCATCTGAGTGTCAAATTCTCCAAACATTCTTTCCGCATGTGTTTCAACATTATCGGTTGTTGTTTTTTTTTACTGATTCTAAGTATCAGTGAGATTTTTTTTACGTCTCTTAAAACCTCCTCTGTGCAGAATGTTACCAGAAATCTTATGTAGAGACTTTCTGTTACGTCTATTCTCTCCAGCTGTGATTTGATTGGTCAGTATTCATTGCCATATATGGGGATATATATTACATGATTATGTAAAATCAACATCTTGAAATATTCTGTGTATGTGCCATTTTCTTCTCATCCCAGATCATAATCATGTAATATATATCCCCATATATGGCAATGAATACTGACCAATCAAATCACAGCTGGAGAGAATAGACGTAACAGAAAGTCTCTACATAAGAATTTTGGTACCTTCCTGCACAGAAGAAGTTTTAAGAGACATGTAAAAAAAATCTCACTGATACTTAGAATCAGAAAAAAAAATAACCGATAATGTTGAGACACATGCGGAAAGAAGGTTTGGAGAATTTGACACTCTAATGACATTACAAAACGTCAATTTGGGGAGAGGGAATCAGCAAGAAACCTACCTCTCTTGCGCAAATGGATGGCAGAACATGTTGTGGAGGGGTAAGCCTAATTGTTTCTAAGAGCTGCAAATGATATGAAATTGGGGAGATCCATGACCGGTGACTTAGAAAATGTTTGACACATGGATGTATATTCACTGTTGCATGTACTTGACAGTTTGGCCATTCCTGAACAGGTTTGTCACCATGCACGACGTCGACATGAAAGTTTCTATCTGACGAGGTTATTTAAGAAGATAACTCGAGTTTTCATGTTAAAGCTGTGGTTTTGTAGCAACTTGCGGTATTGTACGAAACTATCCCTAGCGATCCTATTCAGTATTCCCATACACTAAATTTGTTATAACTGATATTGATATGATATATTCGAATAACAGTGTGTTATTTGAAATTTTATTAATTATCAAACTCAACATCTTGAAATATACTGTGTTTGTGCCATTTCCTTCTAATCCCAGACCATAATTTCTGTTTTGGAAAGGTTAATCTTGAGTCCTATTTCTTGAAACGTTTGGCACAGGATATTGATATTTTTTCTCCGAGATCATTCTTATCCCAACTCTGAATTCCTATGTTATCGGCACAACACCGATCATCATCAGGATATTGGCATTGAGTTTGGAAATCAGGAATTCGGTTTTGTATTAGTAGATTCGTCTGAGATGTCCGTTTTCAGAAACACAGAACTTAAATAAGTGAAGTTTGTATGTGTTTGAAAATTGGTTAAGTCTGTGAAAGTAATTTAAGGCATTGTGACACTGTGATAATTGCTTTTGGGGAATTCAAAGACCTCATGTCGCCGTCTCAAAAGTTTATAGGTTATATATTTAGTATGATGGGGAACTGGCTACGGGTGCCGAGTGTCGAGTCGGGTAAATTCGCCTCTTTTATACATATATATAGGATCGGCGAATTTGCTTTGTTTATCTTTTGATGAGATGCTCTGATTGGTTAATAAATCGAAATCTTTTTTCTTTTATTTGAATCAAACTGAAACCGACGTATGGAACCGGTGTGCGTTGAAACCAATTTTCGTCTGTGTATTTTGGCTGTCAGAAGACGTACATCCGGTATATCTCGGTGGATATCGGTGAATTCTTTTGATATCTGACTTTAAAAATTTTCATTCTAGTCAGGCTTCTTGATTGGCTCAAAATTGTTATCTATTTTCGAGATGGCGACAGTGTTCGTTAATGTGATTGCCGTTTAACTGTTCCTTCTGAACAAGCGATTTGAAGGTTGTAACTGATCGCCATTTTGCAATTTAACCCTAGAAATTATTCAATAAAACATCTCATATGTGCCGCGTCTCTTCACGACATTGGCGATCATGGCTCTTCACAACTTCCTGTACCTCGTGTCTTTCAGCAGTGTTCCTCTGTTTGATAAGCCGACCATTCCACTGTCCATTAACACAAGCTCCCCAGCAAGGTGGCCTGCTGCCTTCCACTATCTCTCTTGATTTCGATATGCGTTGTGTGAGTCAAATTCTCCAAGCCCCCTTTCCTCATTATGTGTTCAAGAAATTTCAGCTGTCTCTTCTTGATTCAAATTATAAGAGTTCTCTTTCTTGATATTTAAGTTTTCCCCGTTATTTTCGCACTCAGTCTATGGAATTCTTAGTATCCTTCTGTAGAACCATATATCTGATGCCTCTAGTTATCTCATCATTCTTGGGGAGATGGTCCAACATTCACTGCCATACGAGAGAACAGATATCACATAACAATCCCAGGCTCTTCTTTCCTTCTAATGAATTCTTTCTGTTCCTCAGAACTTTGTTTAGTTTTTAGAATTAATCTTTTGCTAGTCAAATGCTACTTCGGATTTCGGTGTCATATTTTCCATCCTCTATAAAAATCACTTACTTACTTTCCAATTCATAACTGACATCTTGAAGCATTTTCTCTTGCTGGTGACTGTATTTCTCTCCTCCTACACTTAATGCTTAGTCCTTTCTTCTCACTTTCTTTTAATAACCGGTCTAGGAGGAGACCTGTAGTTTATTGTTTTATACATTGTTATCCTATAGACTTATGTATAAAGATGACTAATGATTATCTATAGACTCAAGTATAATAAAAGGCAGATTTTAAAATATGACTCCCCCCCCCCAAAAAAAAATAAAAATAAATCATAAAATCAGCCACCTCAAAAACCTAATGATAAAAACATAATATTTAAACCATAATTTTCTTTGTTAAAAAATTGCCTTCATTATTTACACTATTCTGACTATTATCCTCATCTTTGTCGCCATGTCTATTACAACGTTTCGGCCGTTGTACGCTCCGGCCTTCTTCAGGTGGTTGGAATGTCGAACTGAATCCATTATTACGCTCACTGGGGTAGACTATTCTAGTTCCATGTGCCATGTTTAATGAGTGTCAGTTATCAGTTATCTCCTGTTAATTTTCCTTTTGAAAGTTCTCCACTGCCTTACCGGGTATTGAACTCACGCTGTGCCATGTGTCCTCAAGGATTTTTTAATCCCTACAAAGGAGAAGAAATTGTAGAGAGCCATGATCGTCAAAGTCCGGAAGGGACACGGCACATGCAAAGAGAAAGACGAGTTTGTGGAAATGGATGGTGTAACAAGCTTTAAGAGATATAACAAAAACACAAAAATTATTAATCGTTTCAAGGGAGAAAAAAGTGGATAAAGGCGTTGGTTAGATCCAGTGACAGGACCCAATGACGTCTATTTCAAATATCTCGTGTGTGTGTGTATGTATATATATATATACTTATCACAAATTCATTTATATATATATATATATATATATATATATATATATATATATATATATATATATATAATGTATATATAATTGTCAGCTGTCAATATACCACATAACACCCTTGAGCGCTTCGCCTTAGAGCCGGTAGAATGGAGATCAACGTGTTTTAGTGGACTCAGCAGTTTACAATCTGCTTGTCTGAACCATCTTCAAGAAGCGAGAGCAAGAACTAAAAGGTCAGCCAAACTAACAGTGATCTCATCTCACAATCCTCACACTTGCCCCATATGTTGCCTCCTTTGTAAATCACTAGCGGGTCTTAAATGCGACTTAAGATTATCGCACAAAATTTCATAACTGATTCAACTAAGCTGTCAAATCCTCATAGCTCGAAACCGACGGGAGAGTCCATTATATATATATATATATATATATATATATATATATATATATATATATATATATATAATTTTAATCTTAATTTGTAATCCATTTCTTTAACCTGATATGTTCTGTTACAGTTGCGGCCTGTTTTCATCTAACTCTGAATCCTCTCTCTCTCTCTCTCTCTCTCTCTCTCTCTCTCTCCATCTCTGTATCTATCTCTTCATATATATCTTAGTCATTTTGTATCAATATCTAATTGTTTATTCATATATCTATATATTATTATAATATTTTATTATAAGAGATTATAATAAAAACATATTTTGAAATTGCTACACAAAAGCTTTCATGTTTCAATACTTTGATTCTACTTCTTCAGGCGATGGTAAGAAACTGGTGTTTAAATGATTTGCAAGAAAATTTAAAAATAAAGTGTTACCTCTTTCCCAAAGTTAAAGGCGTGTGGTTGGGGGGAAATAAGGTCAGAGTTAACAATAAATTTGTGGGTATGTCTTCATTAACCAAATATATGTCAGATATATGCTGAATAGAAAAGCTCAAGCTGCTGGGGTGACGGACCTCGGTGACGAAGAGATAGCAAATCAGACTCAATATAGCGCCGCTCGCTCACATATTCCGTGGTGGAACTCAACTGAAGTTCTCTGTAACCATAGGACAGTGCCCCCTTCCCGGAGCCACGACTACTATCACCAAGCCGCTCAAACTGAAGCATTAGAAGCCGGATCAAGCAATGATATACATATGATAGAAATTGTAAGGAGGATTTGATAATTATAATTAAATAATTCATTGAATCTGAAAGAAACCTCAACAGAATGCAGAAAGTACTGGACGGTCGTTTCGTCCTATATTTGGGACTCATCAGCAGTGCGCATCCACTACCGAGAATTGAAACCCTGACAGTTAGGTTTAGTTAGAAGAATTGTGATGAAATCGATCATAAACGAAAATGACATGTTCATCATTAATTAATCATAGCTAAGGATCGGAAGCTCATGAAAGTTTGAAATAAAGTTCAAATATATATATATATATATATATATATATATATATATATATATATATATATATATATATATATATATATATATATATATTATTCCAGGATCATTTTCTAATTTATTCAAGATGATTTTTGCCCTCTCTAACCCTCTATCTTTGTGTCCTGGAGTAACAAGCTGCTTCACATTTTTAACGTGTGATTTCATTTTCAAGTCTTTTTTCACTGCTCTTTGGACTGTCATAGCTGAAACTCCTCTCTCGTGTGCCAAACGACTTATGAACTGAGTTGGATGTTTTCTAATTTAACTCTTTAACTCTAAGCTGAAGTGTTGAACCCGCTTCCCATCTTATCTGAAAACCTGGAAGAAAGAAACTCAGTTTAGTGTTGTTTTTTTTATTATTTTTTTAATTTTTATTTAGATATTAAACATTTTGTGGGATGGATAATTATGCTATTACACGATTTCTACAAATTTTCGGTTAAAACCCAAAATGTGTGTGTGTGTGTGTGTGTGTAAAAAATTCAGACCGAGCCTATCTGTAAAATACTTTGAATAAATACAAAAGGAAAACTTAGCTGAAGCGTTTCGTCCTTGCCGGGACTTTACCAAGAGAAATACGAGGATTTTATTTTGTAGCAAGTATCTGTATACAAGAATAAAAATGTTGTTGCATTTGCGATTGAGGAGGCACTGTGAAATAATGGATAGCGGCTCGGACAGAGGAATCGGAGAGCCGAGTTCGAATTCCAGTCGAATCCATTACATTCACATTCCTTGGGAAAGGTATGAATCCTCTTTTTCTCCCCCTAGTTATGAGTAAATAGCAGGACAGACCGGGTTCTAGAGCCTTGGACGGCAACTGGTCTACCGCAGAAAAAAAAATGGCATCCTACTGAGGGAAAAAATCTGCCTCGTCAGTCATGTATCGAAAGATACATGATCGCCTACGCGTATATCACGGATGACACATAACTGACTGATATATATATATATATATATATTTTAGAATTGGACATTGTCCGACAATTTATTTAAAGACATTTATATTATGTTTAACGTTCTTTTTATAGATACAAAACAGAGCATTTGCTTAAATACTTGTATCTATAAAAAGAACGTTAAACATAATATAAATGTCTTTATATATATATATATATATATATATATATATATATATATATATATATATATATGCGTACACACACTAACACAATTAGAAAACGTATACATGACTTAAAACGTATACATGACGTGAGCTACTGTTCTGAATTTTTCTGAGTGTAAATACAAGCTCCACTGTAGTGTATTAATGGTCTTCTAGCAGATATGCTTCGTCCAGAAATTAACCCTCTCCGTTCGGATTAAGAATGAACGTGCAAAGGCGGGATGAGCCAACACCAAAAACGAGGACTACCTGTTTGACGTGCCTATGTTTAGCATGCTGACACTTGCGCAAAACAGACCTATGCCGACCTATACTATTTAGTAAAATAACACATTTCGGCCTTAAATAACCTAGCAATTTTAGGCTTCGAAGAGCCTGACTTACTCGGAAAAATGTTTCCTAACTGCGATCAATAAGCCTGTCTGTAGCTCTTGAATTTATACAGTTAAGCATATAACCCTGAGGAAACTCATCAGTTTGTTCCAAACCAGGAAAACGTGATGAACAAGAAGTGTCGGTAATGACTGAGAATAAGTGATCGATGCAAAATAAAATCCACACATCTTGCGTCTTCCGTTAGTTATGTAATTTTTTCGATTTGTCCGTTTTTTTAAATTCAAGCACTTATCATCAAATAAAGTCGGGAGATCGTATAATGAAGTGTGTATAAAATAAATAGTCAGGCTGCGTTCTAGGTTCGTCGGTCACAAACTACCGGTTGTGATGCAAAGATGATCGGGTAGGAGAGAGTCCACAATCAGAGACTCGGTCCCAAGCCCGTCAATGATGAGGTAAAGAGTCGCAGTTCGAGACGCGCAGATGAGCAGTTTGAGTTCTCGTTGGCCGAAAGAAAGATCTGGATCGATATTCTGTCATGAAAAAAAATATAGAAGTGGCAGTGAATTTGTTTCCGATATAAAGTTGCCTACACCCCATCAGTTCGTGATAGGTGAATCCGTGAAGAAAGGTCCAATACCTCGTTTTATCGGATAAAAGGTTGGAAACATCAGATCGATAATGCCGATTGTCCGTATTTACAGTCACTAAGTCCGTAGTGGTCAATAGCAAAAATTACATTACGAAAAAAGATTAATAATATATAGTTGTACACTTAATCAAACACACTATCCAATCTGGCATTGTCAATTACCTGTATACGAGGTTGAATGAAAAAGTATCCTCTTGTGCCATAAAACTAAAACTACGGCATCTATCAATTCGGCATTTAATCTCCTTCAAAGTAATAATTTTCTGAAGCCACACACTTTATCCAGCGTCGTTTCTATTGATAAAAAAATTCCTGGATACCCTTAATGGGTTAACAATCAGCGGGACTTTGATTCTCGTGATATCTTGAAATGTTGTTTCTTTCAAGTGATATTTGATTTTTGAAGAGCAAGAGATCTGGGGAATATGGTGGTTGTCGGACATGTCCTTGGTCAAAAACTACTGCACACGCCATGATCATTGATGGAATATCTGTGGTCTGGTGAGACGAATCACACTCTGCACACTTTCCTTCCAAGCATGGCTATAACGAACGGAAGGGGTCGAGAACGTTATAAAGTATGTCAATGTGCATGCTCGACAGAGTACAAGGTCACTGTGTGCCAAGCGTGTTCACATTAGCTCCGTTAACATAGCAACAACCCCGATACTTTTTGATCAGGCCTCTATTGTGCTACTGTTAAACTCACTCTTTTCCGTTTTTTTTTATCTTCCTATAGACAACATAGTCATAGAAAATGACGAATATAAAAAACACTTAAACACAATGAGTTATAAAAAAGGGGAAAAACCCATGGAGCAATAAGCTACACATGTGGTTACACCCATGAAAATAATGTGAGGTTCGTTAAATAGCGGTCAGCTTGCTATACAGAGGCTTTTATCCAGTGTGGTCAACCTCTGTCCGTAGCGAAAAGGATTGTCTCTTTTAGATTCATGACTTATTTATATAAGATTCAAGGGGCCATAAAGAGGAGGATCTGTTTCCTATTGTCATTAAGTAATAAAGTGATCACTCAAGAATTACTACATATTAATATCATTCCTTAGGTGCTATGCGCGATGCACGCTTGGGCGATCACGTCTCTTTTCGATTCATGACTTATTCATATAAGATTCAAGAGGACATAAAGAGTGGGATTGGTTTCCTATTGTCATTAAGTACTAAAGTGTCCAGTTCGACATTCCAACCACCTGAAGAAGGCCGAAGCGTTCAACGACAGAAACGTTGTGATAAATATGGCGACAAAGATGAGGAAAATAGTCAGAATAATGTAAATAGTGTACATAATACCTCATCTCAGAAATATAAACAAAATAAAAGAAATAATCAAAACTACGGTGTTTTCCTTAACAAATTTTGTGACAGCACTAAGAAACTGTTCCGTGAATATCTTTTCTTTATATGTGCCGTAATCTTTCCGGTCGTAGGCGGTCATATCTCTCCACTTCCCCCTGCCCCTTGTAGCTCTCAATAAATTTTGTCTCTCTGCCTCTTCCCCCAGACCATGTTCTGTCATTCACTTGCTTAAGCCCGACAGGTGTGTCATGCATTGCTTCCCCTTGTCTCCCTTTCCTTCTATTCGACCTGTGAGTATCAGATTCTCCATGCCTTTCTTTCTCAAATAAGTGTCCTAGAAATTTCATCTGCCCCTTCCTAATGTTAATTATAAGCTTCCTCCTTGTTTGCATCCTTTCCAAGTCCTCATCGTTGCTCATACGCTCGGTCCATGATATCCTCAGCATCATTCTGTAGAATCACATCTAGTTTGCCTAGAGTGTCTTCTTCATCTTTGGGGAGACCGTCCAACATTCCCCGCAGTAAAGGAGCACACGTAGCAGTTCAGTACTCTTTTCTCTGTCACCAAAGAGATCCTCCCGTCTCGTGATACTCTGCCCAGCTTTTGGAATGTGTCCTTGGCTATCCCAGTATGTCTTCGTATCTCAGTGTCGCACTTGCCGTCTTCTATCAGGACGCTTCCGAGAGATTTAAACTTCGCCACCTGCTTGATTTTAGTGTCCCAGATTTGCAAATCGCATTTGAGGCTCTTCCTCTTACTGATGACCATGCATTCTATCTTCATATAGTTAATTCTTAGTCCCTGATTCTCGCTCTCCTTCGCTACTTTCTGTGGGAGCTTTTGTAGTTTATTTTCCGTATCCACTCTTAGCACTGTGTATCTTACGTTGTTAAGATAGTGACCGACAATGATGAATCCCGGTAAGATGTCCAACTCTCTCAAAATCGCTTCGCTGTATAGGTTGAACAGGTCCGGTGAGAAGACGCATCCTTGCCTTACGCCCGTTTCTATTTTCGTCTATTCGCTGAACTAGTTCTCTATGCGCATGCATGCTCAGAGGATTAAAATAAAATATTTAAAAATAAATAGACATAAATATGTTTAGATTATTCAACTAAATATGCTTGAATCATGGGATGCTACCTAAATATACATAATTTTAAACTTTATATTTGCGACACATTAACTGAAATTTCTGTCTTTTCTCACGACAACCTAACGGTCCAGATCTTTTATTTCGGAAAATTAGAACATGTATGACTGCTCTGCACATCTGGAGCGGCTTCTCTCTACATATCGATCAAAGGCTCTTGTGTTGTCCATGACGGTCGACTTTCTCCTATCGCTAATTTTTGTATCTTTGCCAGTCGCAATCGTAATCTACTCTCAGCTCTGTCCAAGATTGCAACATCTGGTATTTGCAAACGTACACGCATCTAGGTACTAACCAGGTGATAAAACGAGAACCGGTGTTTCAAAGTGATATGGCCGTGAAAGATGTTCTATTACGTTAGGTAAAACTTGCAAAGAAGAGTTTGTTCTTGTTGCATTTTTTTATTTTTTTATTTCAATCAATTCTTCCGATTTTCGTTCCGAAAAATCAACCCGTAATCCTTTCTCGGAATTAAATCTTATCGATTGTAGGATTAAATTATTCATTTAGTGTGATTTGTTGCCAAATCCCAGTCGACTTGTTCTCAGTGACTCAATCAATTTGTTTTGTTTTCATTACAAGAGTATCGATGCATAAATCTCGTGTAGGTGGCAACACGGTGCACCACAAAAGATTTCAGGGACCTCAAACATGACCATGCACCCGGGTGCATATGACAGCATCAAGCGCTTAACAATGTTCTGGAGACATGATACTTCGTCAAACGCTTACAAGCAAATCGTAACCTAACAGATGAAATAAAAACTAGCGCCATAAATGGAATAAGTTTTATTCCAAACAACAAAATTTAAAAAAAAACGCAAGAAAGAAAACAATAAAAATAAAACATAACATAAAATAAATTAAATTAAATAAATTAAATTAAATAAATAAAATGAAATAAAAATATATATATATGTATGAATGAACAAAATAAAGGTAGATTTAAATTAATTAATTATTTAAACGGTGAATATATTTTTTCTAATTAAAGCCGAATTTACACCTTTACAAATATATAGATAAATTATGACTTACACTTAATACCAGGAAGATACTGTTGAAATTTCTAGGACACATAATAAGGAAAGACGGCAGGGAAAATTTGACACTCACAAGACAGATTGATGGCAAGATGAACAAAGGAAAACAAAGCATAACCTACCTAGATAGATTGAGTAAATCGATAGCGGGACAAGGTTTTGGAGGGATAACAAAAAACAAATTTTTTAATCCCTACAAAGGAGAAGAAATTGTGGAGAGCCATGATCGTCAAAGTCCGGAAGGGACACGGCACATGCAAGGAGAAAGACTAGTTGGTGGAAATGGATGGTGTAACAAGCTTTAAGAGATATAACAAAAACACAAAAATTATTAATCGCTTCAAGGGAGAAGAAATTGTGGATAGCCATGATCGCCAACGTCTGGAAGGAACACGGCTTATAGAAGAAAAAAGGGCGCGTTTGTGTAAATAGATGGTGTATATATGTTTAGGAGAAATAACAAAAAGACATAATTTATTGATCGCTACAAAGGAGAAGAAATTGTGGAGAGCCATGATCGACAACGTCCTGAAACGACACCGCTTATAGAAGAAGAGTGAGTTTGTGTAAACTGATGGTGTAACAAAATTTAGAAGGGATAACAAAAAACAAAATGTATTAGTCGATATAAATGAAAAGAAATTGTGGAGAGCCATGACTGCCAACGTGCTGAAGGACACGGCTTATAGAAGGACGATTTTGTGCAAATAGGTAGTGTAACAAGGATTAGGAGAGATAAAATACAGACAAAATTTATTATTCGCAACAAATTAGAGGAAATTGTGGAGAGCTATGATCGCCTGAAGGGCCACAGCATATAAAACAACACGAGATAATGACTATAAATATGCGCATGCAAGACCTGGGGGAGACGGTTTTTGTTCTCTCTGAATTCCCTCAATTCCTCTTCGATTTCTTTGTCCCGGACACTCATCCCCTATATATATATATATATATATATATATATATATATATATATATATATATATATATAGCTAGCAAGGAAAACGCGAAATTTATAAGGCATTTTTTATAAAACAAAAAAAAAGCTAAAAAAAAACAACCGGTTTCGTCCCAGGACTTATCAAGTTTATTTTTCTGGGAATAGAAAATTTATAAAAGCGTGTAAATTAAATTAACGAATGGAATGGAAATAAAAAAAAATGAATTTCAAGAAACTAGAGTCCAATAACATTCAGACCCAGTAAGCATTCCCTCTGTTTACAAAGGGAAGGCCCACGGGATCTGATATACAAGGACTCTAGAACCTTGAGCTGAAATGTGGAGTGGATGGAGATAAAATCACAAAACGGTTCTCACTAAAATTAACCACATATTTCGTACTATTTATTACATGCTGAGCAATAGCAGAGCCAGAAGTATTGGTAAGTTGGCTCTTCCTGGCAGACGGATTCAAAATACTGGGGCCTAAGGGTTGTTTTATTCTCGAATCCAAACGCTGGGACGTCCTCTCTATGTAGTCGAGTCCACAACTACACTTATATTGGTAAATCACTGAATTAACATGATGTGGGGGCGGACGTCCTTACGAATGGAAGAGAAAACAGGATGGGTAACAAATATTACCCTAACATTAGCCGAAAAATAATGATAATGATTTCATACGTGAGATTCGTCTAGATAAACTCTCACCCTCTGTATCAATATAAGAAAGACGTAGATAAACTGGGCAATTATCAACAAAATAAGGCTTAATAACACAAGAATTGAAATGTGTGTTTGTGGAGCTTATGATGTTCGCCACTGGGTCTGTCGAATTTAGTTTTAATAATATTATGTATCGGCTATGGTTTCGCCTTTGGGTCCAGCGTTGGCGAATATTTTTGTCGGGTTTCATGAGGCTTCCTTATTGTCTTGCATTGGTCGTCCTCTTATGTGTCATCGTTATGTGGATGATACCTTCTGCCTCTTTAATAATGAGGCTGAAGCCGACAAGTTTCTCACCAAATTAAACTCTGTCCATTCCGCTCTTAAGTTCACCGTAGAAAAGGAATCCAATTCTTGTCTTTTCTTTTTAGATGTTCTGGTTCATAGGGTCATTGACAAGTTTGAGACTTCCGTATTTAGAAATGCTACTTTCTCGGGACTTTATACGCGTTGGGACTCTTTTTGTCCCAGACAACGAAAGGTTAATTTGATTTGATTCATAGGGCACTTAAGTTATGTTCTGATGGCCTTCTCTGCGGTGAAATTGAGTTTGTTAAAATGACACTTTCAAAAAACGGATATCCTTTGGATGTTTTTGACTCCGTTATCCAAGATGTCATTAGTAAATTTCATAGAGTTAAGCCTTATTTTGTTGATAAATGCCCAGTTTATCTGCGTCTTCCCTATATTGGTACAGAGTGTGAGAGTTTATTTTGACGAATTTCACGTATGATCAATAGCTTTTTTTTTCGGCGAATGTTAGGGTAATATTTGTTACCCGTCCTATTTTCTCTTCCATTCGTAAGGTCGTCCTCCCACTCTCCATCATGTTAATTCAGTGATTGACCAATACAAGTGTAGTTGTGAACTCGACTACATAGGGAGGACGTCCCAGCGTTTGGATTCGAGATTAAAACAGCATTTACCCCCCACCTGACACATATGATTTTGAATCCGTCTGCCAGGAAGAGCCAACCTACCAATACTTCTGGCTCTGCTATTGCTCAGCATGTAATAAATAGTAGGAAATGTGTGGTTAATTTTAGTGAGAACCGTTTTTTGATTTTATCTACATCCACTCCACATTTCAGCTCAAGGTTCTAGAGACCTTGTATATCAGATCCCGTGGGGTTTCCCTTTTTAAACAGAGTGAATGCTTACTGGGCCTGAATGTTATTGGACTCTAGTTTCTTGAAATTCATTTTTTTATATTTCCATTCCATTCGTTAATTTAATTTATACGCTTTTATAAATTTTCTATTCCCAGAAAAATAATCTTGATAAGTCCTGGGACGAAACCGGTTGTTTTTTTTTTTAGCTTATTTCTTTTGTTTTATAAAAATTGCCTTATAAATTTCGCCTTTTCTTAGCTATTATTAAATTCTGTACTACAAAAAATTATTTATATATATATATATATATATATATATATATATAGTAGATAAGTTGGTTTATGAAACAAAGATGAATGAAAGGGTACTGCTGTGATCAGTACGAAAAACATTTATTAATTATTAACCACATGACGGAAATGAAGCACGGAGATTAAAGTTCCAAGTTCGAAATATTCGGACACGCCTTTGTCCTTCATCAGCGGATGCGAGAAATAAACAGAGAGACGATAGAGACACACCAACATTAGTTATTGAGGCTGGGGGGGGGAATCCTGTTTGTAGATCGAATTATTAGTATAAATCCAATTTCTGTCTGGTTCCTCACTGTGCGAACATTTTTGTGAATATAACCTTAAATTGAAAAATAGGAACTGGTGGTGGGTGGAAGGGGACTGAGATATTGAACATAGAGGAAAACGGTTATAGGACCTGAGGGTGGGGTAGATTCATTTCATTCATGTGGTTAATAATTAATAATTGTTTTTCATACTGATCACACCGGTACCCTTTCGTTTTTCTTTGTTTTATTAACCAAATTATCTACTGTATTTTATAAACTGTATGAAGCACACGTAGACTCTTTCCTCTAATTATATATATATATATATATATATATATATATATATATATATATATACACACATATATTGATGTACTTATTCTTAATCTGACATTTTTATTACTTCAAGCGTTAAACGAAGTATCCATTATAAACTGCTTGATATATATATATATATATATATATATATATATATATATATATAAATTGAACTGCACTATATATTTGATTAAAAAGATCTGATCCGATGTGCAAATTTTCGGGATAAATGCACTCTCTTAAATTTTCAAAAAAATTCAACCTTAGCGTTGCGACTGCACGTTCCAACAGTTTGTATCCGTTAAAAATAACACATTTTTAAAAACATATTTCGATTCGCATTTAATTCTTTCGTCTCGGGTGCTACTGGATTTTACTAAAAACAAAATAATTTCCATGCCTCAGGATGACTGAATGTACAGTTGAAAGTACCTGAGTATTAAAAATAGACCTTATACAGCTTATAATTATTAAAAACAAGGGTAATTAACATTCATCGAGTGATTTATAGGTTAATGGAACTTTTAAATTTTGTTCGCGAAAGGATTTCGCCATTTTATATCATTAACTTTACTAATCTACTTTTTGTATGAGTGATTTATTGTAATATAAATTGAACTGCACCACACACACACACACACACACACACGTTAGATACGATTTTTATATGTCTGTAAGTTGCTCCTCACAATACATTGGTGCAACTTACAGACATATAAAAATCGTATGTATGGACACAAAAGTATGTGTGTGTGCATATATATATATATATATATATATATATATATATATACACAGTGTAACCCGTATATAAGAGGGTTGTCAGGACCGGAGAAGAAGTCTCTTATATCCGGGTTTGGTCTATTATATATACATTAACATAGGCTCTAATTTGGGACCAGAGAAAATCTCTGTTATATCCGAGTTTCTCTTATATCCGGGTTATACTATATATATATATATATATATATATATCTTTGTGCGATTCGAACCTGGTCTGATAGTCGGAAAACGAACGTTCTAATTACGCTAATTACCCAGCCGTGCACCGGATGATGTAACGTTTAAGGAGGTAGTGTATCTGTGCAGAAAACTTTGAAGAAAATTAGCATCGCTTCACTACAAAATAACTGTTGGAATCAGTGCAGCTCTAGTTAGAGTATAACACAAGAATTAAAAAGTATGAAATATATCACGTCAAAACTGCGGTATTAAACAGGTAATCTTAGAACGAGTAACGCCGGCAAATGACAAGAAATGGTAAGCACCAAAACGAAGAAAAATATTTGATTCTTTTCCGATTAACGGTAATGGTAGTTTGATTCTGCAAAATAAGAAAACTTCCCATCGGGAATCTGTGACACGAGCCAACTGCCTCTAGATATACAAAGCTGATTTCCATCCATTCTGCTACCCTTCTTAACCGCTGGAGTTAAATCGCTTTAAAAATATACCTTTGCAGACGTCGCTAAATATCCTGCGGCCACACTTAGCAACCATAACACAGTCATGGACAGTCAAGGAATGGGCGTGACTAGATTAACCAATGAAACGCCTCCAGCATGTCTTAAACACCATCCACTTGTTCTGTGTTCAGCTATCGCTGTTCACATTTGTATGTTCATAGTAGGAAGTTATTAGATGTTTAATTCTGAAGCACTTCAGCTTACATGTATACGAGATGCATTTCAAGAGTTTTGAGACTTATTCTGGGGAGGCATTAATTTGAAAAAGGGCAAAAACTCTAATATCCTTCAAAGTCGGATACTCTGATTGCAATGCACTTGTTGCAGCGCTCCAGCCAATTCCTGAAGACCCCAAATGAAGTCATCCAAAGTGAAGGTGACCAGTGAGGGTATCCTTTTAGTCTGAGGAAAAGCTAAAGGTCACAGGGTGTAAATTCTGGACTGTGGTGGTGGTGGGGGGTGTCAGATACAGTTTTGATGACCATGTCTGTCAACACAAAGTTTTATTGCAAAACGAGCTTTCAAACTGTCTTCTCGTCCCGACTGCATCCTGCAAACTAGTCTGCGGTTACAAGCAGTACTTAGAAGGGTGAGTTCAAAGATCGGTGACAGTCATCTCCTTCAATATGAAATAATAAAAGCTGGCAGGTCGGCATATTAGATATAAAGTAGGACTAAACTAAAATTACAATAAACTAGGTCAGTTATAATTGCTTCTCCTAGAAAAGTCTCAAAACATCTGGAATGTATCTCTCATATATATATATATATATATATATATATATATAAACCTAGTGAGCCAGAACCTACCTACCAAGGTTTCATTAAACGGATCTTCAGTAGTACCTTGCACGGATGTCTTTAGTCTTCTCTTTTTCTACTGCTTTTTTTTTTAACCCGATATCGGTTTCTTCAAATATATTTTTATTTACAAATTGTATTATCCGAGTTTTGTAACACCGCCAGAATAGATGTAGTAAAATAATATATATATATATATATATATATATATATATATATATATATATATATATGAAGAAATATATTTTCGTTTTTGAAAATATCACTTTTACCATAAACAGAATTTATAAAGTATATATATATATATATATATATATATACATATGTATAAAGTATATATATAAATAGATATGTATATATATATAAAGTTATAAAGTATATATATATATAAAATTATAAAGTATATATATATATATAATAGATATGTATATATATAAAGTTATAAAGTATATATATATATATATATAAAGTT